>OZ025190.1:850000-1012500 GCA_964019065.1 Catostylus mosaicus
TACAAAACCCCCAGATCCTCCTAGAAATATTTTGAATGTTCGGAAAATAGAATGGGCCATTACCATCATCAGTCCTTTCATCACTTCAAAGTCACCGGTCAACTTAATGTGACCATTTGCGGTGCTTAACGAGCCAAATGCGCAAAACTTCAAACGAACAAACGACCAATTTAGATTCCATCTTTTGTTACGCTTTTGGCACAAAAATCACATTTATGGATGGATAGATAGATAGATAGATAGATAGATAGATAGATAGATAGATAGATAGGTCCCCGGACAAAAATTCCTCAAAACTGCCCACGTCATGTACTCATTCTTCGTACACAATGATATCGAAAACGGTATTAATAAGTGTTTTAACTTTAAATAAACAATCAAAAGTGGGGTTTTTTGTTTGCCACGCAAGATGTGCAAGTTATACATACCTCCGGTACTGAACATAAACATTGCCACGTAAATGAGGCTCGAAGTTGCAGCAAACCTGGATAAAAAAGAAAGAAGGAGAGTAGGATAATCCGAGCTTACATGAGTTATCATACCCCACACTGACACCCCCAAACTCGCACGCCCCTTGCAGGAAGAGGGCTGCTTGGAGTCATTTCAAAACTGCGAGTCGGCATTGAAAAAGTATAAGCCTTTCTAAACATTTAGATATTGCTATAACTATTATTATGGTTGAAGTTGGGGGTTAAGGTTGGGGGTTAGGGTTGGGGGTTAGGATTGGAGTTACGGTTTGGTAAGGGTTGGGTTTTGGATTTAGGATTTGGCTTACGTTTGGATGGGTACAAAAGGACTTCCTTTAAAATCCTTTTCCTGGAATTCCGCGTTCTTGGTGTAACTACCCCCTTGCTTCTGACCCTATTGTAAGAAAATATTGAAATTTCACGTTTTACAGATTAGTTGATTCTTATCTGACCGCCAGATGACAGGATTGGGAATTCTTCAAAAAATCCACGACCTTTCCATTAAAGCGAACAATGAAATAAGAGTGAAAGAGGCGACTCTAAATGGATTAATTTAACACGGAACCAGAATTATTTTAGGGCGTTTTTCAATCACAAGATTTTCTCAAGAGTATGAGTATGAAAAATGAATTAGGTTTGTTAGTATCCAAGAAATTAAAAAATATCACCATGAAAGATAACATCAACAAAAAAGTTAGAAAGATTTTATTTCATATTTAATGTGACTTTGGAAGGAAAACATTGATTGACAAATAGGCAAGGGTTAGCTAAGGAGGAACTGATATGATAAAACCAGAGAGTAGACTGGGGTGCGATATGAACGGACAACAAGAAAAAAAATGGATAAAGAAAAATACTGCTTTTTAATTGAAAGTCGAAAAATAATAACCGCGTAAAAGAATCGAAAATAGTTTTGGTAGTCCTTACCTTAAACTGATACACGTGGCCAACATTTTTGAATTCTTCAAGAACATCATTATAAAACATTTTGAAATTACTGTACAATTCATCCTCATCAAACTGTTAGAAAAACAAAATACCAATCAACAAAGACTCATAATACATAATTTTAATACAGTAAAAAGCTCTCTAGTTCGTGAAAGCCATTATAAAAGCTCCATACATAATCAGCCAGTCAATCAATCAATCAATCAATCAATCAATCAATCAATCAATCAATCAATCAATCAAACAACCATGCAATCTCTCAATCAATTAATCAGTCAATCATTCAATCAATTCGTCAATCAACTAATCAAGCAAGCGATCAATTAATCAAACAATTAATCTTTCAATTAATCTTTCAATCAGTCGATCCATCAATCAATCAATCAGTCAATCAATCAATCAATCAATCAATCAATCACTCAATCACTCAATCAATCAATCAATCAATCAATCAATCAATCATTAAACTGACATTAAAATACCTCGAGTCCAACATCTTGATCTTTTTCATCCAGCATCACCTCTGTCAGCCTTACATCTTGAAACATGTTTGGTATTAGTAATGTCTGACTGCTTGGAGGTCTTGGGTGTTGTCTAGAGCATCTGCATACAACAAAAGTTTGAATTATTAGCCATGAAGCAACAAAATCACATTAGAATGCAAACTGTTCGGTAAACATCTCATCCATTATAGTTATTTTTCATTTGAGTAGGCGACCATGCAAACCAGATATCAAACTTACAAAAATCCAATTTTACCTTTCGCCAAAACGACATGCTCCTGTCTTCAAATAAAATGAACAGTTGTTGGGATCCTACGAAATGCAAAAGAAGCGTGAGATTAACAATGTACAGTCTCATGAGCATTTTTTGTCAAATTCTGTCAAAATGAAAGCTTCAAAACGGAAGAAATACCAAGATTTGATCAGCAATATTTGATATTTCAGGGCCTTCGATGAGACTCCAAAAGCAGGGAAAGGGTGGGGGGCGTAGGGTTAACAAACTTAAAATGCAAAGAATATACAACATGAAAAAATGATGGGCTGTCTCTAACAACTAATGCAAAAGTCTGCGTTCTAAGAAAACGAGGTAAGTCCATGGAAATGAAACGAAGCAAGAACAAATGGTTCTTTGTATTAATTCAAACAAAAAGTGGAAGGTACGTGCCCCCCCCCCCGGCTATTCCGTCGTCGGAGGCCCTGATATTTACCTTTTCAGTTCCGAATAATTCAGGATCTCTATCATTGGTTGTGATGATGGGGTTATGCCAGGCATCATCATCGTTCTAAGGATCAAATAAAGAAATATAACAAATAATTATTGAAATCAATATGATCATCGTAATCATTGTATGGTAATACTTGTCATCATGATGATGTATCAGTTCTCTTGAAACTATTTTGCAACGCAAGTAGTGGAGCGTAGCTTTAGCAATAGAAAAATGAAGCGATTGCTTCCTTCCAGCATTGAGTGGCAAGACTTCTCAAGCATTAATTGAAGTTTCATTCTTATAATTTAGAACAGATAGATTGTATGGAAAATTAGAGGCCATATCTTAGAATACGTTGCAGTTCCAAGGCAGCCAATCATTGCCAAGGTGGCTGGAAACAGTAGTAATTACAATACTATGACGACCCTGTCATGGCTATTTTATTTGCTTATTAAACAACAGAATAGATTTTACGGAAGTGGAGGGAAGTATTGCGAATTCATGCTGCGATATAAATTCGATACAATGGTGGCATGTGTGAGCAAGGTTGGAGAGACGACAAAAAAGTTTTCATTTATCGATGATTTTGTATTCATCTTTACCTGATTGCCGGTCTTTATGATACCTGATTTCTCTAATTCCTGCTTGAGATTTTCCTGAAAGGGAGAAAATAAGTAGAATCAATTTTATGGCCATGAATCAATAATATTCAGTAAGTTATTTCCATGCCCATTTTTACCCAATCTTGTTCAACATCCATTTCTTTTACAATTAAACAAGTGGTGCTCAGTTTTTCAATCCTCTGCGGAGGTGAATCCTTAGTTTCCAATACTCTGCCGTGTAGATGCTGTTCTCCATCGCAGAGGGTTAAAAAGGTAGGACTGATTAATACTTCTTTACAAACAAAAGAAAAAGGATTTGAGGAAGTCTAAATGTTGAAATGAGGGACATGCCACCTTCTTTGTTTTGAATGAGATGATGGCAACAAATAGATATCGGCTTTTTCATTAATTTCATTATGACGTGCTATATCTTTCAATACAACTACCGTTGCTGCAGCGGTGACATAAGTTTCATCATACTTACCACAATACTTTTTGGGAATGAAATTGAAGGCAGAACTGTGTTCTCAAGTCATTTATAAATATCTGAATTGATGGAGTCATTTCTGAGATAAGTCAAGGCTTTTTTGAGGCAGGCATCTACTTTTGATTTACGTAAAATATGTTTAAACACCTGCTCTTAATTGCAAACTCTAACTCTCCGAAAGGACCGAAACAAACTGATTTGTAAATACCATAAAATTCTTGGAGGAGTAAAAACAAACAATATATAACTTTGAGGACTGGAGGAAAAGCGCTATATGAAGAATGGAAGGAGAGAAAAAGAGAGAAAATAGAGAGAAGAAAGAAACAAAGAAGCAAATAGATGAACAGAGAAAAAAGCGAGAAGAAATAATAAGCAGATAACAAATGTAGCTACAAATGCATCTGATGATAAAAGAGAAATTGGGAGAGAATTGAGAGGCAGATGGAGAATGATTGGAAAAATGAAGAATGATCGAGTGAATGAATGAACTGATGAAAAAATAAATACGTTAATAATAGAATAAATGAATCAGTAATCAGATGAAACAATAGAAGAGTTAGTGTGCAGCTTTAGAGAAGAAACTGCAAATTACAAATTCTATTTCCTTATATCAAAAGATACAACAGTGCCTTTTATTTTTATTTTCCTTCCGTTTTATTTCCACGCAACTGTTGTCATATTGGCTTGTTAAAAGATGGCCAACGGGTACCAAAACTTTGCAGTAAGTTCAACAACGCATATATCTAATGGTTAAGGAAGTATCATTCCCATAATTTCAAACACACGAATTGTATGGAAAATTGCTGGCCATACCCCAGAAAATATAACGATTCCGAGTTCTGTTTCCAAACAATAATTGTTTTAGCATGAGAAGTGAAAGCAATTTGCAGCTGCCAAAGGCAAATACAAAAAAAACAAAATAAAGAATATTCAATACAAAAACTACCTTTAAGAAATCAAACTATCTGAATTCAAAAGGGAAATAATGATATGGCATGGAAATTCTTGCGTCTGCAGATTGTGAAAAACTCTTGTATAAATATTGAGATTTGAATTTAATATTTTGGGTTTTTTACATATCTTTTATTCTAAAAAATTGTAAATAAAGCTGATTATTAACGACAAAAAGGTTGCAAATCCTGAAAAGGTTGCTGGATACAATCGAAATGACAATACCATGACCATAACTATTCATTTTGTTCATCAATATGCAAATTGGATACGAAGGAGGCGTGGATGAGCTGTGAAGGCGCATTTCTACGAGCCGTTAACTGTGAAGGATGAGCCGATAAACTTCGAGGCTCGCGGGTTAAAACCACAGTCGGAACAATTGTCTAGCCAAGCCAGTTTTCCATCCTTTTTAAGTCGGTAAAAGGGTACTCGCGAGGAATTCTGAGGGCACAGCCCTTAGCGCCATGTTACCCCAGGCTGGCATCAGCTTGAACACTGCTAGAGCCCCAGCCTGGGGTAACATAAAAACAAAAAAACAAGTAAACAAATAAGCAAACAAAAAAACAAACAAACAAGCACACAAACAAAAAATACACTGGTGGCCAGTGTGAGAATGGTTGCAGAAACAATACACTATTACACGCAGAGCAGCTTCGTTGTGGAGGAAAGAGAATAGTTCAAAAGGTCATTTTCATTAGTTTTTAAAAGTAATATGGTTAAGATCAAGCTTTGACCATGCATATTAATGGGCTGATAACCCGCATTAAAAACGCCATATTTCAATGAAAGATACAGCTTGAAATTGAAAGCAATAAGACCATGTTGATCACCTCTCTATCTTTAACTGCCTTTTCTTTTCTCTTTTTGCCCTGCTCTTCACGCTTCTGTTGTGCTTCCCATTCCTCTTTGATTCTTATCTAGAATTGCAATGACATTGATTGATTGATTGATTGATTGATTGATTGATTGATTAAATTGATGATTGATTAAAGAGTTGCCTGATTGAATGATCGATTTAGTGACTTATTCATTGACTGTGCAACTGAATGATTGATTGATTGATTGATTGATTGATTGATTGATTAATTCATTGAATGCTTAACTGATTGATCTATTGATTGACTGTTTAGCCGACTGATTCAATGGTTAACTGATTGACTGATTGCTTCATTGATTGCCTAATTTATAGATTAATTAATTAACTGACTGGTCAATTGATTGATTGATTGATTGATTGATTGATTGATTGATTGATTGATTGATTGATTGATTGATTGATTGACTGATTGATTGATGCGATGGGCCTTTTAAAATAAAAATAAAAATTTACCTCTTGATCAAGACGTTCTTGCTTTCTCCTTTCCTCCTCTTTTTTGATTCTTTGAAATTCCTTCTGGGCTTCCTTTTCTGCTGCAAGCCATTTCTCGTGTAATCTTTGTCTTTAAATGAAACAGAGGTTTATTTCATGAATTTTTACAGTTGGAAATATTAAAACAGCATTAAAAATGAACAGATTATATTACCCAATTAATGGTCCACATCTTTTCAAATGTATCTAGATCATATAAACTTGATACTTATACAGCACCAGTTCTTTTACCTCTAGAAGCAGCGTCTTCTGGAACAGCCTGGCTGACAATGTAAAAGACTCATTGTCTGTAGCACAATTCAGGGATTGATAAAAGATTATAACTGTTCATGTTAAAAGCGTCTGTCGAACAACATCATTTAAAGCCCCCCTCAAATTTTAATTCATAGATGACCATATTAAATTGAAAGTGAAATGTGATGGAAAGAAAGCATGGATTAACAAATTGAGTTTAAAGAACTTAATGTAATGATCCTTATCAGTTGACCCCATCTAATTTCATCCAAGAAGATCTCTGATGTGGAGAGTTGCCTCCAATTGCACCCTTTTCATATACAGCATGTCAAAACCCATTTCCCATATCAAAAAGAAACAAACTTCTTCTTCTCTTGAAGCAATTCCTGCCACTCTTCTTGTTTTCTTTGAGCTTCAACAGCTTCCCTAAAAAGAATCCGTAAAAATATAGAAAGTTTAGCTCTTGATTATAAAGTTTTTTATCATTTGACTAAAAAATTATCAGTGACTTGAATAAATTTATGGGCTATGCAATAATGGATCAAGTCATCACTTTAATTGGATAAAACCCAATTTTTTCTATTTTCTTTTCTTGCAAATAACTAGCTAATGATCTTCTGCATAACACAAGAGGGATGATACCAGGAGAAGGAAAATAACATGGCTGCCCTCATAAAAGATAAATAAAATATTAAATGAGCAAGATGTAAAGAGGTTTTTGTCTCCAATGCATTTAAAACATTTGGAGGTGTTGATATAGTCTAGCATGGCTTGGAAAATCTTTGCATTTGAATAGAAAAAAAAACTGCAAGACTTCATTTTGAGATTTATGAAACCTTGAGCCAGCAATGTTTAGTTTAAGTTTATCAAATTTAATCAATAAAGAAGAGCTCAACACTATGCCCATCTTTTTGTCTCAAGTCTCTCTTCATTTGTAAAAGATAGAACATCTCAAGGAATCAAAACCCACCGAGTTATTAGGCCACATTTTATTCTTTCCTCTAGAACATGAAATGAAAACAATTAACAAAGATCCAAACTAATCAATGATGATAAACATGAACAAAAAATTGGTCAAATGTTTCTTCACCAAGATTTTCATGGGAATCTTTGCATGATCAGCAACAGAACATGTCTCCCATGCAAAATAAAATGTAATCAATTTTCCCAGCCGCCCCCTCCCTCAAAGAAGTCTAGTTATAGCAATGCAGCTGATCATTCCAAGAGTTTTAAATTGTAGCAAAACTGAAAAGCTCTATCTAACAATGGCATGGATAAAGCGCTAACTCATTGCCCCCTGATGCCATTTGGAACTCACATACAGATAACTGTGGAAGCAAATGTTGCAAGGGGGTACACAGATACAGGATATATCCTTCTTTTGATAAACTTGCAGTGATGCTGTCAGATAAGCTTTGCAACTCTTGACATCACTGCCCCCTGGGTATTTCTTTGATTTGCAGTAACTTATACTGCCCTATATGGCATCTGCAGGGGGCTTTGAGTTAAGGCCAAGATCTGCAAACATATGTGCCAATAAACAACTGCTGGACTTCTTCTCTGCAAGCTGCTTAGCCAACACTTTCCAGGTCACTGAATGGGTACTCAGGAGAAATCCTGAGGAAATCTACAATTTAAAATGTCCTTTACCCATATCAGCTAGCACAAGGTTGCTAGATCCCTAGCCTTGGTTAACAAATAAAAATTAACACCTTGCATGAAATAGTAAAAAGGTGATCAAAGAGATTTATCAAGAAGCCTACCTTCCTCAATCTTTTCAAGCTCTAACCTTTTTTCTTTACGCATCTTTTTTCTCTTCTCATTTTTCCATAAACGTCTCCATTTTTTGTGACTAAGGTAAATGATGAAATAAGAATAATTGCAATATTGGAGTTTAAACATTACATCACTAATATCATTGTATAATACATTATTGTATATTATTGTATTTTATTGTATTGTATTGTGTTATATTGCATTATATTGGATTGCATTGCACTATCTTGAATTGTATTGCATTGTATTGTATCATTATATCTTGCATTGCATTTATTGCTTTGCATTTCATTTAAGTGTGTTGCATGATACTGCATTGCATTGTTTTGCATTGTATTGTGTTGTATTGCATTGTATTGTATTGTATTAGATGGAAGACAATGCCACAATTGTATTGTATTGTATTGTATTGTATTGTATTGTATTGTATTGTATTGTATTATATTGTATTGTATCGTATTTTAATATATTGTTTTGTATTGTATTAGATGGAAGACAATGCCACAATTGTATTGTATTGTATTGTATTGTATTGTATTGTATTGTATTGTATTATATTGTATTGTATTGTATTTTATTATATTGCATTGCATTGTATTGTATTGTATTGTATTGTATTGTATTGTATTGTATTGTAATGTTGTATTGTATTGTATTTTATTGTATTGTATTGTATTGTATTGTATTGTATTGTATTGTATTGTATTGTATTGTATTGCATTGCTTTTTTATTGTATTGTATTGCATTGCTTTTGTATTGTATTGTATTGTATTGTTTTTAATTGCATTGTATTGCATTGTATTTTATTGTATTGTATTGTATTGTATTGTATTGTATTGTATTGTATTGTATTGTATTATATTGTATTGTATTATATTGCATTGTATTGTATTGTATTGTATTGTATTATATTATATTGCATTGTATTGTATTGTATTGTATTGTATTGTATTGTATTATATTGCATTGTATTGTATTGTATTGTATTGTATTGTATTGTATTGTATAGTATTGCAATGTTGTATTGTATTGGATTACATTGTATTGTAATATATTGTACTTGATTGCATTATATTGCAAATACTGGCCTCAAATGCAATTGCCACTCTCTTTCAATACATGAAGTCAAATCAAATCAATCAAATACAATTTTTAAGTTTGTTTTTAAGGGTGCCTTTCACATCATTTTGATATTCCGGGTTCAATGTAGCCTGCTCTTTGTGACCCCATGCCTTCGTAACATCAGGGAACTCTAATTATTTGTGAAACCTAGCGTAATGAATGTGCCTTGCACTCCATGTCCTTTGCAAAAAGAAAGGAAGCCAGTTTATAATGAGTAATTCTGTAAATCTAATAGGTCCACAAAATCTTTTATGTCATATTGCAAAGCCATTCTTTCCTTGCACTCTTATTCGTGCATGTAATTCCTCAGTACCTCGAAAACAACCCATGCGGGGTAAAAGTAATCCTACAATACTCGTAGCTTGCATGGCCTTATTCTCAACTTTGGAATAAGTGCAAAGGAACTTTAGTATTTGTACATTATAGCAGAATATGGCCTAAATAGGAAGCGTGCACCATAACGTAAGAAATGCCAGTGTTTTACAATACCTCAATTTCACTCTTGTTGGTTCATCATTACAATCTTTTTTGCACTTTTCTAGTTCGTTTTCTTGCATTGCTTCTATATTTTGTTGCGAAATTTCTTTACAAATCATCTTTTTACTGCCAATTTCAAAATGGCGCTCTCCTCGATCTGGACTCAAAGTGACAACGAGGTTTAAAAAGGGTTGGGCAGGGGGACAAGTGAGGGTCAGGTTGACCTGACAAGCAAATCATATCCATGCAAAATAAAAAATTGCTGAGGACGTTTTGCACGCCAAGATAACAATCTTGCGCGCACACTACAAGCAGTGTTTGGTAGCCATATTCAATATCATAATTCCAAAACGAAAGCAAGCAAGCAAGCATTTTTTTGTAAACTCAGGGAAGTTCTGGTAGATATGAAGGTGATAGGGACCGGGGGTGCAAAGCCCTACGCCAAACATAATTTTCTTGGAAGGAACTTTGATAAAAAACTTTGTCTCAAAGGATAAAGCTTAAAGTCTTTCGTGCAGTTATTTATTTACTTTTTATTTGCTTTTTGAGCTGTAGCCTCATTGCTTTTAAAATTTTTACCAGAAAAAACCAAACCTCAACAAAAGCTTAGGTTCTCAATTTAGCTTTGTTTTCGTTCGAATATTCATGCTTTTGTCCCCTCCCCCTGCCTTAGAATAAATAAGGTATCGCTGCAATATAATCCTGCATTGTAAGAGTTTTGCTTGCAAACTAAGGTCGTAAACTAAGATGAACTGTATAATCCATAAATATGTAAATTACCCTAGATTTGATACATACTTTGCATTGCATGATTTGCATTGCCTGGTGCCCTTTAAATCGACGATTTTACTTCGCTCAGGGAATTTAATTTACGCAGATCAAGTAAATAGTTAAGAAACTGAATAAAAGGACTTAGCAAGGTTGGGTATAAAAATGTGAACCTAAGCGATAGCTCCGGATGGGCAAAATTGCTTGCGTAAGATGAATTCTCACAATTTCATATGATTGGTTAGTATTTAGAAGGATTTAGCAATAAATAAGCAAACAAACAAACATCGCCGTGGAATATTTTCCCTTTTCCAATCCTCAGAAAAGAGACATATGGAACTACGTCATAAAACTAGGTGTGTTTTTTTTTAAAGTAAACATGGATCCCGCGAATTTCAGCAAGCCAAAAAGTTAAGCTTGCGTTTGTAATCCTGACAGGGTTCAATGTGGGGAGGGGGGCTCATTTGTTCCTTGTGTGCATAGAATATTTGCAATGCATTCACCTTTGTTATGTCAAACTTGCAGACTTTGTCTGACTCGTTAACCCGTTTGTTTTTCTTAAAGTTTTCCCTTGAGTAGGACTGTAAGAAAGCAGGAAAGAAGGGAAGCAAGCTTACTTCTGTGCCTATGTTAAGTTCTGGGGTCTATGGTGCTCATACCTATGGATGTAAGACTCTACATACTTGTATTGATCTACTGCTGTTTCGGCCTGCTTGCCATGGTCTCATTATTTTTCCCCTTTTGCAAGCCCTTTTCAATAAGTTGACCAAAATGTACGTAAATGTCCGTTAGAAGGGACAATAGTTGACGGCCAACGCTTTTGTCTATGAACGTATTCAAAACTCTTAAAAATGCCTTGATAAATACCGCGGCGAAAAGGAATCAGTTGCCTTTGTAATACCTCGAGTTTCGATTCCGCATTGTTCTTGCGCATGCTCTTTTTTACATCATTGGTAGTTGGTCTTTTGTTATCATTCTTGTTAATTGTTTTTGTTTATTTGCAAAAAAATCAGTTGTCTTATGGTTGGTTCATGCAGACAGCACGACAAGATGGATGCCAGACAGCAGCTGAACAACATCGTGCAGCATCATGGACATCGCCCGCTCAATTTGGAACAGTTCAGAACTCATCTTCAGCGATTGGTAAGCCTTGCTACAACTCTCTAAATGTTTTGATAAACTTGTTTGAAATAAAAATTTTTGTTCTGAACCTAGCTTTTAAAGCCAAGCAAGGCGAGACATATTGCAATGTTCGGGTCAACTCAGACCAGTGGGCGCGTTTATTAGCTTGCCCTCTACTCATTCGCTATCAAAAGATTCTCCACAGCCACATAGACACCTGAAGCAGAATGGATGCAAAATAATAAAAAGTGCCCTGGTTTTGTGTCTTTCTAGAAATTCAAATTGTCTAACATGATGATATTATTGCCTAAAATCACATGTGAGAAAAACATTCAAATTTTTTTAATCACCAAGTAAAGTTACATAGACGAATTAATGCCCTTCGATCAAAGTGTCATGACATATAAAATTCTGCATGGCCTGTGTCCTGCAAATCTTCCCCGCAAATTTTTTGAAAGATCCGTTGAAGAAGAATGTTGAAACAGTATGAAACGAGAAATCAAAGAAGTTTTTACTTCTCTAATTTCAAATATTGTGGAATCATATTCCTTGCAGCATACGAGGTGAGAAACATTCGCTCGATTAAAAAACGAATTAGAAAGCATCTTATGAACCTTTGAGGCAAAAACACGACCCCTTGGTAGAATATCAATTTCATTTTATATGTTATACCTTACTTTTTCTTCTGCTATATGCAAATATTGTTTCTTATGCTGGTGAAAGGCCGCACGTGTTAAAATGTTACTTAAAATGAAGATAGAAATGAACAACAACTGAAATTACATCGATAATACTAGGATGAGTATGATATCATGTTTACACCTCTTGGTATTTAACATAAACCTTCGCTTGTAGTTTGTTTTAGGTTCATTTAACTGGCATAATAACAAGCTTATAATGTAGCTTTTTACTCTTCTCGCCTTGCCATTGATGGTGTTCCAACCATTGCCAGTCAATCAATCAATTCAAATTAACTCTCTTAAATTGGGTATGCCCGCTAAAGCCCCTCAGAGCACGTGATTAATGTTATTCCGTCCGCAACTAAATCTTCTGCTTCTAAAGCCTTTTTGATTGAAAACTTTAAACGTTCGCATCCCTTTGCAAACGACGCAACGCAATTTTACGCAACGTGGTACTACTACAACACAACACATCGTAACGCAAAGCACAATGTAACAAAACCCAATACTACACGCTGCAACGCAACACAACACAGCGCAATGCAATGCAAAATTTAACGCAACACAACTTAATACCACACACTACAACAAAACACGGCGCAACGCAACCGCACAGCGCAACGCAACATAACCTAACGCAACCCCTTTTGGCATAGATTCAAGAGTATGACCCTTCCGATTTAAAGCTCGTTTGAACAAACATCTTTTCGTGCGAAAACACACATTTTTACGCCATTTTGAGGTTTTCACTAATTTCTAAGAAAAATTGAATTGTAAACAAGTGAATTGAATTGCGTTGACGATTTAGACAGAAACAATTAAAGGTCATGACTAAGGATTGCTCAAGTTGCTTAATGCGTCAGGTCAATATAATGCTTATTTCTTACTAAATTATTGCGATGTAAGCAAAAAGTCTAGCATTTGCTTTGGCTAACATATCAAGCCCTGATTTGCTTACTTTTTCTTAAACTAGTTGCTTAGTAGTCTTGATTAAAGCAAATAGTGTTATGCCTCAGCTGTGTTTTTGAGCCCTCAAGTTACTTAATACTCAAATGCTTAATGTACAGGTGCTTAGTTGCGTACAGTTTTATTATTAAGCGCTCGAATTAATTAATTTGTCTCTAGTCCTAGTTGATTATTGAAATGTTGCTTAATCACAAGTTACTTGATGCTTAATTAATCTTTTTTGCTTATAAACATTTCCTCATTCAAATATTGCTTAAAGCTACCTTAGAGAAATGTTTTTATTAATCAATTTATTTTATTGATACTATGGCTGATAGGGATTTATGTAAAAATATTGTAAACTGAAAATGAAAAGAAATGAGCCTCTAGTGAAGCAGCGCCTTTGCATGCAAGTGCTTCAAGACCAGATTAAATGCGCTATCGATTTGGCAATATCGCGATAAACTCGGCAAATATTGTTTAAAGAATGGCAACGCTTGATCTAAAATCATTTTATGACTCAGTTTATTGCATATCAGAATCAGGGAGTGAAAGAAGCAGGGGGGCACGACGTTTCGTAGGGCACTTCTTATCATCACCGCTGTTGGTGCAAGGTTGCTGATAGAAGGGACGCTGCAGCGCATATTAAAGTTTGGGGTTAGCCGCAGTTGGATTTGCTCTGGAAGAACCAGGTGCAGAGCCCCGGGGTAATCTATTTCAATAGCATCCTTCTAATATTACAAAAATTGTCCTTTATGAACGGCGCTTCTTTACTTTGAATGGGTACTTGTCCAAAACTTTAGGGGACGTGCCCCCGCTGCCCCTAATAAGAATGACCCTTAAAAGAAACATTTCTCAATAGGAAAAGAATCCCTTTCCTCTGCCCCTTTCTGCTAGATCAATAACCTTTTTTGGCACGTCTTTCTGATTGTCCCCTTTCCCTGCCTCCAGAAAATCATACGATCTTTAGATGACCGCAAGGCTGTGGTTTAAAAATCCTTCCGCGTTCTTCCAGTATGAAGTTTCTTGGAAGATTGATGACATCATGGAAAAATCATTATTATAATCATTATACGGACAAAAAGTGTCGAGAAACAGAACCCTGAAGACCCATTACAGAACCCTAGAATTATTTCAATCTAGCCAGCTAATGAATGACAAAACAAGGAAAAATGGTTACAAAATAGCCAAAACTTGCATCATTCCTTCTGAGATTTGCTTGAAGGGCTTTGAGACGGGGGCACACTGTCTATTAATAGTTATGATCTTACTATCAAAAACTCTTAATCATGCGCCCACTTCACGAAAACTGGGGAAAAGATCCTTGTTCTGCATTGAGTCAAAATTTGAGCTAAGCGGCAAGAAGGAGTCTTGCAAAAATGAATCGTGGATATAAATCAGAATATACACTTAAGTTGCAGGTTTGTTTGTAAAAATAATCATTGTGTTCCATTTTGTTTTGATTACTCTTACCGTAAAGTAAGCTGGAGTCGGATCGTTTGAAATATGAATTTAATAATCAATTGATGTTTTCAGTATTTTCTAAGCTTTTTTAACAAAATTGATGATTTCTACCCTTACTGCAATAAGGCCTGGATCATTCTTCTCGTTGAAATATCCTATACCACCAGGACCGTCGAGAAGGAGGGTGGGGGGGGGTGAGGTAGGCGGGGTCGGAGGTCTGGGGTTTGCAAAAGTTTATTCAATGAAGAATTGATTACTCACTGGGGCCCGCACGGGCTCTCGACGGCCCTGTAAATCACAAATTCAAGGCGATGTTTGATGTAGCCCCTGCGCAAAGTCGCATAAAAGACGAATATTATGCAATTCGGGACACGTGCCAAGGAAACTGGCCAGACATGGCTGCGAGCATAAAAATATAAGAATTATAATAGCTGATGTTTAAAGTGAGTAGCCTGTACTAATCGAGCTAAAATTCATTTTTTAAAACAGGGACCACTTTGAATATAAGTTGGGTTATAATTAGAATACATAAATTAAAATAAAAAAAGAATCGTAAGAATGGTAAGAACCACCTTTTAAAATAAATAAACATTCAAAAGTCATAGATATAAAAATCTAAATAAGGTGCTGTTTTAAGGTGGTGTAATAAGGTGTTGTACTGTTCAACTTTGTTGATGATGCTGGTAAAGCATTCCATACTAAAAAAACCCCCAAAACCAGTACCTCCCCCCCCCCCCAAAGAATTTCAAATACCCTGATAAAAGCATTGATATGGGGAAGGGGCCATATTTCTCAATATGCTGTGCTGTCAGGATTGAATGCTTGAGAATTTTAAGATAGCAACTAATTTCTTTGAAAAGTGTTTCTGCGAAAGTTTCCAAAAATAAGGCAGCTAGAGACGAGCCCCCCTAGGGGGGTTGTGGGGAGCAACGGGACTTGCCATATTTATCAATGAGGACATGGAAACATAAGCAAATATTTATGGGGAACAAGGGTTCTTTTGAGAGCCTGGAAATAGTTCGACAATTCGTTTAAGGGAACATTCAAATAACATTATGGGGAATTAGGAAGAAATTTTTCTAGGGAAAATGGGAACACAGACCCCCCTGGGGGCCTCCATGACGTAGTTTGATCCTTTTATTCTTGAAGAATTCTTAATCTCTACCCTAGGTGCCAGACTCATCCATTGGGATATTACTAATCTCCAGCGATTTTGAGCACCGATATTTCTTAATATGAACATCCTTTTAGATGAATAACCCCTATACGAAACGTAGCTAAAAAGGCAGCACATAAGCATGCTTAAGATTTGTTGTATAAAGCGTGCATTCTCATAAATTCTGTAGTACCTGATCCCTGGGCCTGCTCTCGTAAGAGCCTTCTGTAATTGCTCCCCTCTTTTCTTTTTCCCAGGAAATCTTGGCAAAAATTCAAAACAGAAAAACATTCGCTACCAACATTCACTGGTTTTCAAACGATTCGTACCAGTCCACCTTTGACAGCGGTGATGTGGCTGCGACAAGTACCGAATTGATGCCATGCGATTTTGATACTCTACTAGAGCTGATAACAGAATGCAGGGTCGGTGACAACATCTTGACCAGCCGCCCCCCAACTGAGGCAGAAAGCTTTTTCTGCAATGGCATTGATAACTGGGATACAGCCAGTGCTACAGCATCCAGAGGGGCCGCTCAAGGCAGTCCGGTCCAATCTTCCGCTGAAACAACAGGTAACTTGTATCGAAATGGATGGGAAGACGTTGCTTTGGAGGAGGGTAATAAAAAGGAATCGAGTGTGCCGCAGGAAGCAATGACGGATCAAAACAACAATGATTTAACTACCTCAGAAACTAAGGGTTGGTCTGGCGCTCGGGTATGCCAGAAGTCTCCCCATAAGGGTGCAACAGTGCGCAAGAAAACAACAAGGAAAGTCACAAACAAATTTTCCAAGCCAAAACTGCGAAAGTCTGTTTCATCAGATTCTTGCTTAGCATTATCAATGGAAGCTGCATCACCATTGCCTTCAACTTTGAAGCTGCCTAAATTATGCAGATTTTTGCTCTCGCTTCTGCAGCAACCTGATCAGTACCCATGTGTTACATGGAAGGACAAAGAGGATAAAATATTCAAAATAGTAAATCCGAAGGAGGTGGCAAACATGTGGGGCTCAACAAAACAGAAGCCTGAAATGAAATATGAACATTTTGCACGCACTTTGAGGGGTTATGTTAGCAGGGGCCTACTGAAGAAACCAAGAAGGAAACTGTATTATCAGTTTACTGAAAACGTTCAAGTATTTTAGCCATCTAATTTTCATTTTCATTTTTTTATATGTTAATGTAAATAGTTTCTTCAGTACAAATAAGATATATTCATTTTTTAAACCAACTGTAATGATTGTTAAAATGCTTTTTCAAACTGTCCATTATGACAATTAATCTTGTATTTTGCCTGCTTGCAGAAAAGTGGGAAATATTTATAACATCACACTAATAATAATAATAATAATAATAAAAATAATAATAATAATAATGATAATAATAATAATAATAATAATAATAATAATAATAATAATAATAATAATAATAATAATAATAATAATAATATGAATACTTAGGAAAGTACTTTCTGTCTAAGGCCTTTTGTTAAGGCTTGACAGTTTGACAATAGAGGAAACCAGTATTTATTAAGTACAACACTATGCAAGCACTATGATAATAATAATAATAATAATAGTAATAGTAATAATCTCTTTAGGGAAACAGGAGAAGGAACTTTGAGACCCACTGTGACTTGTTGTTACCCAGTCTCAAATATAAAAGAACAAAAGAGCTTTCCAGACAAACATGTTTGAGATTCACATTATTGACAATGATAATAATAATAATAATATGATCGAGGCAAGGAGGCCTGACATTGTTGAGATTGATAAGAAAGAGAGAGTGTGCATCATTGTGGACATTACTGTGCCTGCTGATAGAAGGGTAGAAGAAAAGAAACAAGAAAAAGTAGAGAAATTTCAAGATTTGAAGAGAGAGATCGGAAGAATGTGGGAAATAAGAAAAGTGCAAGTAGTGGCAGTAGTAATTGGAGCTCTTGGAATGGTATCTAAAGAATTCAAGACGTGGATTGAAAAGCTTGATATCCAATGCAATTTCGTGGATATGCAAAAGACTGCAATGTAAGGAACAGCAAGGATACTTAGGAACGTGTTAGAAATATAAATATGGAAGAAGGCCCTCCTATTAGCCCTTGTTCATTAGTTATGACTCGCCTAACAGGAGTAATTACGGCAATAAGAACAGCCAGAGCATAAGCAGAAACATACATAATAATAATGATAATATTGATTAGCGGGTAAGTTAACTCCTGCTCCGGGAAAAGGGAAATTGTTGCTATGGCATTTCCCATAAACTTCCTAACAGACGAAATAAGTGTTTGGTATCGCACCTTCGCCCCCTGCTTTTGCCCTCGCCATAAAGTTATCGCATAAACTTCAGCCTCCAAATCCAACTGTAAATCAATGCAATGCAATGCCATTTAATGTAATGTAATGATGTGCAATGTAATGTAATACAAAATAATGCCATATAATGCAATCTGATGTAACGTACAATATAATGTATGTATTGGAACTTGATATAATCCATTTGCGTGTAGGGTGGTTTTGTTAAGATGTGATGCAATATATATTAATGTAATGTAATGTAATATAATGTAATGTAATGAAATGTAATGTAATGTAATGAAATGTAATGTAATGTAATGTAATGAAATGTAATTTAATGTGGTGTAATGTAATGTAAATTAATGTAATGTGTAGTAAATACAAAAAATAGGGGAACTCTAAATGCGAGAGAAAAACCGACAATAATGCCTCGATTCATGTCTACATCCTGCTACAATTGAACATTTTTCGAAGTTTACGAAATTTCGAACTTGAGACGCGATAGAATTATGATAGTTCGATGTTCATTTTTGAAATTCAAAGTCGTAAACTCCGAATAGAATCAATTCAGACGATCGTTGAAAATGGATGAAATGAAAGAAGGTGTGTATAATTGTTTTGTGAGGGCAGTTTGCAGAGTATGGCCGATCTTGAAAAGATCTTGGGTGGGCCAACAGTCCAAAAATCAGCGCTAGAGCCGTACAAAAATCGTAAGGAACCCCAATGCACTATGTATACCACAGCACAAACATAAAAACTTCAAAATCTGAGGGGCGCCCAGGTGCGATTTCTTGGGCATTTAAGAATTATCTTGGGTGCGCCATTGACATGATACTCTGCATTCTGGCCTAGAAGCAACATTTAAAAAGGTGCATCAAGGGGTTTAATGGATGTTACTAGAGTTTGTCTTTGTTTATTTATTTATTCATAAGCCCAGGCTGGAGTTATGGCAGCTATCAAGCTAACATGGACCTGCGCCTCAGAGTTACTCCTGAGAACTTAATTACAGACCTCGAAAAGATGGACAGCTTGAACGGCTGAAGAGAATGTTGAGAGTGGTTCTAACTGAAGTCTCGAACCGCAAACCTCTCGATTCATACGTTCAAATGCATATGCCTTACTGGTCGTACCCGTTGCATGCGCAGTGGGTCGTTATTTCAACTTGCACATCAAGCCTTGTTCATTTTCAGAAATGACGCATTTTTTTATTGAAAAAAAAGTTGAAAATAGCAATTTGCAGAAGTAACGCCATATTTCTAGCACTGATCTGTACGAAAGGAAGTTGAACAATGCGGAATATTTCCTAGTAGTCATAATCAGATTCAGCAAATCAGAGATCGCAAGGCAGTTCCATTATGACCACATCTGTGTGGAATTTAAACAAAGTCAAAATAGAAAACAGAAGCCCATTTTTCTAGAATTGCGCCCCCCCCTCCCCCCTCCCCCTCCCCAAGACAATCAATTTAACATATCACTCAACATCGATGTCACGTGCTATGAGTTCTCACACTAAAAATTCACTCTGGTAATACACTAATTTTGCTGAGTCCAGCGACCCCCTGGCCGAGCCTGGTTAGGTGTGTCACTTCAGGGGGGCCTTGGGGGCCAGGGCAAAAATACGAAAATAAACAAACCACCAACAAGGAAAAAAATCATTTCCTTGCAGGGTAAAATTAGATGCTGACGCCTTCACTCTCCAATTCATAATAAAAATGATAATAAATTATTTACAGTGGGCTAGTATGAAATGGCTTTATGCATAAAATTTATGTACAAGCTAATTTGGGCCTACTTCACAAATAGTTGGAATAGAAATTAAAATGAATAACTAATAATAACATGAATCGAACACTTTGTTAATCAATTAAAGAAATGAAATGAAAAAAAAGGTTTTACGCCTGCACGCCGAAACGACCATTTATCCAATACGGAACATGACGTGACTCCCTTGCACTGAGTAACAATTCCTCAAAATTAAGTGTCAAGAATAACAAAAAAGTAACAAGGAAGTTGCGCAGAAGCATCCATTGACAGATGGTGGTTTGGTATAACAACAAGAGGGGATAAGCGTAATGATTAGTCAATCAACTGTGACTGGATTAAAAAACCCACAAAGTCATCCCAGGCACAAAAACTAAGAAATTCTTTGGAAAAGTATGAAGGCCAATCTCCATAAATGCAAATGCCAACGAGCAGTAAATAATAAGCATGCGCATTAATCTTATCCACACCATCAAAGCCAATGCCCCGGTTCGCTTGGAAGTTGAACTCTTTTAAACTTGTCACAGATTTTGTGTAGCGAACACATTTTCTCACAGGGGGGGGTGCCATTTTTAGGGCCTGAGTTTTTGTCTGATACCCTCTCCCAGGGGGGGGGGGCACTCGGAACATAGACAAACGTAGAAAGGGGGTTAGTACAAGAACTTTACATGCTACGCAAAATATCAGCTTACTTTCAATATTTTTCGAATTTTTTTGCAGGTTCCAAAAATATCATTTCTGACAAATATTTAACTCAAAAACATCACTTTTGGTAAGCATTTGACCCAAAAATATCGGACTGACTGCCCGTATGTCTGCGTGCCACGTGCCCTCCCCCCTAGGTACAATATTTTTTGGGTCGAGAATTTTCGGATAGAAAAGAAAGGTCAAGCCCTGCCATTTTTTGGTGTTTGATTCCTGTGATAAATCAAGGGTAATATTCTTTGTTAAAAAAATTGGGCAACAACACTGGCTTACCTTTTCATGAAAATTGCGATCCCCTATCTTTTGGTTGGGGGTATGCATGACACCAACATTTTTGGATGATAAAATTTTAAATGGTCCAGTTTTTGGGTTAAAATTGGACCCTCCATACGCACACCCTCGGGTGAAAAAGAGGTCACTACCCCTTTCTGGCGTAGTGCATAAATTGGTACATCAAACCAATTTCATGCGAACGTAGCAAAATGATAAAGTTACCACAATTGAAGAATTTCTACAGAAGTGGTAGAGAGGGTGTAGGTCAGAGTCTTCACTAATTATAAAAACCCTATTTTACAAAATTTTTACAGAAGTGGTAGAGAAAAGATCTACACTCTCGATGCAGATCGGTTAGTGCTCTTCGACAGGGCCACGCAACCTGTAATCCACCCAGTGCATGATAATTAAGGAATGGAGACAGGGGTGGGAAGGGCAAGCACCAGCCAACCTGGCGGGAAAACTTGCTTGTGCTCGCAGCTACGCTTTCCTTTGATGTCGATGCGTTGATGTGAAACAGCTGTAAGAGCTATTTGATCTATGCATTTGTCTTCTATTCTATTGGCCAATATCTCCCAGTTTGCAGGGTATGGCCGATCTTGACAAGATCTTGGATGCACCAACCGTCCCGCACTTGAGGGTCGACTGCAGCCCTCAAAGTGTTTAAATCAATTGAGATTGCAGCATTAAAAGTGGCTTAAAATATCTGAGATTGCTGCTTGCAAAAGTGCTTAAAATATCTGAGATTGCTACTTGCAAAAGTGCTTAAAATATCTGAGATTGCTGCCTGCGAAAGTGCATAAAATATCTTAGATTGAAGCGCTCAAAGTTGCTCATAATATCTGAATCTGAATATATAACAGCATTCAACTTTGCTTAAAATATCTTGCCTGCAAGTTGCTTGAGCGACTGAGCATCTTGCCCATAAATTCATTAAAAGTGTCATTCATTCTCCGCGAAAATCACAGCTTTCTACTTCCTTAAGTAACTTAAACCGCATTTCCTTATCAACTGTTTGGTTATCAAAACAATAAGTCTGGCATCTACAAAAGCACCATTTAATGCAATTCAAAATCGTATTCCGTGATCTATTTACAATCAAAAATTCCATCGTCCAGTTTGTTTTATTCACACAGAAATTCCTCCTCCTCTTCGCGACGATGATTATGTTGATGTGTTTTCTTGATTCTTCTAAAAATTCCCCGTAGTCGGAAAAATCCGACAAAAATGGACCCAAATGATCTAGTCTTTTTTGTAAGGCTTTTCCTAAACGATTTCAGGCTTCGTTTCCGCTTTTCCTTGATCAGTTGGTCCGCTGAGCCCGGCGTTGAGCTTTGGCTGCTGAGGATGGACTCCTTCCGGGCTGTGGCATCGCAAAATCCTTCGTCACCAATTTCAGAGTCGTAGCTTCCAACAGAGCAGAAGCTCGCCTGCCTCAATTTTCCCTCTATTTCTAGCTTTACGTATGCTCCATCTCGCAGTGTTAGGCGCATCCTTTCAACCTGCGAGATATTTGTGAAATGTTCAAAGTACAGCTGATCACAAGACCAAAAAATGATGCATCGGCAATAAACAGTGAAGGATCGAAGTCTGCAAGCATGCCTGTATTTACATGTTTTGATAAAATTTGACGCCACCTGTCACCACGATGCAGTAAAAAAATATATCTGTTGACTTATTCTCAGCGGCAAGGGGGATTCTCAACACCCTGAAACGATGTGATAAAAACAAGGTCCATGGGTCAGAGAGCGTGGGCAAAATTACCAACAGAATTAAGGGGCTCGACCAGTCAAGATCTAGGGGCATTCAGTTGGGTTGACTGGTCGAGCCCCTTAAAACTGTAACTTGTGACAAGTCTTCAAGCCCTTGAGACATTTAAACAGTAGATGTCTTCAGCGATGCCGAAAGGGGGAGGCAAAAGGGCAGCTGCTCCTCTCGCGCATTACGTGCTATGGCCTAGAGAAAGTTTCGTTTCTGGGGAGTAGATTGTGGCAGGCACTTCCCAATGACATGAAGCAATCAGATACCCTCTCCAGCTTTAAAAGGAGAATAAAATCCTGGAAAGGAGAGGAATGTAACTGTCGACTGTGTAGACCTTTGTTGGCTCAGGTTGGGTTTTTGAAAGAGTAAATGCCATCGCAAATACTAAAAATACTATAAAAAACATTTCAACATTGTTAATCTGTACATATGCACTTTTATTTAACTAGTTATTATTTTAGATGTATTTATATTCCCCTTTTTTATTTTAAACAATTTTACTTTGTCGTAGGCTTTAATTAGCTTTATCATGTAGCTATTTTTAGGCGCCTACTGTAAATAAATAGATATTAATAATAATAAAAGGGCAGTGGGGACAAGAAGCGCCCTGCTCAATTCTTTAAATTCTTTTTGGCAGTCAATTAGAACAAAGCACAAAAGTTGTTGCCTGTATCTACTGCCCTAGTCATCACAAGAAAGCATTGCTTCTGCAGGATGTGCAATACTTCTATTTACGTATTCTATTCTATGTATTCTTTTTTTATATATAGCACCCCGGAAATAGCATTGATTCTGTAAATAGTTGGTCTAAATTAGCGCCATCTTGCCTCCAGTAAATAATCAAATTTCAACTTAAGATTTGAGAACTTATTAACCTTTTTTTATTAAGGATGCACTAGATCAAGGAATCTACAAGGTTCCTTGAATAAATCAAAAGAAGCTATAAATAAAAATTTTGATATTAGTTAACGAGGCCCCCTCAACCCTGAGGCCCCGGGGCAAACTACCCCTTCTGCCCCTCCATCTCGGCGGCTCTGAATTGAATACATATCCTTCAGAGCGAATGCATCTATATCTACTTATCCAGTTCCCAGTTCCTACCTTCATGCTCTTAGATGGCATTGCTGAGGCTATAGAAATAATATAGACTAAAAAAGGAAAGGGAACTGATTCCTAGCGCTTAAAGTTTCCGACATTATCACAGTTCAGGGACAAGAGCCCCCCTAGAAACCCATTGGGCTCTTTTGGGTGTTGCTTGAAGTTAGGGCGTGGTCGCAAGAATCTCTAAGCTTCTTGATTTGTTTCCAATATACCATGGTAGGGTAACATAATGACAAACTAATCCTTAATTTACTTTGCATTTTAGATGTAACTATTTTGTCCAAACCTGTCCCTCGATAACCTTTCAAATTTCGTTTCCTTGCAAGAATGTTTTATTAATTTTCTCCGTATGTGGGAAGCGATTTCTAGAGGCCCCATTTCCGTCAAAAAGGGGTCGTTTTGGGAGAATTTTCCAGGGGCCATTGGCCGGTGGACTGGTGGACCAGTCCGCCACTGACTGCATAAAAAGTTCTGGTTAATAAAATCTGGTTTGTAAATTTCATTCAGGAACAGCCAATGCCCTGAGAAGAATCCAACTTTTCACGCAAGCTGTCATGTTCATGGGCTCGGAGAGCGAAGGTTACAAGGGACCGACATTAAATGACATTTATGAGAACGAGGTTGAACGGGACTTGTTTCCCTGCAACCAATTGGAAAGCACTGAATGCACTGAGCCAACACCAAGCCAGCTGTTTATGGGAGTATGCTTCAATAGGTTATCGACAGAGGAGACCAAAGTGGCACCAAGTGTGGGTGCAAGAAAGAGAGACGTTAGGAGGCGAAGGAGCAGCACAACAAAAGGTTAGTCTGAGAAATGAATTGCCTTGAACGAAAGACAGCATAGGGGCTGGCAACTGTGCGTGGAAGGGGGCAAGCATAGAATTCCAGAAAGGGTGGTGTAGTAGAGCGTAGTCTTAATAGAGGGGGAGGCATCAACATTTTAGCCCTATTTCCTCAGTAGATACGGGCTTCCGATGCTAGGATGGTAAACTATATTCAAAATGCAAAAATTAAATAATCAGCACAACAATAAGATGAACAAAGGGACGTAAGAGCCACGCCCCTACTTTTTGGCAAACTTTGCACACTGCCCCTTCCACAGTCAAACGTTGACCGTTTATGGGGGTGGTCATGTGTCCTTTCTTTGACCTGCCCCCTCCAATTTTCAAGATGTTTCCTACGTCCCTGGATGAACCAATTTCTAAACAGAGTCCTAAACAGGTGTACGCCAAATGCGAGTAACAACGAGTGGCACCCTTCACAATTAATGACATTTTGGTCACAATAAATACAGATGGAAAAACATTGATTTTCATTAAAAAAAAAAGCGGTATTTATAATACCAAGTGTTTGAAACTCTGAGAACCACTGAAAGAAATTGCTCCACTATTGATAACGAACAAAAAATATTTAAAAAATAACCATAAGGTATCAAAATTTCAGGTGTTCGAGCATGGAATACGAATCCAAATGTAACTGAAGAAAGACCAAATCAGCAAATTTCGAACAAAAAAGCAACGATAAATTCTTGGTTGCAAAGAGAAATGTCCGTTGATGGGAAATGCGGAGGCGATAGCTCTCGCAAAAGTGTTCCAAAACAAGGTACGCCTGCTGCAAGAATTCCTAGCATCCAAGAAAGTTGTGGTGATGGATATATGAAGAAAAACTTCCCTAATTTGGTAAAACTTATAGAGCTTACGTCACCTCTTGAGAATAATGTTTATGCTACGAAGCAAAAAGTTGAGATGGATCAGGGAAAGATAGCCACAAATGAAAGAGCAAGCTTACAAATAAAGGGGAGGCCTAAGGTAGATAAGGTAGCGAGTTGTTTTGATACAGGGAGAGCTCTTATCATAGTGAGACAAAACCAGGCAAAGAGAACATACGAGGATGTACCAATATTTGGAAAAAGTAATCGAAGAAAGGAAGAGGGGATACGATGCGATATAAAAATGCAAGATGAAGGTGAAGCGTGTAATAGAAAAATAGAGATTGTATTGAACAGTAAAGCAGATACTGCGGCAAAATGCTTGGGAAATAGACGGGACACTATTGATCACAACGTTACGAAAAACTCGGTAATGCAGGACATTGCTAAACGGGACCCTGCATTAGATGGTAAACAGCGGCCTGAAGATTCCAGGCAAGACAGTATACTGGACAGAAACAGAGATACTCTGGGTGAAGACAAGAGCACAGTGCTCTTAAAAGAAACACAACCATCTTTGTTGGGAAAATCTGTGATCAATCGAAATGGAGGTTTGATAGAGACAACATCAGACCCAGCGAACCTGGTTAGCCACTTGAATAATGATACTCTGCAGATTTTAAGCAGGGAAGTTGGCTACGAAAATAATAAAAGCCCATGCCAGAACAAAGGCCAGGGAATTTGCGATTTAAACAGCAAAGAGTATCAAGGTAAGGAGGGAATGAGCTTGCACAAGCAGGGGAATTTCGACGCAAAGAACGGAGATATCAGTCAGCCATATCACCTCGACAGGGAAGGGTTGGTCGCTCCTTTAAAAGAACGCACACCAATGGTAGAGGATGTAAGCAAAAAGTTGAAGATGGCGGAGAATGACTGTGGATATAAGATTAAAACGACAGCAAACTTTAATGCTAATGAGCTTTTCAAGTCTTCGAAAAATGAAGAGGTTTGCAATCGTACTGCCGAAACGCAAAATTTATCTAAATACTCACAAAAATCGGATGATACTTCAAAAATCAATGATATTTCTTGCCATGTTGCAAGCAAGCACATTTCAGAAAACGATGAGGAAGTTAGAGACAGTTGTGCTCGCCAAGATTTGACAAAAGATGACGAACCAACTCTCTCATGCACACAAATTGATGAGAAAGGGAAATTTTCGGCAAACTGCAACTCTATAAAATCCCATAAAAACAAGAAATCTGGTATTAATAATAACGATGCAAACTGCATGGGTATTGAAGCAAATGCTGGCATAACTATGACACACAATCAGATGGGTGTAACAAATAGCGAAGATACGCAAATGATACCTTGTCTAAGCACTAAATGTCATTTACCAGATGGCGTAACAGACAAAGGAAATTGCAGTTATGAAATAGAAAACAAGAATGGAGATAGAACGGAGCCTTGTGAAGCTAAGGCAAGCGAGAAGTCACTTGTTCAAAACTTTCCCATGGAACAGTGTTATATCGTTCAAGAAGAAGTCAGATTGACGAAAGATGCAGAAAAATCATGTGAAATAGAAAAGAACTGCAGCATAAATGCAAACGGAAATACTAAAGCAAAGAGAGTTAAAAAGAGAAGATATTTTGGGGTAGGTTGTAAAAGAAGGCGATCCTCCAAACATAATTAGCCTTCCATAAATGGCATTGAGAAGACAAGAGGCATTGATTTCTTGGAAACAAAAGCTGAAGTAATACCATTATTATTGTCAAATTTAAATACAATTTTTAAAGTAACAACCAGGTCCAATATTTATTTACAAATGTTCTTTACAAACTCTCTGATTTTTTATTAGAAAACCCTGACCAAGATTAACATATTATTATGCCAAGTCTTCATCATCAAATATGTCATCAAATGCTATGAAAATAAAACAAGATTAGAATTTCAATTTAGTCTTAGTAAGGCCTTAAACATTCAATAAAAATAAAGCCCCGAAAAAGCAAGCAATTCAAGATGACTTCTCTCAGGATTTTCTACTTTTTCTTCAGCTAAACCATTTAACAAGTTCGAACTAATATCTGTCTATTTTGTAACATAGTAGTTAGATACAGAATGTGGATTAATGATTAAAATTGAGAAAATAATTAATGCAGATATAAGGCAATTGTAAGATTTCAGGGTTTGATGATGAACAAGTAAGTATACCTGGAAATGCATATGATTTCCCTCCCTATAAAATGATTGGTTGGGGCCTACATTAGTCACATGAACATTGCCAACTGGTGAATTTGGATGCCAACTGCATGCCTAGATTGGTTTTAATGAGCAGGGAGTGTCTAAAAATTAGAGGGGGGGGGGCAAAAAAGTGGCACATTTCAAAAGGATATCAAGATCTGTATGTAAGAAAAGAAACTGAATGGATGCAAATGAAGAAAAACGAGGGAGAGGAAAGCCAAACAAGGGACAAAAAGATTAAATTAAGCAGATTAGAAGGAGCATGTTGATGAGAGCATCACAGAACAGGAGGGTGTTGAGACAGATGCAGAGGCTATCTGCCATCAGTAGCATGACAGGCTAACATGATCTGTATTTTAACACCCACCATTAAAAAAATCACTATGTACTGTTCTTTCACTTGCAACTTCCATGAGACTTGCAGTTCCTGACTAAAAAGCAATGAAAAAACAATTCAAAAAATGGAAAAAATGAATGTTTTTATGAATTCATTTAACAGCATGGTGCACAGGTAGATAGAGGTTGATAAAGAATGGATTTACAGAACCATATTTGCAAATGTTATCCACTTGTCTGTCCGAATTATGTGTTTTCACAAGGTCCGTCACAAGAACATCTGCATCAGTGTGCTTATGCATAAAACATTGGCAGGGGGGGGAGCCATTAAGAATTTTATTAGGTGGTACAAAGTTGAAATTTTCCAACAGCTTGGTGTGATTTTAGGATGTGTCTTTAGGGCATGGTTGGCTGATGACATTTACAACAAATTTACAGCCATGTGGCATATTTTTTGCAAAACTTTAAAGACAACACTCCTAAAAACGAAAACAGCTAATGAAGTTTTGATTCTTCCATTACAAGCAGAGAATTAGTACAAGCATTACTAGAACATTTATTTCTTTATAATGATATGCTATGACTTCTTATGCAGATTATTGAAAATATGGGAAAGCAAAAGAATACAATACAATACAATACAATACAATACAATACAATACAATACAATACAATGCAATGCAACACAACACAATACAACACAATACAACACAAAACAATACAATGCATGTATTTTTCCTGATTTAGAGTGGAATGTCAGCTCTAAGTGTGTGTAACTCCAGTAAACTGCTTCCCCCTTCCCCTCATCCCCGTTGTCTTTGATTCTCAAGTTTAGCCTTATGACTAGAAAAGCATACTCTTTACGATACTGATGCAAGTTTTTTATCGTGCAATAAATATCTCTAGAAAGCTGCATTTCACAATTATGCAAAAGAGATTCAAGCAAGAATATTAGCCCTAACAAAATATTTCCCTTAATATACCTCTTCCATTTCCCAATTTGGAGGATTAACTCCTTCTGGAAACATTTCATCTTGTTCTACAGTTGGTTTCATATCAACAAAACTTTCTTTCGTTTTCAAATAATTGCTGGACAATGTTTCCAGACCTTCAAATGGCAACAGTGTGAGAAACATGAATCATTGAATTGGATTTATTCATAGCGAGGCCATAAACACGCACACGATACTTAGCGTGCAGGTGAGACCACGTCCACAATGCATGCGCACGAAATCTTTGGGCGCTCTTTTCAACAAACAAGGACAATAATTTCCATCTTATTTCATTTTAATTCTTCAGGGAGAGTTTCCTTTTATCACAACCTTATCTTCTAGGGGCCAAGTTAGGAGGGGTAATTTCCTCATATGCCCCCCTTTGCTGTAGGCATCCATGGCCTTCCACCAATTAAATGATAAGCACAATGCCAATCGGTTCAGGGAAAACTTTCTTCCTTTCGTACCCGGTTCAGGAGTATTGATTAAGATATCCTAAAACGGGGCACATTCCGTATGGCTGTATAAGGAAGTCCCCCCCCCCGGAGAAAAGTTTGATTCTTAAATCCTTAGCTCCTCAGGTTAATAATAAAAAAAATAAGCATCAGGGCTCCTCAAGCTGGCAACAAATGGCAGTTCATGTCAAAATGTGATTGGAAAGTTTATATCTGTTTCCAAAATTTGTCCTAATCCTCAATTGAGATCAATTTTGATTTAATGGTTCAAATTCCAAGGTTTAATTCAAATAAATACACTGTAAGAAACTTATTAACAGATAGATGATAAATACCATCTGTAACAAACGAAACACTTAAAAACCAATTGTGTTGACAAACAAAAGGACAAGGAAATCCAAGCATGCGCATTAGCGTCGTACGATTCTCGCCTTGTGTTTGGGGAAGCGAAGGGAAGGTCATCTCGAAAAAAAACAATTTCAAGCTACTTTAGGCACATTCAAAAGCAACCATGAGCCGCGAAAGTCGTGAACGTAGAAGCAGAAGTCCTGGATCATATCGTGTGTTCATGGGAAGACTTCCAAGAGACGCTAGGAGACGTGATGTGGAAGACTTTTTCAAAGACGCTGGCTTCTCGAAATCAGTGAAAGACATCGTGCTTAAAACTGGATTTGCCTTCATTGTAAGTTAAAAAGTGTGACAGCGCAATAAAAGAGACCTCTGTTTTAGTAATTGGCTAAATGAGAATTCATTTTTAGATGGAACTAACAATAAAGGAAACTCAGTTTATTTATTCAATTTTCCATTAGACCTAATCTTAGGCCAAAGCCATGAACAGCCCTTGGATCGGTAAGATAAAAATAACAAAGCCCTTAAAATAGATTAAAAATATTATCCAATATTTAGGTCAAAGTAAAAGTGACATGATTATAATGCCACCATTTTAAACATAGAAACTGAGTCTCATTACATGGTCTTTGATATTTATGAGATATATAATCATTTTCTTGGCACTTTATCATCATCCAGTTTGCAGAGTATAGCCGATCTTGACAAGATCTTGGGTGTGCCAACAGTACCGCACCTCGGGTGCGGGTGTGCAAAAAGGGAACAAAAATCGTCAGGTGCACCACTAAACTTTGGGTACCACTGCATAAACATTAAAACTTAAAAATCTGAGGGGCGCCCAGGTGCGCTATCTTACACATTTAAAAATTTTCTTGGGTGCGCCACAGCCATGCTCTGCAACCTGGATCATAATCAACAGCTGTTCGGGCCACCCAGTCTGCACAGCCTGGCAACTGCAGGCACAAAAAAATTTGCAGCAGATCAAAGTACACCCCAAAGATTAAGGCATTGCACACAGGCGTGGTATGAGTATAGGCTCAATATAAGTTCACATTTAGTGTCATACTACCAATGAGCTACCTTCTATAACCAAACACAATTAACATGAGGAATAATGATGAATACTGTGTGGTGCACCCCTCGAGAGAATAAGGCATGCATTCTGTGCGCCCCTTTGAATTTTTCCTTGCATGTGCAAGATCTTGTTGAGTTCTGCCATGCTCTGCAGACTGGCAGGCCACTGCTTGCTGGTACAGATCCAACAACAGCAGTGATACCAGGCCCAGACATCATCAATTTTCTTTTCATCATAATAATTAGCCTGCAGTCAATATTTGCCTCATATATATAGGCTAAACTCATATATATAGGCAATATGACAAGCATTCAGGTTTTCCAAGAAACAGTCATATAGTAAGGCACCTACCCTTCCCCAGTGCCTCCATTGGCACCAGCTCTGGGTTTGTGGCCACTCTAGCATCTATCCAATCTATTCTTCATTTTTGATATCTAAGTCACTCTTGCAACCATCTCATAAGTAACCCCACCATCTTCTTGCTGGCCCCTCTGTAGTTCTTCCTTCTTCCAGGTGTCCAATTTGTACTTTTTGGGCCCATCTGTCATTTCCCATCATCCCAAAGTAGTCAATCTTCAAGGGTCTATGATGCATTTATGTTAACAAATGTTTCTTTAAGATTACCCATCTAATTATTGCATAAACCATTTAAAAAAGTATGCAACCATTTATTTTTAGGAATTTGATGATTATAGAGATGCAGATGATGCTGTTTATGAGCTAAATCAAAAAGAGCTTCTTGGTGGTAAAATCATTCTCGATCATGCTAGGCCAAACAAATCTGGCTTTGGTGGTCGTAGAGAAAGTGGTGGGGGTGGGAGAAGGTACTCAAGGTGAGTTTTGAACGCAGTCTCTCTCTCTCTCTTCATTCCATTTCCTTTTAAGATGAGACAACCATATCTTTCTGCAGCTTCCTTTCCATTGTTCTCTTCAGCAGTTCCAGCTCTTTCAAACCCCCTTTTGTTTCTTCTTTTGGTACATGTGCCCTAATAAAAAAAATGTTTCAAACAGCATTCCCTTGTATTGGCAGTTCAACTGTGACAAATTCATTCTTGCTTTTTGCTTTTCAGTAGTCGCTATGGAGCCCCATACAATACAGACAACAGAATCATTGTAGAGAACTTATCAACAAGATGTGGTTGGCAGGTCTGTGTTTATCATTATATACTTCTACTGCGCAGTTTCATAATCATGTGGTTTGATAGCAACCTGTTTTTATTGATGTCGATTTTCTGGGTGTAGCAAGTAAAGTAGAGAGCAAAATGGCCGTCTGCTTGTGGGAGTTTCAAGGAATACTTGTACATTACAGGTATAAGGAATGACGCAATGCGAAGCAGATACAGCAAGATTATAAATATTTATGTGTGCACTGAGTAACAAATATTTTGCCCTGTCATATAGGGCTTGTTCAGAAAGTGATGATGAATTTTCTTGATGATGAAGGCTTCATATTCCTGCCCATTTGCGTTAATGCACATATCTGTTATTCACTAAAGTCACGGATCTTGACAGTCTTCACTTTGTATTTCTCTGAAATTAAGTACCATTGAGTGTTGTGTCGGTACCAATCAATCTGAGGAACTGTAGAATATTTACTATGATAAATATCATCTAACATCTCTGACTAAAAATTCATCATTGAAACCCTGGTTTTCTTCCACCATTGGTAAGCCTTTTTGGTTTACTGTTTTTCTAATGAAGACATTATTAGCAGGAAGTAGAAAGAATAATGCTTTCTATTTGTCTTCAAAACAAATCATTAGTTTCAGATTACAATCATATTTCTCAATGGGCCTCAGTTTTTCTGAGCACATCGGGTTCACTCCCCATAGTTTTTGTTTTCGTGTCTTTAATGTTTGTGTGGGTAAGTTGATAAAAAAATAATAAGCAAGCTGTTCTAAGAGGATGTGTCAGAAAGATTTACGGTTTTTAGAAATATAAATGAATTAATTTAAGATTGAAACAAAGTCAATCTTTGTATTCCATAAATAGAGCATACAGACATTCTTCGGATCAAAAAATCATTCAGGGCTTTTTGTAGTGTATTTAAGGATCCCGTGAAGTTTTTCTGCAGTTTTAAATTCTTTAGAGATACTAGGTGGCATTCTTCAAATGTTTGGGTAGCATCTCATCAAATATTCTGCAGCATCCAACGATCACTGGGCAGCGTAATGGAAACCCTTTGATAGCATCTTGCAAACTTTTGGGCAGCTTCTCCCAAGTCCATGGGCAGCATCCAGTTGTAGATAGCATCATCAAATCATATTTATTATCATTTATTTTATCACAGATAATTCATTGTTATCTTGATTTTCCTACTTTATATAGATGACCTTTTCGTTGGATTTGGTTTGAGTTTCTGGTCCCTCGTTTTGGCCTCTTTAAACCTGCATTTGCCAAATTGGCTGGGGTTTGGTGTAGTTATCTCTTGGTTTGGCTCAAACTCTAATCTGGTACCATCTCGGTACTGGCTCTGGCCCAATGTAAGGAGACTTGTTTGTAGATTGTTTCCTTGGCAATTATTTCCTTGGCAATTGTTTCCATGGCAATTGTTTCCTTGGCAGTGACAGCAGACATCTTAGTTTGTGGATTTCATGGCTTATGGCCAGCGGCAGTTGTTGCCGTTTTTATCTATGGTGAGTAGATTATTGACAAAATCAGAAAAAGAACTCTAGCTGCAAACATTCAGTTAGAGGTGACATTGAGTTGCATTTTTAAACAAGCCACCAACTCTTTATTGTCATCTCCTGAAGTCAGAAGGATAGGACAAACCAAACAGGAATCAGATATCTTCAAAATGTACGCAAAAGCATTCCAAATCTCTTCATTGAATTAATTTTTTTGTGGTCGAGTCTATTTTGCATTAATTTTCTTAACTTCTTCTCCATCAACTGATTTTCTTAATGTTCTCAGTTATGACTAAGACACCCAATAAGTTGCCTTGCAATGGTATTGGTTATGTTTTCTTGCTATTTCTGTTGTTCCCGATAACTCACTAGCCCATAATGAACTAAATTAAGATAGTTTTGCTTATTGTAAACGAAAGCTCTTCCTATCCAAAAATCCTTAATAGTTGTATTAAAATCTCAGCATAATACAACCCTTAATCTAGCTATAGCATAGCCATGGCAAACACAGGGAAGGCACTTTTTTATAATCTAAGAAGTTGTTAATTTTTTATGATTAACAAAGTTTCCATCTACATTTTTTTTTTAAATGCAGTTTTGCATCTTTTTTAGGACCTTAAAGACCACTTTAGACAAGTTGGGGAAGTTGCTTTTACAAAGTGTCATAGAGAGAAGATTGGCGAAGGGTAATTTCAATTTTTGTCTTCATACTGAATCTTTGACTTGGTAATTTTAAACTGCGGAAGTACAAAGTACTTTCATGGAATGAAAATCGCTTTATTTTTTGTCTCATTGAATGCTAATTTGTTAAGTTGACAATGAAACCATAACTGCCGTAACATCACTTTCAACAAACAGTTCAACAATCCAACCTTAAAAACTCCACAGAATTTCAACATCTTCGCACTGCTGTGATATGTTTGGTGCTGCTCAAAAGATGAAGGAAGTTCGTTTCCTTGCTTGGACTATTTCAACCAGTCCACTTGCAACCAGTAGAGTGGCGACTGTCCGAAACTTGTAAATCGAAACAAAACGCCTGTCACACACGCTTCGTCTCCCTGCGTGTTTTTTTCAAACTGCAGCTTGTTTCTTTCCGTTAGTTTTTCGCAGATTGTGATAGCTGTTTGATAATCTGCGGGATTTCGAACACAATCAGCCTTACTGAGGAACATAACAGTTACTTCAGGCCACCTAACAGCAAAACATTGCATCATCCTCAGACACGTGCAAATAAAATTCTAGTTCCTACATGCTCCTAAATATCTCTATGTTCGGAGGAAACATTTGAGACTTTTTCAATTGCGCTTCTTCCTCTCTGTGTCGCCTCTTTGACGTGTTTGAGGAGCGTCTGAAGAAAAATATTGTTCTTGGTATGCTTAATTATGTTTTAGTGTTTGAGAGCAGTTTTATAACATGGTATTTTAAGTTGATTTTGCAACTGAATGCCTCAACTCCAGTTGTCTGAGTTCAACTTATTACAAAGCAACACTCAAGATGTGTTGTGCATTGTTGCATGTTGCTGGGTGTGGTACAAGATCGTTGCAATCCAACAAATAAAGTAAGAAGTAAATTAGACCATAATTGTCAATTTCAGTTGAGTGATAACTTTTTTTTATTGCAGGGTTGTTGAATTCGCATCCCACAGAGATATGAAAGATGCTGTTAAAAAGTTAGATGGGTCTACTCTGTACGGGAAAAGGATTCGTTGCATTGATGTAAGTATTATATCTATTCCCGACAAAAATGCCTAGAATCTAGGAAAATTTTAACTCTAACTTGAAATCAACTAAGAACGCTATCAGTTTTAAACATAAAATCAATCACACGTTCATTTAAGACCTCAAAAATCAAGAAGGCAGCCCTTTGCATACTTTTTGTCTTTGATGCAGAATATTTATTACACTTCCCTTTTCTTTTATGATAAACTTCCCTTTCAATGACACCTTTGGAGGGTCTTGTCGATGACACCATTATATGAACAAGGTCTTTTCGACCTATGAATGCTATCCCTGCTTTTTCATGCTACAGTTGAATCCCGTTAACTCGTACCCTCAGGGGGGACATCAAATTCTGCAGTCTTGATTAGGGTCGTCAAATGCAAGGGGTGCAAGAAATCCGAACCAATTAAACGAATGTCCAAGTTTCTCAGGTTTCGAGTTAACAGGATTCTACTGTAGTTTTTAATTCTTTTATTATTATTGCACATATTCGAATATCTTTTTTCTCTTGTAAAGATACTAATATGATTTGAAAAGATCATGATGTGCCTCTCTCGTTTTTTTGTAGGATTCACCAGGCTTCAAAGGAGAACGTTCCAGATCCCGTTCAAGGTCCCCCAGACGAAAATCCTTTTCAAGGTCGAGGTCAAAATCGAGGTCAAAATCACGTTCCAGATCGAGGTCACCAATCAGGCGCTCATACTCAAGGTCACCTTCCAGGTCGCCAAAACAAAGAAGCCCAGTAGCACGTGATGATTAACTGGACACTTTCGCATAAGACACGGACACTTCAGTAATTTCGTATAAGAAACTTTGATGCTTTTTAGGATCTTATTGTTATATTATTTTATTGATTGACATCTAGTGTATCTCTTTACTTTGTTTGCCTCAACGCTTCTATGATTTTCCTGCTAGGCATTTTTGCATACCAATCTTTATCTTCTTCAATGCCCATGCATCTTTGCATACATCTTTGCATACCTTTCTATATCCTCTTCCATACCCATGCATTTTTGCATACCTATCTTTTTCTTCTTGCATACCCATGCATGTTTGCATACCAATTTTTATCTTCTTCAATGCCCATGCATCTTTGCATACATCATTGCATACCTATCTACATCTTCTTGCATACCCATGCATCTTTGCATACCCATCTATATCTTCTTGCATACCCATGCTTCTTTGCATACCCATCTATATCTTCTTGCATACCCATGCATCGTTGCATACATCATTGCATACCTATCTACATCTTCTTGCATACCCATGCATCTTTGCATACCCATGCATCTTTGCATACCCATCTATATCTTCTGGCATACCCATGCATCTTTGCATACCCATCTATATCTTCTTGCATACCCATGCATCTTTGCATACCCATCTATATCTTCTTGCATACCCATGCATCTTTGCATACCCATCTATATCATCTTGCATACCTATGCATGTTTTCATCACTATCACCGTCAGTCACCTCTTCGCTTTGCCTGTTCCCATGTTTCATAATCAGCCTGCACAATTCAGCATAAGAGATCTTTTGCACGACACTCCTCAAAGCACGAAAATAAATACAAAAAAACAAACGAAGGTAAATAGCCAATCGCGGACCAAAAGCATGCTTGTGCAACAAAATTCCACTTGTAATGCCCCCTTCCCCCCTCCCATGATGCTAAGGTTGCCAAGGTGATATCTGTAATCAATTCACTTCAATTCTATACGGCCACAAGAATAAGAATGGTTGGCCTTCGTTTTGAAAATGTTTGCCTCCGAGCTGACGTGGAAGTTTTATTAGATGGGATGATTTGTCAAGGAAAAGTGAAATGGAAAGGCAAGATACATGGAAGTTATGGTAATTGGGTTGGCTTGGAGCTTCGTAACAAAGGTTAGATTTGTCATATTCCATTCTCTGCCTCTAGGCCTTCCACGCTCCCTCAGAACAACTCTTCACTCCCAAGAACAGCCAGGACATGCCCAGGGATTTTCTGCCAACGTCTGCATCTACCAGATATTATCTTCCCTCTAGTAATGTGTCTTAAAGTTTGGAGAGGGCGTTCTTGGGAAACTTTGTAGATATGTACTTCTGATGCAGATTGCCAAAGCTTATAAAGTAAACCCTTACCCCCTCCAAGAACCCCCTGTCTGTAAGAGCCTGCCTAAGATTTATAATTTCTTAGATTTTACATTAGCAAATATTACAATATAGTTAAACATAATCTAGGCTAAAAATATGAAAAATGAGAAGGAATGAAGTAACTTTGTGCAACTTTAAGTCAATCTTGATTGTGTAAATTAAAATTCCAATATTGATAATTGATTGGATGCAACTAAAAGAGACCTTAAGAATTAATGAGAAATTTGAGTCAAAATCGGATTAAAAATTTCAACAAAAATGAACTGAATCAAATGAAGTCATGGCCTCCATACATCATGGCTGAGCCACTGAAGTGCATGGGTAGAGGTACTTACCCCCCTGCCTCAACTTTCTGCAAAATACGGTAATGTAGATCCATCATAAGTTTTGGGTAGGACTTGCCCTTATAGGTTTTGTTTCTTAGTCAAATACTGTCTTCTAAATTGGTCGCAAAAAGATTTGACCTTTCTAAACTTTTCTTAAAAAGTATCATTGTGTTTAAAAGAGTGTTTCCCAAAATCTAAAGGGCTTGGTTGAACCCCCTATCAAAATGAATACCCACCCCCACACTTAGGGAGGCTGGTGCCACCACTGCCCCCATTTCTAGGTAATACAGTTCTGGCCCCTATAGGTAATGGGAATTTCAATGCACATTATTTCATATTTTTCTCTTCGCAGTTGGAGCAAACAATGGATGTTACAGAGGCATCCAATACTTCAGTTGTGCTGATGGTTATGGCATATTTGTTAAGGCATCTCAGCTAAGATTTCCTTCATCAAAAGGAAGGTTGGAACTTGTTTAAAGTTTAATGTCTCACTCATTGACAAGAAATTTGTGTCTTTATTGTGTCTGAAGTGATTTAAATTTTAATATAGATCTTAAAATAATTTTTCAGTGACATTTTTTTCTTTTATTTTGAATGCATCTGATGGAGTCATGGTCACCATAAGTTATACAAAAGCCTTTATGTTAAAATAGATAATTTTCTTTGGTAAAAAGGGGGTTGAGAACCTCCCCCCCCTCTCCCAAAAAAATTCACCCCTATGTCCACACCACTGCAAGCATCCTTCATGAGCATTGCTAATTTCTTTATAATGATCAAGAGCATATTTAAGAGTGAGAGGGCTATTGAAGATTGGGCGTGGCTGTAGTTTGGCGTGGTCACTCAATTTTATTTTGATTCTCTATAGAAGTGAATAAAAAGGTAAAGACATGGCAAAGCTTTGCGATTGAGATAATGGCCAGTAGAACACAAGTGCAATAGGCATAGGTCACACAGCCCCTTGTCTATTCCTATTTGAAATGTTTGCCTTCAACACAACATATTAGCAAAAAAGTGGAGGGGCTGTAGCCCCCCAGCCCCCTAACTCCAGCGTGCCTGAGCATTTTCAATTTTGATCAGCCCCCACTGATTTGTAATTTGATTGAGTTTTATGAAGCTACTTTGATTTTTTTCACAATTTAGATCATCAAGCTCATATCGAACAGTCACAAGAAATTCACTGGTTGATGAAGAACTTTTTGCTTGCAGAAATGGTATGTCAATACCATTTTGTTAAAAACGTGCTTTTATCTCACATTCGTGCATAAAATAATACCCCCATCAATATTAATTGCAGAAAATGTTGTTTTTCTTTTCTAGCAACTTTTGATACTGAAGACACGAAATCATGTTATATTCCACAGGTTTATGCATCAAATGCGAAACAACTCTTTCCAGGTTTGTTGAAATGTTGACTTTATTTTGTATCTGATAACGAGACGCTAAGGATTGTTGTGGATTTCTGACGAGTTTCTTGGCACAATGTGGTTTTGGCAAATTTTTCGACTTTTTGATCGGCAGAGAGGGCATTTGCCTTCCATCACTCCACCCCCAACGACTGCCATCAAAACTAAATCAGATTTTCTCCCATTTTGTAGAGAAGCTAATCATCAACGAGAGAAGAAACTACCATCTTGGACATCCCATAAGCAGTAGAGTCCCCCGGAATAAAAATGATGGCAAAGGACCGTTTTGCGAGCCAACATTCACGGACCTTTTTGCTACGAAAGAGCAAGGAACATTATACAGAAAATCTTCCACAACTTTGCTACTAAACACTTACACCAAAGAATCATCAAGAGATAATTCAAGACCATTCATCTCTCCACCCTCTATACCAAGAATTCACAGGCTTCCTGCCAACGCTTGGTTTTAGCTAGAGGTTAAGGGCAAGGGTAAGAGGATCTCAGAGGTGGCTAACCCCCGAAGAGCCAAGACGCATTGATTGGTTGTTTAATACCACGTTCTTCCATTATAAACAAAAGAAAACCTTACTAATAACTTGCAAACCCCAAGCTTTGCCGACGAGGACCAAGGCTTCGTAAACTTCATTGGAGACATTTTGAAAACTTCATAGGAGACATTGCACGGAAGCTCCTACCAGGAGTAGTCCCACGGGGGGGGGGGCGGTGAGGGGTGTCGCATCCTCCCCTTAGAGTATTGGACTGCCTTTCACTCGGCAGAATCAGTGCCTTGTATTGCTCACTTGGCAAGTTCAGTGGTCCATGAAAATTGCAAATTCAATATGAATGGGTGGTTTTTAAAATCATACTATGCAACCTCTTGCATCAATTCCCCCACAGGAAATTTTTTAGTGCGCCCCTGTGTACCATATAAAAACTTCCTTTTTATACTGTGTTTTTGTCAGTTAATTTCCTTTTTTTTAATTTGTTGTTTTGATGTAGTTTGCTATAGTTATTGGCAATTTCATGTAGTTGAATTTAAATATAAATGTTTGTTTTAACTGGAACAGAGCTTTTTTCACCAAGTACTGCCACTTTTGCATGCTATCCAACCAAATAAAATCAGCATGGAAATCTCAAAGATTTCATATAACGACAGAAACAAGGAGGACCGTGGCTACAGTGGGGTGAGTGGGGGGAAGTATTGTTTCCAACAGAAGGCGTTTTTTGGCCATGAAAGGGTATTTCGTCAGCCAACAAATGTTGCTAACTTGTCAATATACAAAGGATTCTATGACTATTTTTTCACCAAATTCGTCCTGGAACTCCTAAGAACAAAAAATCTTGTTGCGGTCTTGGATAGAAATCAGCGATGCCGGAAGAGGGGGGGGCAAAGGGGGCAGCTGCTCAATTCCCTAAATTATCCTCGACAATCAAAACAAACCACAATTTATTTTAGAATAGACAATGAAACCACCAATGAAACATGTGGATTTTTGCGTTTAAAAAAGTTTGCCTTTGCAAACCTTGTCAATTTTCAGAAATGAGATTCAGGGTATATTTTGGGGGTTCTGCCCCTCAAATAATAGACAAATTCTTCGAGAAAAAGAGTTCACAAATTCTTCCTATCCCTTTGCCTGTTCATACATTCCTGCTTTAAGAAGTAACCTTTCCGAAGGGATGAAATATCTTAGGCAGTTAAACGAGAAGAAAGGAAACTTGAATCTTACCCCCTTGTCTAAGCCCCCCCCCCCTTCAAAGTAAGCAGAATCGAATTACGTAATAGGATATACAGTAGACTCTCTTATTTTGTGATCGAGCTCTCGTTGCCACTGTGAAGGAGCTGAAGGTGATTATCAGTTGAGCATGTGCAAGATGACAACACAGAGGCGGGAAGAATTTCTTAATTCAGATCGAAATATTTCCATGAAGATGCATGTAATGCCATTTCAAATCAAAGTGTTGTAAGTTTATATGTTTGATCTTGCATCCATAAGCAGCTAGCGTTTTTAGCGCTCATTGATACACCAAGCCTAGCATAACATCATTGGAGTCTTTCGGCTATAAAAACTAGGCCTAGGCCTACCCTAGGCAATATTGGTCTTTTCAGGCTTGACGTTTCCTGTATAAGTTCCAACTGGAAACCAAACAGTCAGATATTTTATATTAAAATTACACCAGCTAATGCTAAAAAGGGTTTCAGATTTCCTGTTTTAAAGAGGGCTCGCACCTTCATTTCCTCTCGAAACTCAAGAGGGCAGCTGATTGTACCCATTATTGACGGGGCTTGTCTCATTATTATCAAAGTATGATTATATCAAAAGTTCTGATCTAACTATTTGAAAATTCAGTTTTCAAAGAGAATTGCATAGATACTGATTAACTATTCGAGGGGTTTAATATTATCTGAAAATGCGCAGTCCTGACCATAATCTGAAAGAACCATGACAAAACAAAAAAATTAGGAATTGATGAAAACACACATTAATAAATACAATCGAATTCTTATATCAAATCATTATCAATATACATTAATCTTTTCATGTTTCAGTGCCTTTTGATGTTGTATTGATGGACACAGATACTGAAGCTGGTGAAAATGGGGAGGAAAAAAAGAATGATGCAAATCTGTTGAAGGAGAGCTCACAGGCAGCAGAATCAGGTATTTATACAAATAAAAAAAAAATATATATTACAAGTGGACCAAGACTTGAATTGTTTCACAGAGCTTCACACTATGTGATCAGTAGAAAGGCATCAGATAATAAAAATGATGATAACACCTCATTTATATGGGATAGTTCCATCAGCTACGATGCATTAGCTGCTATCAAAAGAAGTTTGAAGAAATAAAAAATTATAGAAATGAAAAAGTCTTCAGTCCATAAGACATAGAAAAATTCAGAATCAATAAAGGTATAAAAAATATTCTGTTCAAAAAATGTACTTCAAGTCCTTGTTTGAATTGAGGGGGTAGTCCTTTCAATCTAAAGATGCATTGGTAACACACAATATGCAATGGGGGCATCAGCCTCTGGAAAGTGGGAGGGTAAGACAATGATAGGCTATGTCCGTCAGATTTTGGAAAACGCCCTGTTTTAAAATAATGCTACGGTTTTTTAGAAAAGTTTAGAATGGTCCAATTTTTTTTCGAGTCAATTGCAAGACAGTTTGTGATTATGAAATAAAACGTAATAATGGGTGTACCCTACACTAGATTTTTGACAAATCTTTATTACTATATTTTAAAAAAATTAATTCCCTTTTGTGCTCTCAGTTCTTACCATTGGGATGATCAAATTGCACCCATTGACTCTAAAGTTGGTCTAGATTGCTCTATCTGCAATATGGATATGGATTTATGGTATGCCTCTCTCTAATATGCCCCCCTTCTCTATTAAGCCCCTCCCTGAGTACTACAAAATTGAATGAGTCTCTTTTAAGGGATATTTAAGCACACCCCTATATTGCTACCCAAACTATTTTGTCTCCATTTTTCTTGTTTATTTTTTCAGAGACTGTGTGCTCAAAGTTGAATGTTCTGGTGAATAGGCTTCCCCTTTCAAATTATCCCCACGTTCAAACAAGGGACCATGGAAACAGAGCGGTCATCCGGAGAAGAAGAAAGCAAAATAAATGGCAAAATTATAGGAACTTGAAATGTGCAGTAGACTGTCTTTCATGTAGGCAAGCAATTGAGCTGGAAATGCGAGAAGGTAAGCAGCGTAATTAGTTCACAATTGCTTTACATTGCAGAACACCTTCTACCAAGAATTTCTGTTCAGTTCCCCAAATTTCAAAATCTAAGGAAATGTTTGGCCAGCATCACAAAGTTGCATGTGTAATTTTTTGACTTTTGGATATTTCAATCTACTGTGTCTGTTGCTCCTGACTGCCACTGACTATTTGTTGTTTCAAGTAGGGTGCTAATTTTGCCAGCATAATATTCCCAACATAGAAGTGACAATATCCTGGCCAAAGCTGCCATTTAGAGTCATCCTGATTTTCAATTGAAAGTAGCTATACCAACAGCTTTTTCTAAAAGGTGTTTTATGTTTTTTTATGTTTGTTTAATTTGCATATCTTTTTTAATCTTGTCTAATAAGCAAGTTGATTTCAGTTGCAAGATTCTCTTTGTGGGGTAAGAGCAATTGGGAGCCAGGGAAAAAATTCCTTCTTGAAAATAATCATCTTGCATATTAATGCAGGTTTATTTGTTCAATAAGTAAATCACTAACAGAATTTAAGATCTACATATCAGAAAAACGTTTAAAACCCTAAGTTTGTTTCCTTTATGGATGCTCATAATCTGAAAAGTGATGCTTCCGTCTGTTATTGATAAAAACGTTTACTTCCTCGAATGAGAAGGTTTTGCATCCAGTTTCTCTTTGAATTCTTGGAATGTCCACCCTTTTGTTGTAGTTTTTGGGGTAATTCATGTTATGATTGTTTCAATGTCAAGGAGACCAGAGCATATTTCCGAGTGAGGGGGCGTTTGAAGATTGGGCGTGGCCATATTTGGGTGTGGTCATTCAAGTTCATGTCAGTTCTCTCTTGAATATGATAAAAAGGTCATGATAAGCCCAATCTTTGTGATGGGATTATGGCCAATAAGTGCAATATGCATAGGTCAAATAGCCCCTTGTGTATTTTGATTAGAAAGGTATGCCTCCAACACAACATATTGGCAAAAAAGTGGGTGCAGCTACAGCCTCCCCCAGCCCAAGGCTTGGGTGTGCCTGCTTTTGAAATAATGTTCAAACGTTGTTGGTGATTTTCACTAAAGTATTTAAAAACTTTATTCAAAACAAAAACTCTTTTCTAGCCGAAGCTAGAGAGAAAAAACAGCACATGAGAGAAGTGTTGTCAAAGACTTTAGTAAACTCTGTCAACAGAAAGAAATGCAAAGTGCCTGTCAATGATGTCATCAAGCAACTGGCAAAAGATGAAATAGCAGTGAAGCTGGAACGGATAAAATTAAAACCGTGGATGCATAGTAAGAAGAAAGTGACATTGGTAAAGAAACTGTCCCTTAAAAGCAGTCTGAAAAGGTTGAAAAGGCAACAGCGAAAGAAAGAGGGACAAATCGAAGAAGAGGTGAGAATGTCTCAAATGTTTAATAAAAATCTGGAACTAGTGTTTGTACAATCTTAGAGGCAGTGGCAGTGTAATTGCCTTTCATTCCCCTTGGTATTTTCCAAGTTGTGTCCAACAGTCATGATGAACATATATTAGAATGTAGTAGAAAGTAAGATGTATTTTTATATCAAATATGAGTTTATCTAAATATATATAAATGAAAACATTGGAATCACAATGCAGTCATCATTTGATCAAGCCATAATCATCTTTATCATTGTCAACTATTATCAATTACTTTCACTTTATTAATGTTCTATACTTTTAATTATGTATATAGTTTTTCCCTTTTACTTAATTTCTTTTATTACGTGAGTTACCTTGCTTACGAGATTTCGGTGGTAAGGAGGTTTTAATGCCGTTGAATTTCCTGAGGCAAAGTAAGTTTAAAATAGGAACGGATCTGTGAATTTCAAACGTTTTTATTGTCTATTTATGACAGGTATGTCTTGGTGTGAAGAAGAAGATAAAGGGGCGATTAAAAAAGAAAGAGAAACAGGAAAATGAAGAGGTAAGAATGTATCAAATGTATGTATGTATGGATTATTTGGCATCGTAAAACTGTCGCAAAAGACTTGAGCTTGTGTTATGATTGTGGTTGTTATCGGCAGTAAGAACGATTAATCGGTTAACTAATAGACAAAACCTTTCCTTGGGGCTTGCGTACATGAGGCAGGAGGGCTCACTTTGTGAGATAATTTTCACTCTGTGTCTACATGGGAATATCCTAGGCCGCCAACCCGAGGCAACCTCTTTTTGGAGTTACGCAGTAGGGGTGATTGTGCCCCACCAAGCCGAGCTGCCTCGCCAATTCGAGATTTCATGGGAGAACTTCGTCCCACCTGAGATGGATCTCACCTTGTGAGGCACGGATCTCCTTTCGCCAGGCTGGCCCACATCTCTAATTAACACATTTAGACTTGACAAAATAATAAATTGTGTTTATGATCTCACGAAAGGTGTGTCGGGCTTAACAGACCATCCCGCCCTCATGTTAATCAACTGTTGAAACAGACCTTCGATATGAGCACCAATTCTGCGAAAACCTCGCTTGAGCACGTGATTTGATTCGACGCTTGTTTTTAGGAGAAGCAAAGAACCCAAGATGGCGTGCAAGAAAATCTGAATTCAACAGTGGCATCCAACGACGAAGACGAGAAGAAATCCGATTGTGATAGTCCACCTTGTGATGATGATCATTGGCTGTGTAAGTAGTTCTTATATCTGCTAAAAAATACTCCTGCTTTTCCTCATATTCATGTTCATATTCATTCATATTCACATCAAATTATTTAGAAACAAAATTCCTTCAGCATAAAATAAATAAAAATTGTTTAAGATTAAAAGTTCAAAATATTGTTGAGTACAAAATATTGTAAATGTTTTCTATTATAGTTTACGCCTCCACCTAACTTATTTGACTATGCTACCCCCCTGAAACGCGTAGATTTTTATGGGTTATGACAGTTAAATGAAAATAAAACCGGGATGCGAAAGGGTTAAGGCATGTCAATACAAACTACTTAGTTTAATGAGGTTTGATATTGATATTTAGTTTTATATTATATATACAACAGTTTTCCATAATTAAATAAAAACCATTCCATCTATAGGTTGTATGCAATGCAGTTCAACGTACCATGGCGAATGCCCAATCCACGGACCCGCCCTACATATACCTAACAGAGATGTCACTCACCTAAATGGAACCACAAAAGCTCGAGCAAGTATTCCAGATTGCCTTTACCTCAAAGAATCGTCAATACCGCATGCCGGAACAGGCGTCTTTGCGAAGAATGCCATCCCGGAAAGGGTCCGCTTCGGTCCCTACACTGGTGAATTTCACATTGATGACATTGTTGATTCTGGATATCAATGGGAGGTAGGTATTTTTTCACTCAAATTAGAGACGTTACTTGCCAGCGCTTATTCTTATTTCTACACAATCTTTTACTGTTATTATTATTATTATTATTGTTATTGTTCTACCCTCATTACTGATCTAAAGAAACGTTTCAAATCAGTCATGTTTGTTAATCTGTCTATCAGTGCTCTCGGTATCCTTAGCAACAACTGCAAATCTTTTCTTCAGATGTGCAACTCCCTTGGTGTTGACAAACAACATAAACACTAACCCATCCCCAAACTCTCAACCATCTGTATTTGTACCACTTACTTTATCTTCTGTTCAGTTTGGTCATTTTTCACTTGCTATTTTTAAACTGTAAACCCAGACTAGCCAATTACAAATTATCTTTGTTATAGTGAGATTTTTCATTGTATCTTAGATTGAGTATCAACGCAAAGTTTTCATCATTATATATTTTTCTTCTCTTCTTTTATATCACCCTTAGTTAAAAATTAAATAATAACCAGGCTATCCATTTACAAAGTACCTAAGTAACGAGCTTTGCATCTTTTGCATTTAAATAACAATAAAAGATTTGCATTATCTTTTAGTTAACCACAATGAAGGCGGGTGAAATTAAAATGGCATAAATTTTGCACATTAAGGCCCTGCGAACCTTTTTCTCACTGCGGTGGGACTTCGTGACTTTCAATCTATCTAAAGGGTTTCATTGTCTTCAACGTTTGGGGCCTACATGTCTACCGTAACCCTGGAGCCCGGCCCGTCTTTCGGCGGCCCTCAAAAACGGTATATGTTCCAGTTCAACCTGGATTGTTTTTCAGATGGCGTTCTTTTCTATTTCAGATTATTTCTCAAAAGCGAATATCCCATTATGTCGATGCTTTCAATGAGGAGACGGCCAGTTGGCTGCGGTTTATTAACTGTGCAAGGACAGAGACGGAACAGAACTTAGTTGCTGTCCAATACAAATCGCAAATATATTACCACACATACAAGGCGATACAGCCAGGGCAGGAGTTGCTAGTTTGGTATGGAAGTCAATATGCAGAAAGTTTAGGACTACTAAAAGCAGCCAAAGATAAAATTATGAACAACAACAAGAAAAAATTGTGTAAGTTTTGCTCGAATTGTTTCATTTTATTTTAAATTATTTACACAGGGTAGAGTTTTGAATAATGCATGCATAACTTGTTTTCCAAACTGCCCTGTACAAAGAAAAAGAACCATGAAAAGTTTACAATTCGAGAATACATTATATCACAAAATAGTACATAAGTTGTTGCTGTAACGGTTGACGGGAATAAATTGGGTTCCTTTATGCTTTGGAGTTTTCCAGGCGAAATATAAATCACTGAGAGTGTTTTTGTTTCTGTCTATGAATATAAGATATAATATAGATAATAAATAATGTCATATTTCATATTCTTGCCGCTTTGCGTTGTTTCTAATATATATCATTTTCATACATCGTCGCAAGCATTCCTTGAGAATCCAGTTGACAGCTTGCTGTTTTGTTCTCCATTTTATTTTTTACGTGATCGATGCATGTATGTATCTCTTTCCATCCTTGACCCCGATTTTTTAAATAAGCCCCCCTTTCTATTGAGCCCCCACTTTATTAAGCCCCCTTTAGAACCTCGAAAACTAAATAAGCACCCGGGGGCCTTATAGGGCTTTTCCATCTAAACAGTACCAGCGTACTTTGTTAACTCATTTATTTGTTTTTCTCTCTCTAGCATTTCGGCGCATTTGCACGAGATGTTGTCGAGTGTTCCCAGCTGGGACGAAATTAGCATGGCATTGCAGATCTGAATGTATGGGGAAAATTCAATGTCAGAATTGTAGGAAAGACTGGAAGGACGATACGTCGCACGGTCAATGCGAAACGTTCAGCGAGCAACTCAAATTGTTGCACGATAAACACGAAATTTTACACGATAAATACGGAACGTTGAATGATGAAACTTCACAGGAGCTTGGCAAAACATTGCACGATCATTGCGAAAGTAGCCGCATTAGACCAGATTTCCTGCTGCACGAATCTCGTGTATGTAGTAAAACGGAGAATTCACCAACGAACTGTTTCTGTCATTTGCCTAACTGCTGGGAATCTTTTTCTGATTGGAAATGTTTAGAGACTCATCTAAAAGATGTACATCAGATTGAAAACAACATCTGCCCTGTCTGTGCCTTGAATTTGAACAGTGTACAAAGCTTGCAGAACCACATGTTCAGAATACATAGAAGCATTACACCCTGGCAATGCCCAGATTGCAGACTGGTGACACATGACACGGTGACCGAAAGACTAAGCAGACAATGCCACAAATGCTATAAAATCTATTCAGCAACTAGTTCGTTTAAAAGACATATCTCTAAATGCGATGCTTCAACATTTGATTATGCATGTTTCCGATGCAGACGGGCTTTTACAGAACAGTCAAAGGCGATAATTCATCTCACCGATGAATGCAAGTACAGATCGAAAAATGGCATTGGATATTGCTTTGAATCTTTCTCCATTGTCATCCCCTTTGTCTGCGACTTTCCTTTTTGCAATGCTCAGTTCCCATCACATAGGGAGATGAACAAGCATTTCTGGAACACGCATGCAAAAGGTGGTAAATTGACTAAGCTTACTGTTACATATATTGTGAATAAGATAAAGAATGAAATGGAAATATGTCACATTTGCGGTAGGGAATGTTTCAGTCGGAGATCATTCACCCAACATCTTAAAAGAGTTCATGGCCTAAAGGATCATGCACGATGCCCTAAATGTCATGCTATTCACAAGAAAAACGAGAATGGGTTATTATTTTGTAATACAATCTCGACATCGTTGAGAAGGAAGAATGATTTAATTCCTATAAATAAACTGTTAAATATTGAAGAAGAGAAGGATGGTGAATTTGATTTATTCGATGACCCACTGCATGGACCGCTGCAAGATATGCAAGTCAGTAGCAGTGACACAGATTTTAACGACGAAGTTACAAAACCACTTATTGGCATCTCAGAGTTTTGTTTACGTGGCGAAATACCAAAGGATGATTTTGTATTCGAACACGTCGATTCTCCATTGCCTAATAAGGAATCATCAGGGGGTATTGCAGACCTTGTTGTTGATGGACAGGCTACAGGACTTAATGGAACTACCCTTTGCCAGGTGCAATCTGGAGATAGCAGAGAACCAGTTGAAAGTAATATCTTCAACAGACTCTTCTCTGAGTTGCTTGAAGGTAATGATACTGAACAGTTTCCCGTGTATCCTATCGAAAAGAGCTTCGGCTCTCCATCGAAGGAACTCTCTAAAGAAGGACGAGCTCCTTCAGAATTGAATCTAAATCCTGCTCAACATTTTGATGGACTTGAAGACTTTATCAGGTCATTGAATGGTGTTGAAGCAGTGACAAGCCAAGATTCCAAAGGAATAAACCGAAACATTGCTAAATCAGTGCAGCGAAATTGCTCCTCAGAAGCTTCCACTTCGAAACCTCGTAAAGAGTCCAAGGGAAATTCAATAATCGATCAAAGTTGCGACCAGAAACTAACGGATTTCAATACTTTTACAAAAACTATGTTGGAGCAAATGCGTATCAGTAGTCCTAATCATGCTGCAATGTTTGTTGAAACAGATTTCGCTCAAGGTACGAGTTCCACGAATACAACGTGTCAGGGTCTGAATGCAGAGCAAGCCAATGCTGACAACAACATTTCAAAAGAGGGAGAATGTGACTGTATTGTCTATGAAACGGAGAAATTTTGTGCTGGAGAATCAGTGGTAAAACAGCCTTTTGTTATTTCGGACTTGTATTCCGGACCCAGCCAGGCTGTTCTAGAGGGATCCCCAATTCTTACAACAACTGAATCTGGAAATGATCACCCAACCAGCACATGTTCTGAGATCCCTGACAGCCCTAGCTTCAAGGTGCTTCTACGGACCTGTACAACTGAGAGCAGCTGTAGTGAAAGTGCAGAAGCAGAAAAAGAGACCTATTTGAGTTTGTCAGATTTGGAGTGCATGGACGTTGAGAGTGGCACTTATAAAGATGAATACTCGGAACAAAGTCCTTCATCAGAATATTTCAATGATGGTTCAGAAAAATTAGCAAAGATACTTGAAAGTCCAGTTAAGGGTGAGTTAGTTTGTCCGAAAGAAGCTGCAATTGCTTCGAATTCGTCGACTAGTTCCGTCCTGTCACACAGTGATGTCACAAAAGAGGAGGGGGCTGTTCCATCACTAGCACAGCCTGTCATAACCAATTGGCAGTCTGATCTTCTTTTGGCACTCATCACTAGGAGCAAACCAAATGTTCCTATAATTCCACTAAACACTGTCACCAATATCCCAATGGATTTACCTACTCTGTCTGGTAGTATTGTCACGAATACACAGATTGTTCCAGAACTCGCACAGACTGTCATCAGTAGCAACCATGATGGTCCTCTTTTGGCACATTCTACTATCACTGACAATAGAATAGATCTTCCTGGACTTTCATTCAGTAATGTCACCGATAGCCAAGCAGATGTTCCTACAATGTCCCAAAAAACCGTCACAAAAAATGAAGAAGATGTTCTAAACTTGGCACATCCGGCTAACGCTAGTAAGAAAGCAGTTAGTGCTACATTGACAGCCAGTTTTTTCACCAGTAGCAAAATTGTTCCAAATGTTGCACAATCTTCAATAACTACTAACCAGACGGATTATCTTGTGCCCCGTGATGTGTTCAAAGGAAATACTTGTATGTCATCACCGCGTGCTGTTTTTCCATTGGCACAAAAGGCAGTGTTTAATGACGAATCAGATGTAGTTGATGAAATTTCGCCATCAGCAATGTTTCCACCAGGCTTGCAAATGGAGAGCACTTGCCCTAGCTCTATACGCCACGCAGGAGATCATAACAACAATTGTCTTGTAAACTTGGGTGTTGGTGACAGCCAGCGTTCTGTTCAACGCCAAACAGGACCTGAGAATGTTAATCAAAGTGCTATTGTAGCCATCAGCAAGCCTGCGCAAGCTAATTTTACCATCATAACAGTTACTAATAGCCAAAGTGATACGGTTAATAATGCACAAGCAGTTCTCCCTAGAATCGTCAATGAACAGGAAACATTATCTGATTTGAAGGAATTTACAAAAGAGGGGAGTGTCAAAGAAGATATGGTTGAAAGCTGTAATAAGCTTGATATAGTAGAAACTACAACATGTTGTTCTATGAAAATAAACAATTCAACCACTGATTCTATTGCACAGGAGGCAGGAATTCAACGTACTGTTAATCAGGCATCTGAAGCGGTGACCCAAGTTACAAAAATGAGTGGGTTAAAGGAATCTGGTAGTGAAGGGGTTTGTGACAAAGTCTCTATACCATCCAATCTGGGTCACAAAGATGCAGATGGTGCATCTCCATCATCAATGGCTCTTTGTCAGAAAGGAATTGTCAGAGCTCTACCTGAAGAGGGGCAGAATGGAGAAAGGCAGTTACAACAATGGGGGTCATTGAATAAGAGCGATAGTAGAACATGTTCTATCTTAAAAGATGATGACAAAGATGATGACGAAATTGATCCTGAACTTGACATGGGTATTACCATGGTGATACGGAAGTATATGGCACAGAACAGAGACACTTTGGATGGTCCACATTGCAAGAAATCTGCCGATTCGGGAAAAGAAAGTTGTTTACAGTCCAAAAATGTAATTAATAATGCCTGTCTAGAGACCAGTAAACAAACGCAAGCTCCGGTGAAAGGTAGAGGTAGTTTTGTTGGGAATGTGTCCTCTGTAGCAGCCAAAAATGACCAGAAACTCGATGAATGCCTGATTAGCACGAACCGGAAAATGGTCGAGAATAAATTGATTTGCTCTACAAATTCTATCAGCGATGTTGATATATCTTCTGATATTTTATACAAGGAGTGGATGGCTGAAAAACCTAAGAACAGCGTGTTAGCTAACGAAAGACAGGTAAACCTTATGTCGAAGCTGTTTGCCAAAGACAACACTGAATCTCGTGTTGTTGAGAAAAAGGGTTGTGCGGAGAATAGGCCAACGAGATTTCTTAATAATAATGCACGGAAGCTTTCAAGTGATGAGATTCGTATGCGACTTAGGCGAGTCAATAATATTCAACTTCCTCCTGTAAAAAAGCCTCGTATTTCTGCAAGTGAATCAGGGAGGACTGATATGAGACCAAAAAATACCACACCTGTCTCTTTAGATTTGACGAGCTCAAAATTGTCTTTGGCTCATTGCCAAAATCGTTCAAAACAAGCAACGGCAAATTTATCATTCTCAAGCGAATGCAACACAACAACAACAACAACAACAACAACAACAACAAAATCTTGTGACCAAGGTGACATTCCTCTGAGTTCAAAGCAAACAAGCTCAAAACCAACCAATGGACTACTGAGTAATCGTCAGTTTGAGACAGAATCACCTGAAAAGCTATGTGACAGTGAAGTGCCATCATTTGGCACAGTAGAAGACAAGCTACCTGTATGGGAAAACTTACTGAAAGACAATGGGTCATCTGCAGCCAATCAGGTTCCGTCAAGACTGCCAAAGCTAGCCAATTATATTCCAGATGGTTTACGACAGAAGACATCACGAGAAAAGATATTTGAATCGTGGAGAGCATTTCACGTTGATAAATCGAATGTTCATGAGACAGCAAAACAGCGGAAAGCACCTCGAAAGAAATCGGCCGCGCTCAGCACCAATGTGCAGCCGATCTTTGAGTTTCACAAACTAAGTGATGGGGTCAGTAAGAGAAAGGCAGAAAACCGGAAAGATGAAAACAAATCGTCGGGTTTGGACACGATTTGTCAGTCAGGCGGAAAGCAATCCGATTCTGGGAACAGGGAAGGAAGCTCTGTTGTGTGTAAAATTCGGAGCAATACTTTGTCAACCGAAAAAGATGCAACGACCTCACTTGCTGGTAATAAGAGGAGAAAAAGTGCTACGTCAGAGACAAGTCCGACCGTCAATTTGTCGTGTGTAAAAAAGAGAAAATTGTTGCATGGATCACCTGAAAAGTCGTATGAGACAAAAACAGTCACTGGAACCACTACTAAAAACAGGAAAATGACTGCATCAAAGTCAGGCTCTGCTGAGTCGAGAGCACAAATGGATAAAGCTTCGACCGAAAATAAAGTTGGTACATGTATGGGGAGAAGTTCCCGGACTTTGTCGGATCCAACATCTGAAAATGCCAAAGTACAGCCTAGATTCATGCGTAGTAAATCGTGTGATACTAACCTCGAATCAAAAATTGAACAGTCTTTGTTAAATGCTGAAAATCTGATCGTTGAAATGCCAGAGAAATACAGGGTGGACAGCTCAAGTATAACGACTACAATTTGTATAAAAACACTAGAAAGTTTGTCGGAGCTTGACGGAGGTGTAACCGACTCGGAATCAATCGTGAACCAAGCAAGCAGCGCATGTTCCTCCGACAGTGAAGACAAGGAGCGAGAAAGAAAAATATTGGAGAAACAGGCCGAGCTATCAGAATTGCGAGAGAAAATTCGGGAAATGAAAGCAAGGATAGCTAGAAAGTGGAAAAATCGATCAACCCTAAGGAATCAAGTCTCACGTTTAAAGGAACGGTACCGATTAAAGGGACGCTCATTCATCCCGATCGATGGGAATGGAATCCCGAATAAGAGATTTAAAGACATCGATACTAGTTTTGTTCGAAAATTAAGCAAAATTGTGAAAAAATCGAAAACTTATAGTAAAATGCACAAATTTGAAAATAGGAACCTCGTGGTACGTATAGGGAAAATAAAACCTAGGATGGAGTCTGTACAGGATATTACCAATCGGGTCTGGCGCTGTGAGGATTGTTCGATGGATTTTCAAATAAAGTCGTGTGCGGTAGCTTTGTCATCATATCAACAGATACATCGGTCAAGAAATTTGATAGATGATTCTTAATGAAGATAAAGTCGTACCTGACTTTTGAAATATGTCGGAGGGACGTCAGTTCCAGGTCGTGTGCTTTCTGTTGACGTTTGGGATAAATTGCGTCACCTGATTTAGTCGTGTCTGACTTTTATAAATGTTGGTTGAGCTTTAAAGTAGCGCATTCTTGTGTCGCGTCGTGTGATAATATCGCAAAAGTTGCAAATTTTAGAGGAATATCTTCATATGTCTACCAGTAAAGTGTGATCTTGGATGCCTTTCATGTAAGGTTTTAACGAATGTTATAGCCTTCAGGAGGATTCTCTGCTCGATGTCATTTGCTATACCTGTAAAGATGTTTTAATGGTGAAGAGTTATACTTAATCATTCTCCGTTGAAGCCGTTTGTTGAAGAAGGGAGGAATCACTACCAATGTTATCATTCGAAGATGCTGAATAAGAATTTATCAGAATAGAGTTGTTTTCAAGACGCGAGAAGTTTTGGAACCGCCACAAAATCACGTGGATGAACTGAGGTCAGTTTTTGGATTTAAATTATTTTTAAAAAAGATATTCAAGTTTATACGTTTTGTCTTTGAATTTATATTATTTAAATAGATATTTAAGTTTTTAAAGATTTTTATCAAGCAACTTACTCCAGGAGTGTTGCCTGGGCCTCCTTCCTGTTCAAAAAGTAAACAAACTTGTTCAATTTAAAAATGGCCAAGGTCTAGTCTAGATGTGGCATTGCAATTTCAATTATTTTAGAGCTATCCTCAGAGCTGCCATACATTGGTGCGTAGTGTTTTCAGGATTTTTCAGTTAGAGTTAGCCTCCAGAAAGCAATTCTTTGCTTTCCATACATCAAAGTGTGGATCTGTTTTATAGGCTATGCGCTCAAAGGACCACATTCTGCCAGCAAAGAGCAACATTTTTTTTACTGTACAGGGGACCGGTTTTTTTGAATTAACAGTTGCTGCTTATAAATAGATATAAGATTTTCTTAATTATTCAAATTCGATTTTTTCGCAATAAAATTGCAGCCGAGACCGAATGGTGAATTTATTTGGGGTGTCATACCCCCTGCAACCCTCTCATAAAAATTTATTCGCCGACATCGCAACAATATTTAGTCAGTTGATGTAAGAGGGTCTCAGAAAGAGGTTAAAACAGAATGGCTACCTGATTGGAATATGCGCGACTAAGAAAAATATGTGCTTAGAAGTTCTGCCCTCCATGATTATGTCCACCCCTATCCGTAATGACAAATAAGGTCTAATGGTTTGTCAAAGCATTTTCGGGCCATGCAAAGTTTAGATCTATCATTGCCTGCCATTTTAAGATCTGAGATCGCACCCTGGTCACCATTAAGGCAGAATTGTAGTCTAGGGTGAGGGCTGGTATGTTTAGGTCCCCCTACCCGCAGTAACAAAAAAACCCTACTGATATCTAATAGCATTTTCGGGTCAATCAAAGTTCGGACCTGCCCTTGCCTGCCATTATATGACCTGAGATCCAAACCCAGGGGGCAGGTTGAGAGAGTTCCCCAGTCTCAAAGTTATAACAAATATTTTTGTACAATAGAGGTTGATTGTGTTTACTCGCAAACCCTGTTTCTTCAACTGAAAATTTTTACATTTTTACATTGAAATGAGAGCAGGTCATTTGGGCTTCTTTTGGAAACAGGCCTTATTTTGAAAATTCGAAATTAATTCGAAAAGTCTTGTTTTTAGATATCATGAATTTGAAAGTGAAAACGGATTAGCTCTTACCGCGTAGGTCACTGATTTCAATACAGGGTCTAGGCGAGAATATACTTCAATAATTTTTTAATAAATTTGGAGTTGTGTATACATGGCAGCAATGATCTGGTGCTCTGTTTCATTTTGTAATCTTCCGTTTGTTGAGAAAATTAGGCATATTAAACCAGCAAGTCTCCATTGCCCCCAATTAGACCTGCTGCTACGTAACTTGTTTTCTAGACCTTGGCGATTACCGTGTTGGGGCCACGGGGGTGTATGGGGGAGGGGGTATTAATAACAATGCAGATTCATCAAAAAATTAGGGTAGGGGTAGGCCCTTATGAAATTTCATTTCTTTGTCACATACTGTCTTCCAAATTGATTGCAAAAAAGAATGTGAACCTTTCCTTGCTTCTTTATAACAGTTTAATTGTGTTGAAATGGACCGGACCCCCAATAGTCATATAAACCCCTCCCGCTTTGCAGGGGCTTGCCTCGCCGCCAGTTCATTTACTATTGAGTTGTAAATAAATTTGATTTTCTTAACTATTGGCCTTTAAAAAGATGATTTTTATAAAGCTGGATAATTCCGTTTTGTTTGCATTGACAGTAAATAGGCTTTATATCGTAACAAAACGTTTTTTCATATCGTATTTAGAAATTAAAAATTATTACTGCTGCGAAGAAGAAATGTTCTGTTCTGTTTCAAAATTTTATATTAATTGTCTTGGCGCATGAGACACAATTTTGTTGCTTTATTCTATTTTATTCTCATTATTTGTGGCGTTGTTAATGCCAAGGCACAAGGGGGTAGACTCCTCTTCGAGGGGACTGAACAGGGGGCGTTCATTAGCTTTGTCGGCTTTTACCAGCCACCCTAGACCCTCTGTTAGTTAGATCTCAAAAAAAGATAGACAATTGATGAATTTTTTTCACCAAATGAATGAGGACCCCGGGGGGTCTGTGTTCCCATGTTCCCTAGAAAGATTTCCAGATTCTCCATTATTCCTCATATATTATTTGAATGTTTCCTAAAATGATCCTAAAATTTTCAAAGGATCCAAGGCTATATTAAAATCTGATATTTATTTCTGTCATTACAGACTAACTAACTTGAAGCAGTTTGCTGAATTTTTCCCCATTTGAAATGAATTATTTTAAATATTGTCGCAGGCATTCAAAACTAGAAAGTTCAAAATTCGACTCAAAATTTAAGTATCAAAAATCTGTAGGTAAATGTGAATTGTCAAAAACCCGAACTCTTCACTACTGGGGAAATTCTGTGATTTAGCTAGGCACCCCTGATGGGAATGTATTGAGCTAATTGGGGAACTTTCCCCAGTGTTTGTATTGTAAAAAGATGCCCTGATACATATGAATTGCCATTTTTGGGATTGGTGCCCTTGTCGAGGGCCGAACTGCAATTGACTTTCATGGACCATACACGACTGTTTGGTTAAAATGAGGCCTAAAGATTGCACGAGAAATAGTGGGGCATCCTGCAACTGAACTGGAGTGAAAACAACAAGACGGAATTCAATGATCGATGCTTATTAAAAATTAGTGCCTCGGGGCATCATGTTGATCGTGTTGGAAATATCAAGATGGCGTCGGTAGAGAAAAAGAACTGCCTGCTGGGTTAAGAAATGAAACTATTGGTTTGGTTGAAAGAGGTAAGAGCAATGCTTATTTGACAACACCAATAGCCACATCCTCTTTTAAATTATTGCTTTAAGCCGTTGCTAGCCTGCGCCAAACAAGGGATGGCTCCCTCTGCAACCCCTCTGCCCCTCCTGGCGCCACCCCGGCGCTAAACTCAAACAAGCCTAGATCTGCGTGTAGGCTAGCCCTTACATGTTGCAGAAGTTAGGCCACATTCAATTTTCAGATCTTCTGAAAGCTATGCAATTGTAAAAAAAGCTGTGGGTAAGTTTGAAGTACAATTTTGTAGTTCCCCTTGCAAGCCTTCCTACATTCAACAAGTTAAATCAATAATTGAAGCTGAAAATTAGGCCCTATGCCATATCAAAGTCTAATGTTGCTAAAAAGTACATCTAAAGCGGTGCATGCTGGTGATTCATTATGGTATTTTTCGTTTTTATTGTGATACTTCTTTAGAAAGTCTTGAGACGGTTTCATGGTCCGACCCCCGTCAGAAAAAAAATTTCACGCCTGTCAGGGAATTTTTAACGAAAATTGTGTTCCTATGCTCTGAAAGATACCCTTTATTCTGTCATATAGCCCCCCGTCTAGCATATCATGGCGCCATCCCTGCTTCGGAAGGTTATCCACGAATGCTTCTCCATCTCCTTCAGCATATGCACGTTCTCCAAGAACTGTCTGACGTCTTTCAGCTGGTGATTTCATTCTTGAAATGTAAAAATTTGATTACCAGATTGACTGATTGACTGATTGATTGATTGATTGATTGATTGATTGATTGTGTGATGGCTTGATTAAGTGGCATCACATCATAGGATATCTAATTTCGTTTTAAAACGAAACCGGAAGCGACTAGTTCGTGAAACGTTAGTGTTCATCATCGTTGCTGTTTTTTTACTTGATTATTTACGAATTATATTTAACAAGTGAAAATGGTTTTAGGAATACTGATCGTTGCTAGTCTGCCGCTTCTGTCAGCTCAATTTTGCCAAGGTTGGTTTGTTTCTGCTCAGCAGGTTTAGTTTACGCATAATTTAAGATAACATCATACCAGGCCTAAATCTATGATCTATCATTGATTATCACATCCACTGGCACTAAAAGCCCCGAATCGGATGTTCCTTCAATGGCGTACCAAGGATCACGTCTTTAGGAAAGGGGGCCAATGAAAGAGTCATGTAGGTTTTCAGGACGTTAATTTATAGGACCTCGCAGATTTGTGTATCAGACTGTCTGAGGCATAAAACCTTTTACTGATGGAGGCGTCCGACCCCCAAACTACGCCTAAGCCATTAAGTGTATTTGCATCTAATTTCTTAACCTCCTGCTCAGTTTTATCCTGGTTTCATTCTACGAATCATCAGCTTAATTCCTTAATTCCCACTGCTTCGGTATTAAAGTGTAAATTTTGCAATATTGAAATATTGAAGCAAAGTGTTCGGGTTCCACCTTATGCCTTCCCGGTTCTGCATTCCTGCCGGGAGAAGAAGGTTTGTTCTTGTAGAAAAAAGGAATCTAGCATAGCCAAATAGATTGCCTCTTGTGCTATTTATTTAAGTTTAAATTCACTTCCTCCTAAATGTACTTCCTCCTAAATGCACTTGCTACAAATGTGCTTTTTTCTATTATTTCTATTGTTTCATCATTCTGTCTGGGGGCCACTTTGGCCTCGCGCCTGCTTCCTCCCCCCTCTGAAAAAATCATCGTGCCCTAAGCCCCCGCTTGTTCTTTGTTCTTGATGTTCCAGTTGCCACGGGGGCATTTCCTGGCTCTAAACGGACCTATCCTTTTGAACCTTCAAGTGACCATTGTTGCTTTGCAGATACCATTTTGCAATCTCAATGAAAAGTTAAATTTCTGTCCACACCATAGGCGGTCGGCAGCGTCGTCGACTACGTGCCATACTCCCCCCCACTTTTTGACATTATTTGAAACGCTATTTGCAAATACTATAGTTTTAAATGTTATGGTTTTTCATAAGGTGATATAAACATATATTTGATACGGTACATGAAGTGTATTAAGTTGAAATTAGGTAGAAATGTAACATACTAAGTTTGTACTGAAGCCGTCTGTTTTTCCTCAACACCATCCTCTAATATCGATCTACCTAAATCCTATTTTTATGAAAGACTATTTTTAACAAAAACAACGACTCATAACCTTCGTATTCAAAATCCCCATTTGATTCCAAAGGTTAAAACTACAACTTGTGGTATTAAATCACTCAGTTTCCAAGGGCCGAAAATCTAGAATTCGCTTCCTGATGAAATAAAAACAGCCCAAAAAATGCTAAACAATTCAAAAACCTGATTAAAATTTAGTTCCATGAAAACAAATGCACGTGCTCTTTATGCAGCAAATGAAGTGCTTTATGCAATCCTTGAAATTGCTTTATGTAAGTCTGAATTAGTGAACATCCACTATTGTATAAACTAAAGTTAAATAAACATACAATACAATACCTCTACATCTATGCTAATACTTTGCGAACATTTCAAGTACTCTTAAAACCTCACTCATTTACAAAATAAGTAAACACATTTTTGCGCTAACAAAAGATGATTGACAGATGACAACATGAATACGAGACGACATTGAAACGAGGCTAAAGGAGAGCGAGTTTCCTGTTGCATTTCAAGTCTCGCCGGGACCGTGGTTGTGTCAGCCACTATTACCCCCTTAGTGAAGCTCCTAACTTTGCTATTTTTTTCTGTTTTTAGTTAGTCAAAGCCCGGGTACCCCAGCATCAACAACGATCAACGTAATACGAGGGTCATCGGTGAATTTGCAATGGGCGTATACAATGGTTGGATGCAGATTGGAAGAACAGTCAATTGGCTATGCCTCTGGCAGTGGGATGGTGAATTTAGCAGCCAAAGCAAATAATGGAAATATGCAGGTTGTGGGTAGCTTACCAGTCCATTTCAATGGGAGGATATCAACAGTGGCAGCCAGCAACACTTTTGTTATCAACAATATTCAATACAATGATTCACGGTATCAGTTTCGTTCGATCGTAAAAGCACAGGATTCGTTGTGGGGGCAGCGAACAATTACGAGGACACTGTTGCCTAATTACATCCTCGGTGTCACAGGTACGTGCTGTAAGCTCTTAGGAGTGAAGAACTGGGGAGGGTAGGGTACATAGGGGGCTCAGCCGTCCTTGTTTTAGTCGTATAAAAGGCAGTGGTGTAACGCACGTTGTGCCATCAGAACATTTACAATATATTGTACCTAACCCCCTGAAGGATTATCTTTTCCGGTGTTTGTCATTGGGCCATATGGCCTTTCCAGGGGTGAAAGGGTTAAAAGTCATATTCATTATGCTGACGTGGTCTTGGGGAGCTTATGGAACGCTAAAATATCCGCCCTTCATAGACTGCAAAATAGTGCATTTGAAATCATTCAAACATAAAAAAGTTAAGGTCTCTTGGTTTAGACTATCATTAGACGTTGACCATATATTCCAAATTGATCGACCGGTTCTGATGTTTAACATGAATAACAAAAGATGTTCTGAAAGTCTGCGTGTGCATTTGCTGGAAGATCCACGATACACAAGTATAATACAAAAAAAGACTAATCTCCAAATCCCAAGGCTAGATTTAGACTTTAGTAAAAAAAGTTCCATCACACTGGTCTAAAAACCTGGAAAATTTTCCCAAAACACATGAGAGAGCCTAATTCAACCCGATTTAAGAATGGGCTAAAGGGTCTTTTGCTAAGATGAAGAACAAATATTTTCACACGAATCAATTGAAGAACAGTACTGGATTTTATATCTGTTCATTTAACTTATCAACTATATTAATTAACTTTTTATTGTTATCAGGATTTTTATAATTGTTACTAAACAGATGTCGTGATTGAATAAATATCTGAAAAAATATCTTGTTAATTGCATGAAGTTATGAAACCAAATGCAAAAAATTTGATTTTACAATTGATTGATTATTTTAGGAGCGCCAAGCTTCTCATCTCCACCTCCAAATTACGTCAAAGTGAACGAGGGCGAGACAATGCAAATTGTTGCCATGGCAGAGGCCAACCCCGCCCCTTCAGTCAAATTTCATTGGATAAATGAAACAATGCAAATTGTGAAATATCCAATCAACGTTCATCCCTTTGTATACAGGACGGTTTTCGAGTTGAAGAACATCTCATCATATTTTTGTGGCAAAAATTTGACAACTGAGTTTACAAACATCAAAGGCAGTTCTGGAGTTGTGGAGACTTTTATTGACATGAACGGTAAGTTTGAAAAAGAATCACCTCTACAACATACGATGAAATTTGTACCCAATGGCAGGGACGTCCCGTGCTGGGAGGGTGATGGCACTATTTCCCTGCAAAAAGCACCACTTGCCATTTAAAAATTGTGAAAAAGTACCCATTTAGCCAGAACCTGCCCGATAGTGCCTATTTGTGCGTTGCGAGAAGGCGATTTTTCACAGTTGGGAGGGTGAGCCCAAACCCCCCTAAAGTGACGCCTGTGCTCCGGGGCAGGGACATGAGAAGCACCTTCAAAGTGAGGAGAAGTGTAGAATAAATGGAAAACCTGACAAAAATTTTCAAAAAAGCTGGGGACCTTAGCTTTCTGCTCTCCCCCCCACTCCGACACCCCTCTCAGTTTATTCATTTTATCGGTTATCAAGAGGTGCTCAGTCCCAAGTTTCTATTGCTGGGAAGAACCCTCCGTTTAGAATCCTCTACAGGGGAAAATCATCAGTCTTGAATGCTCTGGGGGTTGGGAGGGGGGTAAATGAAAAATCAAAGCTAATCAAAGCATTGGAAAAGAAATAAATAAAATCAATTCCCTTGCTGATGCGAATGACTAATATTAGAAAATATTGCGAAAAGTGTGAAATTGATTGTATCTCGAAATTCAAGAAAAGAGGAGACTATCTAAAAGGGGTTTAGCATACTATAAGTAACTTTTAACTGTTCAGGCAGTGTTTCTTAGCATTTTTTCCTTCAGCATCCCATCTAAATTATACAAACCCCTTTAAACTTATGTGTTAGCGATAACTCCTGGCCCTACTTTCTTGTAAACTTTCTATAAAATGCCAATTTTTTTTCAGTGCAATTGAATTGGTCCTTGGCCCTTGCTACAAACTTTGTTAATGATTCTTGTGTTCTTGTCAAATGGACAAAGAAATTGACCGGTGAATGCAAGATAAAATACATCTTGAATTTCATCGACTGGTTTAATAGGCTGTTTCACACCACTCATGGTTACAATGTTGGTCAGTATAAATTCTGCAGTCAAGGGATTAGTCAAGTCAAACAAGTCACTCTCGTTGTTAGTTACAAGAGTGACAGTGTGAGTGAACCAGTGCCACTCAAAAAAGTCGGGCCAACAACTGCTGTTAGGACGACCACTACATCAATGAAAAATGGAACCACTACCGGCACAACTCTATACAAAGATACAACTGTGACAGATAAAAGTACAGAAATATTTCTGCCAACTTCAAAGGGAAATACAGCTCACTGCGACAATTCTAAACCCTCAGGTAACAGCCGATTCTTCTGTAATGATTTTGTTGTTGTTGTTGTTATTTTATCTTTATTCGATTTTTATATCTAGCTATATTTACAAATAAAGAACTACCATTAATCTAAACAGTATCTAAAATATAAAACAAATGATAGGAAATAACTAAACAAACAAATGTATAAAAATTACGTAAGATAAATATTAAATCTACTTGGATTTGAATGGAGGAAATCTTTAGGATATAATTATATTTACAGATTTGTATTTACAGGTAGGACCATCCTATCGTCTTATCATATTTTTGAAACTGTTAAGGTTGTCAGTTGATTTAATTACATTTGGCAAACAGTTCTAAATCTGAGGCTCCAGGGCTTTAAGGCTCTTAGAACCGAAATCTACATGATTTGGTCGAAAGTGTTTCAAATTGTCAGGATTCCGAGAAGGATGCTTTGAAGTTCTTGAACTAAAAATCCTTAGCATGAAAGGCAGATGTGAATTTTGAAGGGAAATGTGACATTTCGAATGCTGCAATTGATGGGGTTCATAAGAGGCAAAGCCAAATCATCGCTGGCCAGGGAAACAGGTTTTTGTGGAACCTGATCCACATGTTGATTTACGACCAACCATCCACAACCATTTTCAGTTGGAGCCATACGTCAATGAAAATGAAACACAATGAAAATACAATATTTTTCTTTTCAGTTAGTCCTTAAACTTGCTAAAAAGCTGCAATATTTGAAGCCCTCACAGTCACTTGACTTTTCTAAGCCTTTGATTCTCCTAACAATTTACTCCCTTAATGTTGTTTAAAGCTTGATCAGTATTTCCAAGAGCAGGAACAAACTTCTTCTGTCCGCCCGTACTAGGGATTAAAGTTTAAAATCGACAGATTGATTAGATTGGTCAAATCAAATAGCCAATCAGGTGATCCGAAGCTGGTTATTTTGTCTCCTTATATTTTTGGAAATAGATTTGAGCCTACTGCAGCATTTACGCTGCGGAGGTCCTTTAGAAGCCCCTTCGAGGGCGGATGATCCCTGCGGAGGAGGAGATACTGATGTTTTAACACTCTGAAGAGGTGCCTGACAAAAAAAGTACTTTTCAGTCTCATTTTCATTTTTAGCTCATCAGCAATCAACACAAGTTTTATCATCGGTCGCTGTGATGGCCGCATTAGGCAGCGTAATTTTCATCTTGGTTGTTGCTGTTGTTTGTCTCCTTGTATGGAATTGTCGTTTAAGGAATTCAAAATCCTTCAATATTCAAGGTACAGACGAACTGTTTTTTTATTTCTCAAATTTTTATATATACCCTTTCTAGAATTTTGAAGTCTTTGTAGTAACTTGCATTGTATTGTATTGTATTGTATTGTATTGTATTGTATTGTATTGTATTGTATTGTATTGTATTGTTTTTAATTGCATTGTATTGCATTTTATTTTATTATATTGTATTGTATTGTATTGTATTTCATTGCATGGCATTGTATTGTATTGTATTGTATTGTATTGTGTTGTATTGTATTTTGTTGTTTTGTATGTTAGTTTTTACAATAGCGGATGTTCACTAATTCAGACTAACATAAAGCAATTTCAAGGACTGCATAAAGCACTTCATTTGCTGCATAAAGAGCACGTGCATTTGATAGAAGAGTTTTAAGGATTGTTGGAATGATTTCACATTTCCCCCCCCCCCCCCCATTCAGTGTTGACCAAATGGTATGGTTTCGTTCACCCAACATTAGTCCAAGGGGGAGAATGGGACTCAATCATTATTATCTGACTATAATTAGTCAAATATTGTAGTTGGCGCGTTCATGCTACATCAGTGACGGGGGAACTGAAATGTACTCCTGTATTCAGGGACAATGAAGATCACAAATCTTGCACGTGACTGCTACGGGAACAAAAAAAAAGTGAATCTGATTGGCTCTCTGGGCTACTCTGAGTAACTATTGTTTAAGATGCACGTTGCTGTAAAAGTGGGGTTGATAATGCGGTCGACAGTGCAGTAGGGGGGTGGATGGAAGCAGTATACCTGATATACTAAGGTGCCATGGGAAGATCAAAGTATTTATATTAACACAGATTAAAGTATACTTGATCACAGTTAATTCCAGAAATACATATTTGTACATTTTTTGTATTGGTTTATGGAAAAAGACTTTCAAGTCTATAGAATTTCGGTAACTTAGCCTTCAAGGAGAGCAAACAACTGTCTATGAGCATAATTATTAAGCAATATTTACCTATTAGCAAAATTTGTTCCAAATACGTCCATTCGATAGACTCCTAGCTGATGACTAAAAGAGTATTTCCTTTTCAATCAATTAAAGCTAAAACTACTTAATCTTAATGGAAAGTAATCGTTCAAATTCGGTCTTATCCCCCTCCATGATGTAAGGGGGCACAACCCTTCAACTCTATCCTTCCCTTTGTTGTTGCCTTCATTCCTGTGCTCATCTGCCATTCTTTTATTTTAGAAACTGTACCTTCACAGAAAGATCGGTAAGTTTTCATGTTTTAATGTAAATTTGACCTTAATTTAAAGTTACAATTCTCATACTAGCTTTCGTGTTTACAGATCTTGTTAATCACTAGATATATTGTTTTTCTTCTCATTTTTACTATAAAGTTAGGATACAAATATACTGAATACAATACCGTAAAAAACTACTATACAACTATACAGCAGTGGCCTAGCCTCAACGAAGATAGGGGGTGTAAAATTATGATGGAAGGTCTGGCTGTGACCTTAAGTTTATGAGAAACGCCTTTTTCAACACAATGATACTGTTCAATTAAAAGTTTTGGGAGGTCAAATTACCATATTTTAAGAGACTTGGAGTAATTACTCCCTCACCATACAGCCCCATGGTTTCGTCACTGGAACTATAAGATGCTTATAAAACGAGTCTCTGAGGTGCAATGGGATATGACTACCCCTGGCCTGCCAACTGGACATAAAGATTGATAAGACAACTGAAATAAAGAAAATGTACAAACAAAAAGGAGGGGAAATAATTTAGAATGAGACATGATGGCTGCGATTGTGTAACGTATAACAAAGTATGAACAATTCTCATCGAGTCGAACAGATTTGTGAAATCTGATTAGGTCATTCAGAGTTGAAGAGAGAGCAGGAGTATATTTTTTATGTTTGCTAAAGGACGAAAGATGGCCATTAGTTGCTGTATAAAGTGAAAGCTAAACTGCAGCTAGCAATAAATTCGTTGCCCAATTGTGCATTTAACTGATATCTCTGTTTGCAGTGGTGACAACAAGCTAGATGCTGTGAATGATGTAACTTATATGGATCTGAAGGCAAGGGTCGAAGCGTCAAACAATTATGCAACTTTGCTCGATAATGAGCCAATTTATGATGCAGCCAATGCAGATTTATATGTTAATACAAGACGCCAAGCTGAAAATTTCAGTGAGAATCCAATTTATCAAAATTGCTAGAAGAGACGATGCAATATGAATTCTTATGAACTTAACTAGAGGTTTTATATAAAAGGTAGAATCGAGTAGCCTTTGTTTGGGATAGGGGATCTTTGGGGTTGGGAGCAGGTGGCAGATAGGATAATCAGGAAATTTTGATTTTGAAATTATTCAATTATTTCATCTAAGTGAGCCAGCCCGCCTAACCGGGCCTGTCTGTTTCATAACAAAAGGTCTTAATTGTATAGAGCAGAACCGCCCTAGAAAAAGAGGGGGGGCGAGGTTTGCTTAGAAATCCAAGATTATCTTGGTTGCTTTGCACTCCCGGTGATAATACAGTTTTACAGTAACAACTTATGCGTTTGGTCAGATTGCAAGGGGGTACTATAATTGAACTAGAAAGGAATCAGGCTATTGAAGCGTTAACCACCTTCTCCTAAGGAGTAACCAATTTTTGATGAAGAAGGCCATATTGGTCCTTCTAAAGAGAGAAAAGTGTTTAGCAATAATCAGGAAGGCTGAAAATTAAAGGTCAATCTCTTAAAATTTGATATATAAATTTCTTTTCTAAAGGTTTATTTTGTAATTTTTTGTGCCGTTGGTTCAATAACACGTGACAACTACAAAATGATCATGGACTAGCTTTATTGAATTACAAATGAATCATAAATCATCGTTAATCACGATCGATTCTTTTGATCTTTGATTCGAATTCCACTCTGACGTTTCTCTTAATATTCTCACGATTTACCTGTTTTTATTTTTATATATAATTAAAAGCAACAACAATGTTCTCAAGTTAACTAGGCAGAACGTAACAGGGACTTCTTTCCCTCAAATCAGTGTTCTTTTAAAACCGTCACAAAATACAATTTAAAGATTTTCAAAATACACCTTTTTAAAAATAACTTTGACATACAGACTTGAAATTTTCTGACATCTTGTCATTATGCCTTAAAATTATGTGACCAAAATCTTAGGAGCTCGTTCCAAGGAAAAAATATTCCTATATAACTGTCTTTGTGTATTTGATCTTTGAAATCCTCACATGCTCATTTAGGTTAATTTTAATGATAATTTTAATGATCAAAGATTTGAATCAGATCTATATTTAGCCTCAGTTATATATTAATTATTTTCTGCCAACTCGATGCTAGTATGAAAAAGTAGTGTTTTGATTTTTGATCTTGTAGTGAACCCTATACAAATACAATTTTTTACTCGACGCTGGGGAATCTGGTCTCGATAGCTCTTTTCCAGGGCTCTTCCCAAACGTCCTTCACAAATATTATATTAAATTGATGTGCTGTTATCTATGATTGTAAATAAAGTAATTGTTGAAAAAAGATCAGAGACTATTTGTACTAATGTAATTAAATATTGTTGAAAATTGAATGAAATACAATGAAATGTAATGCGGAAATTCCAGTCATGCGGAGGGAAATTCTTTTCTTGACTCATGTAAAACAAAGTTGCGAGACCAGTTTGTAATATTTTCAGTTAGAAACGGTTTGGTTTTAGAAACTGTGGTGAATCAATCTTGCTTGCCTGATAAAGATTCGATAAATTGTATTTGAAAGGAGGATTTACATGTGAAAATGATTCTAAGAATCTTGATCTTTGCCGGCTTACCGCTCTTGTCAGCCCAAGCTTGCCAAGGTACGCTTTATTGTTTTATTCATTTTAAAGGTTTAGGCCCAAAGTGGCCAAGGCTAGGTGTAAATCACGAATACGCAGGTCCATCCACAGGCCAGACTGGTAACTTTGCTTCGTTACAAGTTTCACGCGTACATTTCCTACGCACTTACTCGCGCGGTAAGCATTAAAGTCCTGCTTCAACAACGTGATACGCGCGACTTTCATCAAAACAGTTTCGGTGGAGTATTCTCACGCTCTCTTCTTTCGTTTCCAAAAAATCTTCCGCGCGCACTTTTCAAAGTTAGCTGTCTGCTCTACAGGCACTGATTCCTCTAATTGGTGCTCCTTGGTCATTTCTCTTTTTAAGGGGGGGGGGCAAAGAAAGAGTCATTGGATTTCCAGTGGGAAGAATTCAAGCAAAATTCTGCCGATCGGGAGCAAAACTAGTATCATATCTCGCTATAGGAAGAAAAGCAGGTCCTCCGCTCGGGAGAACTTGCTATAATTTGTTCATTTTACGCTATTTGGAATTGGTATTAATGTGAAAGAACGTCAGATCTTTGATGGAAAATTTGCACCGTTTGCATTTTAAGGTTTCGTGACGTCATATCCCATTGTTCAATGCATTGTTTCTAGAGAGTTACTCATCTCATACTTACAGAAAATACAGTTGCAGAAAATACATCGTGTTAAAACTGTAGCATCTTCGCCTCACTCATTCTTTTCTTCCTTCCTAAGCATTTCATAACATTACGTCATTTCTATATAAATAACCTCTTACGTCATAATCTTTGTCTAGGCCTACTCTTTCTTACTCAGCATTCTTTATGTTTCCCTTAGAAAAATCTAGTCCTTTCCTGCCACGTAATTATGACTAAGCGAACTTTGGGTATAAATATGTATAACTGCAGTAGATTACAGAGAGTTTTTAGTTATTAGATTTGGAGGATTTATTGAAAGAGATTTGGAGAAAAAGGCAGAGATTATTTTCTTTCGTGTTATCCTGACTGTGCACTACGATACTCGATTCAAACAAGATTGGAATTTGAATTAGTAGCTCAATGTGTCAAACGAAAACTCAGCCCATGAGCTATTAAAAAACTAATAATGAAACATTTTTAGCAAAAGTTAATTAGACTCAGACCCGAGGCCAGTGGGGTTTTAGGGCCAGCCTCCCCCAGTCAAGATTTTGAAGGAAATCCCCCTCTAATAGAATAATCGTGCCCTAAGCCCCCCTTGTTCTTTGTTCTTCATTTTCCAGGTACTGGTTGACATTAAGTGTAAGCACCATTTGCACAAATCGTTTTTTTGGGGAAAATTTAACTCTTATAGATTCGAAGATTTTTACATTATTTGCGAAAGGCGAATTATGATACTATGTTATGATGTAGAAAATTTTTGTATCAAAGTTTTGGCCCACTTCTTTCACTTTTCAAATCTCGTCAGGAGTCCTGGTTGAATCAGCCCCTATTACCCCTCTACAGGCCCGTAGGAAGCATTTCCAGATTGGGGGGGGGGAGAGGGGGGCTTCTGGGGAAAATCTTTGGTGCCACGCCATTTTACCGTCTCCCATGCCTTTCAAACCACTGATACCCTTTAAAGGCAAGTTGAGAACATATCCAGAACGTATTGCGGAAACTGATTACGTGTAATTATGTACTCTGTGATATTGTAAACTCCCATCTCTGAAAATTATTTGAGGGGGGGGGCTGCAGCCCCCCTAGCCCCCCTGCTTCCTACGGGCCTGCTCTAGAAGTGCACCTAACTTCGATATCATTTTCTGTTTTTAGTCAATCAAAGCCAGGGTACCCCAGCATCAACAACGATCAACGTAATAAGAGGGTCATCGGTGAATTTGCAATGGGCGTATACAATGGTTGGATGCAGATTGGAAGAACAGTCAATTGGCTATGCCTTTGCCAATGGGATCATGAATTTAGCAGTCAAAGCCAATAATAAAAGCATGCAGGTTGTGGGTAACTTACCAGCTCACTTCAATGGAAGGATATCAACAGTGGCAGTTAACGATACTTTGGTTATCAACAATATCAAATACAATGATTCGAGGTACCAGTTTCGTTCCATCGTAAAAGCACAGGATGAGGTGTGGGGAAACCAAACAATTAAGAAGACACTGTTGCCTAATTTCATCCTCGGTGTTACAGGTATGTGCTTAAGACTCTTGGATTGGCTCTTCCTCAAGGGTATCTAACTGGGGGCCTTTGGGGCTTTGAATAAGTAATCATTAATTTCCTGTCCTTCTCTTTTTCAAAGATTTTTTCCACAGAGTCACTCTTGTTATTTTCTTCGATTTACACCACTGCTCTCCTAGTAAAGCCCCTTGAATCAATCACCCTTTAATTAGGGGGGTCTACTTGTCGTAGACTACCCTTCCTAGCTTACCTCCTGGTCATCCACTTTCTTCTGGTCGTGTTAATTGCAAGAACTTATGACACCAAATGCAAAAAAGTTGATTTTACAATTGATTAATTGTTTTAGGTGCGCCACGCTTCTCATCTCCACCTCCAAATTACGTCAATGTGAACGAGGGCGAGACAATGCAAATCGTTGCCATGGCAGAGGCCAACCCCGCTCCTTCAGTCAAATTTCATTGGATTAATGAAACAATGCAAATTGTGAAACACCCAATCAACGTTCATCCCTTTGTGTACAAAACGGTTCTCGAGTTGAAGAACATCCCATCATATTTTTGTGGCAAAAATTTGACAACTGAGTTTACAAACATCAAAGGCAGTTCTGGAGTTGTGGAGACTTTTATTGACATGAAAGGTAAGTTTGACCAAGAATCACCCTTGAAATGTACAACTAAAGGCGATGAAATTGGTACCCCGTGGCAGAGACATGAGAAGCTACCTCAGAGTAGGGAGAAGGGTAGGACAGGAGGGGAACCTGACGTAGTTTGTAAAAAATTGGGAGACTGTGGACCCCCTACCCCTACAACTCTACCCTCGGGCAGCATGGCTCCAAATCATTTTCTTCTTCCGTTATCAAGTGCTACTCGGTCGCGAGTTTCTATCCTCCGCAGGGGTGAGTCCTCAGTTTTGAGCTGACTGCTTGGGAGATACGAAAAGTAAAAGCTTTCTCTGATAGAGAAAAAGCTTTTTTTTTTTATTTATCTCTACAAAGAGATCTCTCCTGAATGTCTGAAAAGTGTATCCTTGTTACCTTCAGCTTATAATCAAAATTCTACAAACCCCTTTACACTTATGTGTTAGAAATAAATCTTAATCCTACCTTCTTGACTACCCATGAATGTCAATTGTTTTTTTTAGTGAATTTGAATTGGCCTTTTGGCCTAACCACAACATTTATCATTGACACTTGCGTGCTTGTCACATGGACAATGAAATTGACCGGTAAATGCAAGCTAAAATACCTCTTGAATTTCATTGACTGGTTTGATAGGCTGTATTACACCACTCATGGTTACAATGTTGGTCAGTATTTATTCTGCAGTCAAGGGATTAGTCAAGTCAAACAAGTCACTCTCATTGTTAATTACAAGAGTGTCAGTGTTAGTGAATCAGTGCCACTCAGAAAAGTCGGGCCAACAACTGCTGTTAGGACGACCACTACATCAATGAAAAACGGAACCACTACCGACACAACTGCTGCTCAAACAACCACTACATCAGAAAAAACTGGAACCACTGCCAGCACAACTTTATACCCAGATACAACAGTGACAGGTAAAAATGAAGGACTTCTCCTACCAACTTCAAAGGGAAGTGCAACACGTTATATTCATTCTAAACCTTCAAGTATCTTGCCACTTCTTCTGTAATAAAAATGCAACCTCGCTCTTCTTATTTTAGGCCTCAAATGTGGTTTGCTACCCTCACGGTCACTTCCCTTTATTGAGACAATGCTGTTTACACTTTCTAAGATATCAACCAGAGATGTTTCCTACTATTTTCTCCTGTAAAGCAGTTTAATCTTGATCGAAGAATCGAAGTAGCAGAACGATTCCCTTATTTTTCTGTAAAGGTCAGGTTTAAAATAGATACAAAGGGTTTACTGGATGCTGATTGGTCAAACCAAATAGCCAATCATGCATGTTAAAGCAGCCACAAAAACGGGGTACACTCTACGCATTAAGAAGAGAAATATTTTTGATTTGGTCATTGACACGGACTCAAGGCTCAATTTTCATCTCAAAATGGCGCGTCCTTATCACTTCACCTCCTCCCCCCCCCCCCGAGTAAAAAGTTTTTTCGGTCTGATATATTTTGCCATTTTTAAGTTTAGTTATTCAATTTCGCTCAAGCTGATTTTATATTCGTTTTAAATATATGATGAATTTTCATTTTCAGCTCATCAGCAATGTACACAAAATTCATTGGTCGCTGTATTAGGCAGCGTTATAGCGATCTTGGTTGGTGTCGTCGTTGCTTTACTTCTTATTTGGAATTTTCGTTTAAAGAATCAAGGTAGATATTCGGTTTTTTATGTCACGTATTTCTACTTCTACCTATTCCACAATCTTGACCGAAAATGACGAGACAAACTGAAATGAAGTCTTTTTGCAAAATGGCATTGAATTACATTTCCCACTACTCCCTCATTAGATGTTGACCGAAAAATTAAGGGGGAGTTGGGGGGGGGGGGTGGTAAGATACAAACATACATACTACATCATAGACAGTCTTGCAAAAATGACTATTCATTTTAAGAATGAAGCGATTAGTTGCCGTTATATTGTAACTATCGCTTAACGGAGACCAATTTTCGATTACTTTTCCTTAAACGAAGACAGCCATTTGTTTTGCGGCTACTTGGAAGGGCATGAGCCGTTTGTCACGACCTCATTTTCAAAGTCTGGTCGGCCATCTTTGTTTCCAATAGCTCTTACCAAGTCGAAAGCCCTAACTGATGAAGGAAAACAAGATGAAATCTGCGGAAAAAATACAGAAAAATCCAAATAATTCATCTATATGCGTATTTAAAAACAAAATCTTGGATCTTTGCTGTTTGGAACTTAGAATTGCCATTTTAACCACCGTCAATATTTGCTGTCCTTGTGAGGTACAACCACTGTTCATATTCTGCCACTGCTCCCACATTAACTGGGATTTGTTGCTAAAATTGACAAAATTCTGATACTTCTGCATCCAAGGAGACGAAACTGTCCATCAGCACAAATATGATAAAATATCTACCTATTGGGAAAATCTGTTTCAAATACGCCCATTATAAAATCTCCTAGCTTACGACAAAAACTCTTTCCTTTGCCATCATTGAAAGTTCAAATTATTTAATCTTAATAGGAAATAATAATTCAAATTTGGTCTTATCTCCTACCAAGTTGTAAGGGGGCACAACCCCCCTCCTCCCATTTATTCCTGCCATTAGTTGCAGCCTCAATTTCTGTATTCATCTGTTATTCTATTATTTCAGGAACTGCAGCTTCACAGAAAGATCTGTAAGTCATTAAGCCATAAATGTAAATTCAAGTGTTTGTTCTCAAGCTTTCTCTCGTGTTTATAGATCTAGATATTTCGTTTGACTTTTTTATTTTCACTACCAAAAGTAACAGTACGAATATACAAATATACTGCTTTACAAAATTACCATGCAACATTATAAGTTGGTATAAGAACGACAAGCCGGAGTGGAAAGGGCCAACTTGGAATAAGGAAAGTAAACAGAAAAGAAAAAGAAAAGAATAAGAAGGAGAGAAAAGTGCATTAATTCATGTGAGACAAAATGATTTCGATTGTATAACGTATAAAGGACCAGTGGTAATTAAGGTCAGGGGGGGGCCGGAAGATATTAATAATTTTGTTGCCCCCCAAATAATGGCAAAACATATTTTGTAGCCCCCTAAGAAATTGATAAGATTACACAGCCATCCCCCAACCATGTAATGAAAGTTTCACAAATATTTGAACGTTCAAAATATCTTTAGGCCCCCCCCCCTACCCTCTCAACTGAAGCAAACAGTTGTGAAAATGATACAGCAGTAATAGTGAAGATGATAGAAACTGAATGACTAGATGTTCATCATGAATGAATACTAGCATAATTATTTCTTATTTTTATTATATGTTTTGTTCTTTAAGTAACCACATGCTGTTCTTTGAAATTGTTATTTGCATTTTGTGCTCAACAGTCAGCTTTTAGTACTTCAGGCAAAACATGTCATGAGGAACGGCAACATAGAAAATGGATAGATACTTCCACTCTTCATTGAATTTGAAACAAAAGGATGCACAGAACGGCACATTTTGTCTGGTTTCTTTGATATATAAATTACTATTCTAAAGTGGCCTTTTTTTATTTTTTTTATGCCCTTGGTTCAAGAACACGTGACAACTACAAAATGATCATTTAGAATCATCGAATAAGTTGATGGCTCCCTTTTTCATTTAAAAAATTTTGATGGCCCCCCTATGTATCTTCCAGCCCCCTACTCGGCATTAACTATGACTGGTCTCTAACAAAGTATTAAATATTCCAATTGAAGAAGGAGCAGGAATAAATCTTTCGATGTTTGCTAACCGGCCAAATGTTTCTAATGGTTTCTGTATAAGGTGAAGGCTAAACTGTAGCTAGCAATAAATTCGTTGCCCAATTGTGAATTTAACTGATATCTCTGTTTGCAGTGTTGGTCCAAACTATGAAGATTGCGAAGAGCATCCCTTACAATACGAATTGAATGAATTTACTTAGACAGTTAAGTTATTTTTATTATTATTATTTTCATTATTATTATCATAATTATCATTATTACTATTATATTATTATTATTATCAATCATTATTATTTTATTGCTCACCAAACTTTCCTCAATTATCATACGCACAACTTTCTTTACATTTTGCTGAAGAAATAAGGAGTGGAATGATCCCGATTATATCAAAATTGTTTAACTTTTACTTTATTATCTATCATTTTTAGTTTTTGCAAATAAGCATGCTTGTACAAACTCCCTAAATAATGAGGTGTTATAGTACTCGAATGTAAAATGAACGTTTCCATTATTATTACTATAAGGCTATAGCACAGGCGTTTCTTAAGCCCGGCGTATTTCTCATGGGCGTGTTGCAACTAGTAGCCAGAGGCCAAGAGGATGCTTTCACTTTACTTGTCCAAAACCTTTCTGAGTATCCTAGCAGTACTAAACAAGACTGATTTCTATACCGTTCATGTTATGCCAAGAATGTTCATCTATCTCCTAAAGCCATTGCTAATGCATCCCAGAGCTCCTACAGCCACTTGTAGAATCTGTACTTTTTTCAGCGACCAAAGCCTTTTCAGCTCCCTTTTCCAGTTTTCATATTCGTCAATCTTTTCGAGTTCTTTCTCACGTACTCTACAGATAGGTAGATAGGCAGGCTAGATAGATAGATAGATAAACTTTATTTACAAAGGATATACCTGGTTAGCCAAACAACTAATTTTCCTCCCAGGGTCCTCTATCATTCACAATCACCAGGGACAGCAATATCGATGACCCCATATAATTTCCCCTTCTTATCCACCAAGATTATACCGGGTATTTTTGCCTCTATGAAATTACGACATTGAATACTTATATATCCCAGATTAATTTTACATCATCATCTTCCACAACTCTCATTTCTTTCCAGGTTACGTTTCTTGCAAGATTTCCAATAAATCAATTTTGCAACTGTATCATGTCTTCTTCTATACTCATATTGCACTAATTGTTTACATTCACATATAACATGCTGCACATCTCCCCCTTTTTATCATACATTCTACATAATGGATTTTCCAAAGATTCGACAATTACATTCTTTTTATAATTTGTCCTTTATGTTTCTTTTTATGCAAAGCAAATCTTTGCTTCAGGTTATACATTTAGATCACTTTACTCCAACCAGGTTGGCATTTTACTGCATTTTCGTACCCAACAGTCAGCTTTTAGTTAGGCATGACATGTCATGAGGAACAGCAAAATAGAAAATGCAAAGATACTTCCACTCTTCGTTGAATTTGGAACAAATTGATGTATAGGAAGGCACTTTTTGTCTGGTTTATTTGATATATGTCTATTCTAAAGGATTATTTTGTAATCTTTTTATGCCGTTGGTTCACGTGACAACTATAAGTTAATCATGACCTAGCTTTATTGAATTGAATGAATCATAAATCATTGTTAATCATGATCGATCCGTTCCATCTGTGATTCGAATTCCACCCCTTTTTCACTGACATATTTCTTAATATTCTAATGATTTACTTGCATTTTACTTTTTATATTTACTTCAAAGCAACAACAATGTTCTCAAGGGAACTAGGCAGAACGTAACAGGGAGCAAGAGGTCTTCTATCCCCTTAATCGACCCTCAAATCTAAAGAATAGAGTATCTTCTGTTGTGCTACAACTGTATTAAGCTGGGACCATCATTGCGTGTTTTTTGTTTATGCTTTTAGTGCAAGCCGTTACGCAACCAAACTCAGCCATTTTACCGCTTTAATCTTTAATGATGGCTTAGGAAGAAATGTTGAGAAATACCTTCTATTTCCATCATTTATCTGTTTTTGATTGATATTTTCAGGTAGAGAGCAGAGGCCTTGCGCAATGGGTCTGTGAGAAGTATGATAATTTCACGCATTAATGACCGAATAATTATCATAAATATCTGATTTCAAAGAAGCCGCCATCTAGGTCACGTGCTACATCTCCCGAACACCCTGTGACGGGGGCTGTGTTGCTTTTTTTCCATCGCCTTGTTCAACGTTTGAGTATGATCAAAGTTAGACAAGCGCCAACCCTCTATCGGAGGCCAAAAAGGGAATGCTTAGAGGGGGCTCCTCCCGTCTCTCCCGTTACCATAAATTGAGATGGTATACCCAAATATGTCGATGCGCTATATTCCTGCTTCAATTCTATTGGTGGAGCCTACACTGATCACGTGAAGACTGTCAAGCATTGATGTTGTTGCTGCGGTTGAAAATTTTTTACTTGTTAGCAAAACGAAAATTGTACCATTTATTCCAAAAAATGCATTGAGGCTTAGGACGTCAATATCCCATTTGCAATGCCATTAATCAAGCTTAAACGTAAAATAAAAAACCTTAAATTCTCTAGCATCAATACATAATTGAAGTTCTTGCCCCTGAAATATCTAATCTCCCTTTTGCAGCCCCGCAGAGGTCCAGGGTCGCTTTGATTTAATCAATACTCCAAGAAAATGTCAATAGAACAACAGACCTCATCTTCTAATATAGATTGTTGCCAAAGTTTCATGTAGACTATTGGTTTCACGTGGAAGCTGAGACTATTTTTGTCACCCAGAAACTCTTATCTTTGTGACAATTATCACAACGGAAAGTCATTCCATTTTGGCTTGCATTCTTGCTATCATTTTTTTTGTGACCTTTTTATCTTCGCATCGTGCTTTTTGGAATCATGCTGTGAATAAAGAATTCATAAAAATTAATCAAAAATGAATAAATGAGGATGATGAGCGGAAATTAAAACAAACATTTAGACAATGGTCGAGTTCTTCAGCTCATTCAAGTAACGTAGCCAGGGGGGAGCCATGGGATCAATCGCCCCCCTTTTAAAAGCGAAAAATATATTATTACTTCTTTATCAACAGTTTTGAGCAACAACAACCGCAAAATAGTTAAAATACATGATCAAGCGCCGCTGCGCCAGTCCCAAATCCACCACATTATTCTATTTACAGACTTCGCCTTGTTTTCGTCCAGTCGGTAGAGACAGAACTGCAAAAATTGGCTCCTCCCTTTAAGCCCCCTGGCTACGTCTCTGGTTCGTGCGCCGTCCAAAGGTATTGACTACATCCAAAGGGAGTTTCGAATAAAAAACTACGTAGACGATGGTATTGCGTAGGCATCCATGGCCTTCCAGGGTGTGCTGTTATGTTTAATAGGAAATGCTTTTCAACCAATTATAATTTGTGCATGGAAACCTATCTAAGAATTTCTTCTATAATGAAAGCTTGTGTGATCTTATGAATATAACATGAAGCTTGTTATAACAAAAGTTAGATTTTTGCTGAATATTGTTAAAAAATCCTTAATTTATGCCTGATTTATACGTTAAGCATAAATGTAAATTTGACAAGGATCTACTCACACTTATCTCTTTTCACACTTCTTTAGAATAAATAAATGCATAAATCAATGAAAAAATAGATAGGTAAATAAACAAATAATTGAATGAATACATGAATAAATGAATTAATAAATAGATGACTAGATAGATAGATAAATAGATAAATCAATATTTGATAAATAAGTTAATTAATAAATGAATAAATAGATAAATAAATAAAACAATAAAAAGATGATTAAATAAATGTATAAACAAATAAATGAATAATTTCTAGCAAGCTGTCAATTTTTTAACAGACTTTTTAGAGAGGTTGGAAGAAAATTCAACAATTTTATCAATTTAGACATCATTCAATGAAATAAAGTTCTGATTATCATTTTTAGCTTTATCATTTATAAAATTTTAGAAAAACTGAGTTTTTTTCTTAAACTTAAGAAGCCGATTAATTGGATGTCTTGATGGCGTGCACAACTTTGGATGATTTTCCAGCAATTGCAGAGACCATGTCTAACACTAGTTTCTAGATAAATTGATTTGCAGCTATTTTTGACCGTATTTTTTGCAAATTTGGACTGATTCCTGCGTTACCCCCGTCTCGACATCACATAAAATATTTAAGATATATTGAGAACTGTGAAAACCAATCAGAAGAGACGGTTGCCTACGCGGCTTGATGGTAGAACGAGCAGGTGAATTGATCAGGGATAAAATCACAAGCGCTCTGCTTCGAATTTCATAAATTTCTCCACTTTACGGGAATATGTTTGGACATTGGCGTATTTAATGCCGCGTACTGGCTGTCGATTTGAGAACGATGGTGTGTAGAAAGATTTGATACCTATCAATTGCATCAATAAGTGGTATGAACATACATGTAAAATGCTTGAGATGCAGCAGAATGATAGCCACCATTGCCAAATGCCTTTGCAGCAATATCAATGTAAAGGAAGTTGCAGTAAAGGTAATATATTCTTTGTTTATATTCGATCTGTTATTGATGGATGAAGATTCGTTGAGCGTCATTTCGGACAAAGCACGGATCTGATCTCTCCCATCTCTCATTACTCTTATAAAATGCGTGCTCGATTTGACAAATTGCTTAAGATATTGCTTAATCACGCTTGATTTTGCCACCTGTTAGTGATAGGGCGGGGGACATTACCCCACGTCATTATCGGTTGGTAGACAAGTTTGCATGTGTCATAGATGAAGTCGTGCGTCTACAGCATTGCGAAACCATAGGATGAATATCTTTGTATGAATACTCAGTGAAGAATTGTTTCTGTTATTCTAAAGCGTCTTTGTAAGTTAAGGGGGTGAAATTTTGTGTTTAACTTTGAAACTCATGTCAAACTAAGCAGTTGTGTATTACCTTGAAAATAGACCGGTGAAAGATTGCACTTGAAGGCATGAACAATAATGTAAAGTTCAGATGAATACTGTTTGAATGAATCGACCAAGCAAACAAACAAACAAACAAACAAACAAACAACAAGAATTAGCTGTTATAATCATAGAAAAATGAATATTTATCACGGTAAGATAAGGAGTGATAAAGTGATTGCATATGACCAATTTTAAATGGCATGCCAATTCAAAGAAGCAAAACCAATATAGCAAAGACCGAGCTCTTTATATCACAGTTTCCTTTTACATTTGAATTTGTGATATCTTTATTTCATAGTTATGAAAAAGTTGATAAAAGGTAACAACTCAATTTATAGAAATACATTAACAATCTTGTTGTTGAACCAACTTGAATGGAACAAAAAAGAATAAAAGATACAAGCATATAGTTATTAAGAATGGAAGATAAAAGTTTAAAGATAGAAAAAATCGAACTTTTGCAAAGGATGCGATCAAATAAATGATCTTCTTCTTCAAGATTGCATTTGCTAAAAATTAAAAAAATTAAAAATTTCATATTCATGGACAAAGTAGAAATTTGAGGAAGTTAACTTTTGAAACCAAAACTCATCCATTAGTTTCCCAAAGAACAGACTGAACTAAAAGTAACAAACGTAACATACGCTCAAAAGCATTTAAATTTCTGTGCCCATCATTGCTTGAAGTGTCGGTCGTTTTTTCTACCCCCTCCCCTGTTGTCAAAGAAAGAAGGGTTAAGCGCTGTAATTGGCTTTCTAGTAACCAAATATAGTTAGTTGTTGGAGTATACAATAAGTTAACAATAAAAAGGATCCATGAAACCAAATATAATAAAACAGTAATAATCTTGATAAGGGAGAGACATGTTTACAATATTAATGTGTGGCCTGAAAAGGAAGATGATTACAAAGGCTTATATCACTTAGCTTTTATATAAGCCTTTAAGAGTTAAATAGATGTATAAAATACAGATCATTAAGAAAAATGTCTCGTTATTTGTTCCCTGGAGTAGGTAAAAGATCTTTGATAATTTGAATAGTTGCAGAACTCGTACAATGGAACAAATTTTTGAATATTCTTTCCGAGGCTAAAGATCCTTATGAAAAATATAACTGCTTCTACTTTGTTGTGCTTAGAATTCGAAACAGCCTTAGAGTTGCTTGATACACCATCGTAAAAAATGCATGTTTTTCATATGCTCTTTCTCGATTGCTTCAAAGTACACCATGTTCTTCTCCAATTCGTAATTTAAACTGTTCGATGTAATCAGAAGAAATTTCTCTTTAGAAAAAAGAAATAGGCAGTTTTGACAATAAATCGATACTTATCCCGATGCTCAAGCTTTTCTATGGAGACAGTGAAACTCAACTTCGAGCATGAACAAATAATGCTGTGATAGAACATGAACATCTTAGCAAGATTTTCTTGACAGCAAAAAAAAATAGGCAAGAAAAGTTTCTTCATTATTTTGTTTCATATGAAAGGCCACATTCCCCGATTTAGAAAAGGTCTTTCATTTGTCTCAGTACTAGGACCTGTGCAATGTTTACTCCAAACCAAGGTTTTTATGCTGTAACTTTCACCAAAGTGTATCTAAACAGGCTGTTTTGTAGCACCTTTATTTGAAATTTTGCTCAAAATCATCAGGCTTAAATTGATTTTAATATGCGAAAGGTGTCAAAACATCAAACAGTAATTTTAAAACGGTTTTTACAGAATTTGAATTTTCAAATTTCTATGACTGCAAGTTCTAGCAATACTGTGGCCGTTGTAAATATCATCACATAAGAACGCCCCCCCTCAACCCACCAGGCATCCCTCCCAAATGCCCCCTTCAATTCTTAATTGCACTTCTCAAGTGACTTGGCAGTGACATTCTTTTGTATTGACTCAATTTGTGACCTCAATTAACTTGAACAGAATTTGGAAAACTTTACGGTCACACGGTCAATAGCTGGAGGAATGTCAACAAAAAACTATAGAAACTCACATGCCACACCCAAGCCATGCCTATTATCTGTTGTCTTGTGAGGAAGGGTTGCCTTCGGTATGTTTATGCCTAGAGGAAGTTTAACAAATTTTCTGGACTTTGATCTTAACTGCCAATTTGGTAAGAATCTTCAATTTAGGCTAAATCAAAAAGCTTCTTGTTCATAAAGAGCGTTGATATGGTGACATTAATGATGTACCTGTTCAAGTAACTTGAGCAGTTCCATAACCTGTACATAAAGGGTCTATTTCGTTATAGAATAATATGCTCCTTCAGAGCAATGGGCTTGTCTCTGGTTAGACGTTGTTAAATGTTTTAGGTGAAGAGTGACAGAAATTTGGCGAACCAAGTAGCAAAGAAAATTATGTTTGAAAAGAAAAGAACTTTCAAGAAACTCTTCTCCTAAAATAAGCCTCGGCATTCCTGCATAGAAAATGCTGTTTCTTCGACAGACAAATGCAGTCAGTGGTCTGGGGCAGGTGCATTTTTGACATGCCTGATATCCAGTTTTGACTCGCGGCGTCCTCTTGCAAGGAACTAATTTTTAATGAAACACAAAATACTCCTGAGAAGAAGAAGACAGCAGCATCTGTAAACTTAAAAGGACATCTGCTCAACAATTGCAAATGTTGCGTTCTCACTTTAATGATCTGAAAGAACATCAAAAAATAGCGCGCGAAAATGCTTATCTAGGCTGTTTCGCTACGGGCTGGGGTTTTCTGTAAGAATTCTCATGAGGTTTTCGAACTGAATTGGGAAGAGCAAAAGCCGACGAAAGAACAACATTCTATCAATTTTAAATTAGCTTAGACTTCTCTTTGGCCTGTTTGTGCGGCAGCACAGAAGTCATTACTGCGTTAGAGAAGGTTTTTTACGTTCACTGCACAGTAAGTAGCCTCTCTTTTTGATGTGCTGTAAACAGGCATATAACATTTGACTAATGCACAAGACATTTTTTTCTTTGTCTCTGGACCATTAAGAATACTCTGCATAATCGGGGTGTCATCTTTCCCCCCTCACAGGGGGATCGATTTTACCCCTTTTCGTATAAGAGGTGGCCAACAGACAAGTAAAATTTGTCTGCAAATGTCTAATACATAATACTATTCTATGTCTCTGGACCATTAAGCCTACTCTGCATAAAAGGGATGTCGCCCTCTCTTTCCACAAGAGGATCAATTTTAGCAGCTTTCGTGTGAGAGGTGGCCTGGGATTTTACAACTTTATGTGAAGAATGGTAGCAAAAACTTGCATTTTGCAAAACTGAAGATCGCAAGTTGTATTAACTCTATCACAAAGCGTCAACAAATAACGGATACAGTGAGCATAAACATTAATCGTTCAAAAATCAAAATTGGCGCCGAATACAGATGGAGGTCGACACACCTTAATGGATATAGGGCAAGGTCTCCCTTACAGGGAATTGCTCTGTCAAAAGAAATGCGAGAGCAAAATTGGAGATTTTCCATCTGCACAGGAAAGTATGTGACCACGTGTCTTTTCTAGCTGTGAATGGGCCCAATAATGTATTGTAGACGTAGTTTTAAGATTCAATTGATAGAAAAAGAAAAGACTTTATTGGTAGAGACAGCTGTTCTCTGAAATCCACAGCATTGGCCCTTTTGAGATTAGTCTTTTATTCTGGTCGAATCCGCCCACTTGGCCTAAGAAACTAATCATTCTTCAAAAAGATATTTTTCCCTCTCCCTCCCAACACTTTCTAAAAAAGATCATCTACCAATCATTTAAGATCTCTCTGGTTGCTGAATCAATCGATTTCTATTTAATTCTTTCGAGAAAATAGGACATATTTAACGGCAACTTCAGCAATACTCTCATTACTGCTGCTCTGTTGCTGAATGTCAAGAAAATTCCAAATACAAAGATGGAATTATCAGTTGGCTTCATTTACCTCAATATTCAGCTCGTTTCAAAGGCCCACTCTGTGGTGATTAGTTATGAAAATGACTGTTTGGGTTCTAGGGGGGAGGTCTGTAATAACAAATTCACAAAAAAATCCAATGAAATGGTGTAAAAAACAACATTCTTGTCACAATAACTAGGGAGATTCAAACCCTCGGTACCTTACCTCCATAGCACTGGACTAGACCCCTTTCCTGAAAGATGTTTCCAATAACCAACTGATTTCCTCATTATTTGAGTTTTCAGTTTGGATATGAAGTTGCCTTGATATCCTCTCCAAAAATTTCCTACCAGTGAAAAACAATGTCATGTTTTAAACGTGTCAATTCATTACCAGTAGACTTTAAAATCCTTCCTTTGAAACAAAAATATATTGAAAATTCGTCACATTTTTACTTTTCCACTTTATATGCCTGCATGAATCTAATTTCAAGTGGCCTCCCATTTCTATTGGCTTATCTGGTTGCCCTTAGTATTTTCACCCCCGTTTGGTTATATAATTGCACATTGGCACCTGACACTTTGGTAAGATCGCAAGGGGGGTACTGTAATTGATGATGTTGGAGCAAGGAAGCCTTACAAATGTTGCACTAACAATAACTAAGGCCATTGAAGCATCAACCCCTCCTCCTCTAGGGTAACCAATTCTCGCTGAAAATCAAAGGGCCATATTGCCACTCCTTGGATGAAAGGGTTTATATTTTCAAGGAAACCCTCATGACCATCACAGGTAAAAAAGGCAGAACAGGCCAACTTAGTGTGTTTCCTTAGAACCGTGCACCACAAACGTCATGTCCCAGCAATTACATTACATTAGATGATAGATTAAATCCCACATTTCTTATCCATAGCTAGAGAATGAGAAAATAGGTTATGGGGCACATACAATGATAGATTCGTGGTTATCATGTACTGGTCAGATTCATGCCATTAGCCTCAGATTCGTTATTGGCCTCACTTGCAATCAATACGCTCAATTCCATTGAAAAGCGAAATTGGAGAATGATTTATTGTTGTGTTGCGTTCGCAGCCAATGCTTGCCATTTTTTCCCAAACATAGTTATTATCTGCTATACTACAATCGTCTCCTGTTTTTTTAGTGTTAGTTTTCTTTGAATATCTTACCAAGAAACCGAAATTGAATTAAAAAGTTATTAGTACTTTAGTTAGGCGCATATTTTGCACAAAATTTCAACAAATTACATTGCATCGTTGGTTTAGGCTGTGTTAGATGCAGCTGTGGTTTTTATAGAAAAACTCGATGTTTAAGCAAAGTTGACCCTCGTATTAAACACATGGAATGATAGAAATAAGGTCAGAATTGTAATCAAACTGGAGTTACTATTTCTTATTTTTCTTTTGTATTGAAATTTCTATGTTGGTTGAAAGTCAACATACATAGGGAAAAGGTACCAGTCAGATGAGAAAAGGAAAATTTACCACTTGTGGTATGACTTTCTCTACCTACCAGCCAGAATTGAGTAATGGAACTAAAAAACGCATTTAACGACAGAGCAGATCTATTGATTAACACCCTTTATAAAACTGCACCTTATTATTAGATGGTTTTCAAAGACTCTTTTGCCCCCTACCCCATCCCTCCAATAAGCACATGCCCCAGCCTCTTATCGGCGTTGATCCGATTTTTGGATAAAGAGCCAGCCGCGTTGTGATTGGTCAATGTTCTTCGTTGGGGGTCTTCTCAAGACGCTGGGCAGCCATTGTGAATTTTGGGGCTTGAAATTTGGTAGAAAATTAACAAAGTCAATATGCGGTGAGATCACAGCAAAAAAGCCTTGAAATGCACGCGATTTCCTTCAAAAAACAGTAATTAAAACCTCGAAGTATCTTCCAAGGCATCATTCGTTAGATATTACCGATTAGTTTGTAAAATACAAGCCATTGAACTGCGCTTAGGCCGCGTCGAGAAGTTTTGGACAACAGCAACTGGTGTGTACCCTGTGTAAATTTGGCTTTTTGGGAATGTGACACAATTTTGCAGTTTTATCCTCAATTAAGATAACGGAATGAGCGGAAGACCAAGGACGACATCGATGGTTCATGAACAGGGCAAGTCGCAGCCCTCTCCTGGTTTGCTGGGCGAGCGTGTGAAAGTCAGTCGTAAGTGTCTCGTTCTTCCATCTTAATTTTTTTTGCAACTTTCCATTGTAGATATTTTTAAAGGCGTCAACGAACTGTGCTTTGAGTCTTTTGGGTAAAATCCTGCGGCAACAGTGGATTACAAGACAAAAACTTTGCATTAAGCAGGATTCATTTTGTTACAGGTCTTTTGGAGTGAAAATGCAAGTGCAAGGTGCTTTGGGCTTTTCGCCGGGGCAACAAAATTACTATTAGCGTTTGCATTTAATTTATTCATAGCTGATATAAGTTATCAGAAGATTGTATTTAGAGATATTTTCAAATCCAAACCTACTAAAGCCGACAAGTATTAGGTTAATTTCGGACGAGCAAAGTTGTTTGCGATCGTTTTATAAGTGCGATTTGCTAGAGCGTCCCTGTCGCAAATGCCTGGCTGTGTCGAGTAGAGTTTGCTATCAAAAGCCTCCGTTTATTTAGCTCTGTAAACTGTGCCTGCAAATTGGCAGTATATCTGTAAGAAAAACCTGTATTATAATGTAAACAGAGGCTGCGGTTTGCGAGATCGAGATTTTTTTCCATGAAACTGATTTTGAGGGAGTAGCCAGCTACATATCGATGGTTTCAAAATGGCTCCTACACTGCGAAACTTCTCTGGCCGTTGTTTAAACATTTAAGATTTAAATATTTTCATTTGCCTTATGAAAATAAAAATTTGTTTGTGTCTATGATAATCTAAATATCTAATTTTTTTTAATGGGGAGAACCAAATTCCTTCCTAGGCCAATATTTTTATAAGATGTTGGAAATAGGCATGTCAAAAAAGAACTAGAGGCATTAAGGTCTAAGTTAAAGAAATGAGACCAGAATCTTGTTTGCCAGTGGAGCCTGTGACAGTCTCTGACACCTGACTTTATTTTAAGCCAATTCTCATATTTTGCAAGTGCACAATAGTTGATGGCAAATATTTGCACACCCAAAACTTTTTTATGCAAAAAATACTCAAGTTTAGTCTAATGAATAGCTGCAAGATATTAATGATGATAAATAGCTGCAAGATATTATTAAATGTAGCAAGTTATGGACAAAAAGTCAGGCTACCTACCCTGAATTCTCCAGGAATGCTTGCTACAATCTATCCTTCTATCTATCCTTCTAAATGTGCTCTATATAAGTTATATAGTTCTATTTCTGGCCTCACCAATGCTAAATTATAAATTTATTAATAGCTGTTTTGAACTGCAGACAGAGGAGGTCCTTAATCTCACATAAAATTTTCCACCAAGCAAGGGATGGTGACAATTGGATTCCAAGTAACCAAAAATGTGTATTGTTCCATTTTTCATTTTGCTTTTGACCCATAACAATCTATATTTTGTGGAGTTTCAGATGAAAATAATGTTTTTGCTCATGTCATGTCATGTTCCTATGTCTTATAAATTTATAATTGTGAAATATTTCCATTGGGCTGTGGTGCATGGTTGACTTTTTGTGTAACTTTGGTCTTTTGGAGTAAAAATGCATGTACAAGGTGCTTTGGGCTTTTCGCCAGGCCATCAAAATTACCATTAGCGTTTGCATTTAATTTATTCATAGCTGATATCATAGTTACCGGGAGATTGTATTTAGAGATATTTTCAGATCCAAATGTGTGTTGAGTAGAGTTTCAGATGAAAAAATGTTGTTGCTTGTGACATGTTATGTTCCTATGTCCTATAAATTTATAATTTTGAAATATTTCCACTGGGCTGTGGTGCATGGATGATATTCTTGTAACTTTGGTCTGAGTTTTACATCATATTCTCCCTGGAAGATTATTGAAACAGATTCAAAGCGATAATATTAACCAGAAAAGCGTAAATAATTGATTTCATGCATTTCTATAAATCTATTAACATTAAGTGTACTAGAATAGCCAAAGCAATGTGGATTGCAAACCCTCAGGATATGAAACATCTTTTTTATTGCCATTATTAACGTCATAGCCTTTTGCTTCATGAACTATCATTACCATACAGTTAATTGCCCTATATTCATCCACCCTTAATCGTCTCTAAACCCCTTTCCAAAGCATTGAAAAGTCTCTACATCTATCACACATCCACAAACAATGCCATTACCATGATAATCTTGCATACAACATTTTAACTATAATAAGTAAACTATTGTTCTTACAACATCTCACAAAAAGATTTATAAGAATTATAAAAACATGTAAATGGGAGAAACACTGATAACAAAAATAATGTTTAATGTGTTATAGTAAATTAGTAAAATTAGATAACTTCATTGTTTAATTGTGGTGTTTATATTTATTTATTTTTTTTATATATTTATTCATGCTTTTATATGTCGCTTCAAGTTAATATTTATGTTTTGGTAATAACATAGCAGTTAAAGAATCGTTTTTGTCAAAGGGAGATCATGGTTTGAAAAACATTCAAGCTTTGCACAAGTTATGTTCTGTATCTTGGCAATTCAAGGCATGTATCTAGTAATTGTAAAGAAAGTGCCTGCAAAACAAAATGGGAAAAGGAAAGAGGGAGAACAAAATGGCTTCTAAAGAAAAACACGGGTGAAAGGGAATGGGGAAATTCATAAGGGAAGTTAGGGGGTGATAAAATGGCATGAATGGAATAACAAATAAGGAAAATTTGGAAATGCAAGTAAAAATGTAGTGGATATGAAACAGTTACAGAATTGTAAATAAAATTAGATTATGGTAAGAATAGGGCTTGCCAGTTACATGTTTTCAGCACCTTGTAAAGAATTGTTTGCTTGTTGCATTGATATTGCTGTATTGATTAAGATGGAGGCAACATTGTTCCATCTCAGAGCTATTGTCCACTACCTTACAATGGTCTCCAGTTTTTTACTTTTGATTTTCTGTTGAATTTCTTACCAAAAAAAGGAATTCAATTAGCATGTAGTCGGTATTTTTGTTTGCCAAATATATGGCAACAAGTTTTAAATCAATGCTTGTCATCTTAGGTTCAGGCTGTGTTAGATACAGCTGCAAATTTTTTAAGACATTTTAAACAAATGAAACTATACCAATCAGAACAGAATTGAATCAAACTGGAGTTATTATTTTTATTGTTGTAGCAAGCCATACTGCTAACTCAGTGGCAAACACTTGTCCAAATTTTTTGGGGGGGGGGGCAAGCCTATTGTTTTTAAAAGATGACATCACACATTTCTATTGTTTTAGAACAAAAGATTATTGTCTTCCAAAATATTGGAGGGCCACTGCCCCCTTGCCCCCCCAAGTGTCCGCCACTGTGCTAAATGACAGATGTAAGGAACAAAACAAAGGAGCAGGAGAAGAAAGCAAATATCACCACATTATATTTATATAAATTTATCTTTTTTATAATTTTTCAAACTGCTTAATGCTTGTCATAAGCAAGCCATGAAGAATATACGGCTAAAAGCCTGTCTAATTTTGCATGGTTCAAACGTAAGTGGGTATGGTAACAGATTTTAAGAAATGTGCATCCTGCAGATTCCCAAAAAATTCAATGATTGCCAATAATGTGAGAAAAATCATCTCAAAGGTACATAAAAAACAAGATATAATCTTGCTTTTAAAATTTTATGAATTAGGCCCGCCTTTTTCAGAGATTTGCTGACAGGTTAATCACATTGCAAACCCCTATGGCAAAGGGCCAGCCAGGGCTAAGTATAAGTCCAATATTGTCATGAAATTATCAAGTAAATATTTATGTTCATAGTTTGGATAAATAGAAAACAGTTGTAGTAAGGTGAGAAAAATCCAGATTGTAAACAGAGAAAAAGTAATAGATTTGTAAAATTATTGAAAAATCTTAAATCATACAGTAATCATATAAAAGCAATCCCATGTCAAAATGATTCATATGGTGATGGGAGAGAATAAAAACATATAGTAATGAGAAGCAGTGCAAAACATTGAATTTAACAAACAAACAAACAAACAAACAAACAAGCGAGGAAATGAATAAAATTAAAAGTTAATTCCAATGTTATATAGTATTTATTTGCATTTTTAAGATTAATTGAATTATTTTTAGACCAAGTTATGTAACCGTTTATGTTCTAGCTTATAAATGTGAATGTTCTGAAGGAATTTTTCACCCCTTAGAAGTGAAGGAGATTGATAACATCTCCAAAAATTTTGGTACAATTCTGCTGCCCGGGTGAAATATGAGTAATAAATTATCTTCATTGGCCATTCATTTCGACTGAAACATATGAAATTCGAATTAAAAATATTAAACTTAAAATATGGACATAGGTTTGAGACTGAAAAGTGTCAGGCAAACGAAGTCCCAAATCTCAGTCCATAGTTTAAGGGTAAGTTAAAGTTTAATATGTCACAGTCATAGTAAATAGTCAATGAAGATATTTACTAAACGGGAAGATGTTTATACTTGTTGTGTTATCTTTGCTGTCAGTTTTTTTATCGAAACAACGGCTTCCAAGATCTGAATAATTAACAAATGATAACTTTTAATTGTGTTGCTTTCATGTCGCTTCGCATTTTTCGTTTGAATCTATTTTTCCTTGCTTTGGTATTCCTTTCTTGGTGTTCAGATTCAATTGTATTTGAGAAATGAAACAGAAAAATATAAACGTTAAAAATTCAATTTCTAGGCCTTGTGTTTTTAGTTGATGATGAAAAGAATTGGCTTCAAGATAGTTACAGCTTTCGACCACGATCTTTTTAGGGATATGTTTGTTAATGAGAAAATTAATGAACACACTGCAGTATAACCGAAAAGGCTCAGCAATTATTTCTAGAATTTTATATCACACCATGGCAAATTTGTTCTCATTAGAGGACAGAATTAGATCTAGTTGAACGGTCTTGCCATTTGGACATTTGATTAAACACTTCGTAAGAAAATTTGAAAAAAATGATGAATAAAAGCTTCTTAGTTCATGTGTACAAAAACTTCAGTTTCCATTCATCTTTCACAGATATTACATGTGGGCAGAGATGCCAAAATAGGTGAGGGGGAGAGGGGGCAAGAAGTGTCCTGCTCAATTCTATTAATTCTTTTCGACAATCAATCAAAACAAAGCACAAATTGTCTTGGAATGGACTATCACACCATTAATGAAAAAGATGAATTTTCCATTAAAAATTGTGTCATTGCCAAATTTCGTAAATTTCAGATTCGTCGACTTTACCAACTTACGTCTCTTTGGGCATTGATAGCATGTCTACCATCATATTTCTTCAATATGATACAAGTTTTGTTTGATTTTCTAAATTTTACAGAACGTTGTTTCGGGTAAAGTGCCCCTCAATGAATGTCTGCCCCCCTGTGCCCCTCAATGCTTCCGGCATCCCCGCATGTGGGTCTCCCTTTTGCCTCATCCCTTTTCCAAAGTCTGTTTTCAGTCTGCAAGCTTTTGCAAGAATTCTCCTCCCTTTTAAAATCTTTTTAATTTCCAAGAATCATGTAATTTGTTGCCAACACTTCAAAGCCATTCCATTTTAGAGCCCACATATTTGCTTCTGCCTTTCACCTCTTTTCTTTCTGTCCTGTGATGGCTATAGTGTATGATTACGCTCTGAACGTTGCTGGCTGAAGGCTTCTATTTCTGCAGATTCCACCTAGTAGCAAGGTGCTGGGGTAATATAACCCTCTTGTATCCAGAAGTTTAAATGGATATCTAGTCTGTAATTACCAGTATCATCTGCAGCTGCATCATGCCATGTAGGTGCAGCTATTAGAGGAAACTGGGAGAGTGTGCTTTATGATTTACAAATAGACATTCTAAAGACTACAAATAAGAATAATGTTTAATTTGCCCAAAATCATCCGTCTTCAGCCAGGATTCCTTATCTAATTATGTAATGAAACAAACGAGACACAGCCGAAAATTTTCAAAACAAGATTCTACATAATAGAAATAGTAATATGTTATTTATAAATTTGTAGAAATCATGTCCCAGGAGATGATTTATGCAACACTTTTAAAAAGAGTTCTAAATATTCACTTCAGCAGAACAAAATGTTGTAAACCAAATACCACTTCGAAGGTGGTCCTGATTTGATCAATATTTATTTGTTGAATAAACCTTGATATCTTCTTGGACTCTTGGTACTCCTTTATTTCAAATGAATGATGTATATTCATATTGTCTCATTTGGATGAGTTTTCTAAAGAATGGTGAGACCATGTGGAGTATCTCGCCATGCTTCTGAGTGTTGTTTATCAAACTGCTTTAATTCGTTAACCATGACAAACTTCTTTTTGAATGTTGCATAAGTATTTGTTTAGAAGTGCTTCTCAAAGCCAGGTACCCACATGAGGGTGTGGGGGGAGTTCGTCCAAAAATGTTTTGTATAACAGACGAAAAATGCATATACTTGTAACTTCATTTTGCTACACCCAGTTGGCCCCAAAAATATTATGAAAGACGATTTAGCTAGAGAGCATACACCCAACCAAAAAATTTGATGTGCGCCCCTGCCCTCCTGCTGTTCTTAATCACCTGCACATCAGATGCTTCACTTTTCCCTCTAGCCTCACTGGCCTTTCCGCCAAAGAAAAGATGACCGTGGCTATGCCGCTAGTGCTCCGATTCTCTCTGGTTGGCCGTGCTAGAACTTACTTGCAGATGAGGCGGGTTAAGGGCATGTTTCAGCTTCTTAACTTTGAATGCGCAGGTCTGTACAAGGCAAAGCAAGTCACTACAGTTCGCTAGAGATTTCCTTGGCGTAGTTTAAAGTTTTGTTTTGTAACCCAATTTTAAAATGATATATTTACTTGATTTAAAGGAGATAAAGATGGAGGCAAGGTGACAGTGATAGCAACAACTGGCTCTATGCCTGATCAAGCCCATGAAATCAGCTATTGTGACACGAAAGTGATTGGCAACGGATCGTTTGGTGTTGTGTACCAAGCAAGACTTGTGGAAACTGGTGATTTTGTGGCTATTAAAAAGGTCCTCCAAGACAAACGATTTAAGGTAATTTGCTTTTAATCAGCTGTTTTATTCTTGTTAGAAGCTTGATCTAAAGTATCAACTTCTCCTTTTTTTCTCTTTTCGTCTTATCCTCATTCAGTGTCGCCACAGCACGTACTCTCCCCTCCCCCTCTTTCGGTTCCCAGTGTCCTCTTCCTTTTTCCCGGCTTCTCGCAGGTCCTCCCTCATGGCGTACTCCTCTTCCCTCTCCCCTGGTTCCTTCTCCCCGGTACCGCCATGTCCAGCACTCTTCTCCCACCATACTCTTCCTCACTTCTCTTGACATGCCCATGCCATCTTGATCTCCATCTCCCCAGCTTGACCCCTTGCTTCGCAATCTTCGCTGTCCCTCTGATGAATCTGTTTCTTATCATATCTTTCCTTGTCACACCCCCTTGAATCTAGAGTAGACTACATGTTTTTGTTTTCTTAGGCTAAAAATTGGAGATCCCTACTTTACTAATTTATCAATACTTTTAAGTGATTTATTTTTTTATGCTAAAAGCTGAATCTAGATTACAAAAGATGTTTAAGATAAATTATTTCTGTAGCTTCTGAAGACTGTTTGGGCGGTCAAGATTGGTTTTGTAATTATTAAAGAAATAAACAATGAATATATGTTTTATAAATATAAACTAAAATTTCAAGTCAAGAGTATGTACATATAGGAAATTGTCAGTTGAATTTTTTCTTTTTACAGAATAGAGAACTTCAGATCATGAGGCAACTGGATCATTGCAACATTGTTAAACTGGAGTATTTCTTTTATACAAGTGGTGAAAAGGTCTAGTCAATTCCTTTCTATCTCTGTATCATTTACAATACTGTAGCATGCATGGAAATTCCCATGTGTTATAATAATAATAATAATAATAATAATAATAATAATAATAATAATAATAATAATAATAATAATAATAATAATAATAATAATAATAATACGAATCTTTATACAGGAATCGACACTTCAGCATGTAGCGCTGTTATCAACGTGTAGAAATAGATAATAACAAGTTCAGAGGGTCGCTGCGTTTTGGCACACTGCTTGCAAAATGCATGGACGGGGGTCTCCGACAATAAACACCCTTTTCAGCTTGTTTGAAAAACATTTTATTCGGTGTCAGAGAAATATAAAACTGATTTTTGTTACCTTTATGAAAATCTAACAATGGGGAAGAAGACCATATTTTTTTGTGGACGGTAAACTTGATCTTAATGGTAAACAGGCACCATTTCAGGCCACATTTAAAAAAAGAACAGAAGCCTTTTATCTGTAGATGCTACCACCCCTCCCCTCCCCCCCCCCGAAAAACAATTAAAATAGATTTTATCTCGATACTTCCACTGTATAAAACCAGCTGCAGACCATCTATTTCCTCCTTTTAAGATGCTGGAAACGGGAAAAATCGGCTGTCAAAATTGAGACATTTTCATCATAGCCTTTGAATAACTTTTTCCAGCCTAGACGCTCATGAAAACGTCAAAAATATCCCCCTTCTCCCAAGCTAACTATTCTCTTTTATTAGTTTGTTTTATTTTCTAACAACTTCTTTCTAAAAACTTCAAATTTCTTTCTTCAGAAAGATGAGGTGTATTTAAACCTGGTTTTGGAGTACGTCCCGGAGACGGTTTACAGAGTGGCAAGGCATTACAGCAGAAATAAACAAACAATCCCAATGATATACATCAAGGTTTGTAATGATCAGTTACGCTTTTGGAAACGATTCCCTGATTGTGTTTCTCGACATGGTTGGAAAGTTTTGCAACATGCCTAAGGTTCTTACAAGAAGGGCCACAACTTCATGCATTCTTGTTAAGTGGATGATGACACGTCCCCCCCCCCGCAAATTTCGCTTTTAATACCCTATCATAACTTAAAAGTTGCCCATTTTGTTGTCCTAGGTTCCCCTAACAGTCATTTCTACCCTCCAACAAGGCAACTTTATTATAATAAGGAGGGTCCGCTACCCCAGCCCATTTGAAATATTGCCCCTAATATGCATAAAATTGGCAACATTTCCAGCATTTCAAAACAGGAAATGTCTCTTCCTGTTGTTAATCTAGTCTTGTCATTCGTCTGATGGCGAATGTTTTGAGCTTATAATTTCCAGCGTCTTCTCCAAAGTCGTCTTGGTACCTTACATAAAGGTCGATGATTTCTTTCATTCAATGTTTTCAAAGATCGTTTGTGATAGATAATAGACAAAACGCGCCTTAATGACCGAATAACTTTACTGATGAATTATGTAGCGGCCAATATATATTGATGAGCTGATGGCCCCTCTAACATTTTTTGCTCATTGAAAAGCAGTTATCTTTTCAGCACTTTTCTAGCTAGTTGCAGGGCCCTTGGTTATTTTCTGGCTTCCTATATAGATACGTGTCATTTTAGCATGTTATAGAACACTTGAAGATACTGTTTTCATTGAACTTGTTGGGCGGAAAAATTTACTTTGAGCACGTGAAAATCTATGCACTATTAGGATCCTGCAATAAGAATTTATATGCTGGAAATCACACGACAGCATTTAGATCGGCATTATATCACGATAGTTTAGAGATAAAGCAACAAGAAAAACTGTGAAGAATATACAGTGTATCAAAAAATTTCAGGGGCTTACAAAACAGAGATACTTTTCGATCTTATCTAATTGTCTTTTCGAAAGCATGATTTCAATTTATTTCATATTATTTCGCTTTATTTCATCCTTTTTTCTTTCACCACTATTATAAACGATACACGTTATAATTTGAACTACAAATGTGTGAACTAAGAAAATCATAAGAGATCTAGTTCTTTAATATGAAACGAATAACAAAAAAACTGATTTCTGATCTATCAAGATTTCAACTCCAGGTTGTTCATGTCTCAAGCTACACTTTTCAGCATTTTTAACGATAGGCATAGGGTGTTTATTGCTCTGATTTTCCGCGATAAGTTTTTCAAACGTTTTGCAACGTAAAAATAAAAACTGTGCTGTGCAAAGTTGTTTTCTGTTATTGTTCCAACAGAATATATGGTAATGAATTAAGATTTAATATTCACTGACAATTTCGAAGTCCAAAAATCATAGCAATTTTCTTCATGAAATTATCTCTTAGTTTTCTCATTAAATTTTAATCAGGCATTTTCACTCCACAAACATTAGATGGCATTAGCAGCTGTAATCCCTCTTTAGACCCTGCTCATCGAATTTTTGGCCATCAATTTCCATCTTTGACCTACATCAATTTCATCTCCATATCCAAGCTATCGATCAAGGATTATTTCGTCAAAGACGCCGAACACTTTAAAGAGCAGGTGCTCATTCAAAATCAGCTGTTTCAGGAGCTTGTATTTTCCCAGCGTTTCATTAAAGGAATTGGCAAACATGATCAAACTAAATGGACATTCGATATTAGAGGAAATTTCTGTCAATTTAGAGTGATCTCCGTTGCAAAATTCTCCTTTCATCAGAATTGAAAAAATCGTCACATCTCTCCCTCTCTCTCTGTTTTGCCTTGGAAGACGGGGGCTTTTCCCCGATTTGGTTTGCTCATCAAACGGTTGCAATAACGTATGTGCACCGGGACATGTATTTATCAGTGTAATATATGCCACCTCGAAAAACCACCAATTTATATCACTTAACTATTTCAGCAAATGTACATAGAGGGTTTTCTTTTCTTTTTCGTTAACTCTCGTTTCTTTTTCGCTTTATATAGTCATGCTGTCTTCAAAAAACCCAATCTGTGTTACTTAACTCTTCTCTCAACTGTCTGTAGTTTACAACCAAGTTTCTTTTACCTGTGCCCCATGGTAACTCCTAACCTTTCCTTAGCACTGCCTAAGGCTCTCTGTCCATTTTCCTTGGAACCCTTAAACAGAAAATAGAACGGTTTTTTGAATAAATCCCCTTTATAAATCTGATAATGCCGTAAAAAGTCATTTAGATAACCCCCTTCCTCGACTTAAAACACCTATTTTTATTAGTTATATTATACGAGTTTTTTACACCAATGCATTCTTCATTTAACAATCTATAATCCCAGCTTTTCACCCATCTAGAAAGCAGTAGATGAAAGCTTATCTTTACCCGGTTTATTGTCTCCAATATCAACATACATCATATATTTGCCGATTTTCCCTTCCCCCTCCCCCGTTATATTCTCCTGACAATGTTTCCAAGTTCTTCATTATCCCTTTTCAGCTTTACATGTACCAGTTATTTCGTGCTTTATCGTACATACACTCAACTGGAATTTGTCACAGAGATATCAAACCACAGAACTTGCTGTTAAATGCGGAAACTGCGATTCTCAAGTTATGTGATTTTGGAAGGTATGTTTTTTCAATGACAGTCACACTTTCACATATTCATTTCTATGTGCCTCTTTAAATTAAATTTTTTGAATGAAGCTTGGTCCTTATCACGGTTTTCAGGGGGTTCCCCTCCCTTTGGCACCCAAAATATTGATGTCATGCATATCTTCTTTCCAAAATATGGTTCAAACGAAGATTAACTTTTATGTATCATAAGAATCAATTGAAAAATCGTCACACATCTCTCTCCTTGTTTTGCCAGGGCTGAAAGTTGAGTGAGATGTTCTAGCTGAAAACTCTCAGGCAAAAATTTAAACCCAAAATTGGAACGCACACCCCGTGGTAAAATCTGTTCACTTCCCCCCTAGGAAGTCGATAAGACTTCTTTTTACTTGGCATGCTTCTTATAAGAAGCCGTTGTCAATAAATGACCAATTACAGAGTGTTTGGCAGCCTTAGTTCTGTTGTGAAGCTATTCAACATTTTCAGAACTTATTTGGTCATTATAATAACATGTGCTTAGTTCAATACGGGGCTGAAAGTTCATGGTGTTTACATCAAGTTTTAACCAGGTCTCTTGACCCACACAAACATTCCGATACGGTCTGAGGTTCTCATGTAAACGACAAAAACTTCAACCAGGTGCGTGGTGAAGTGTAGGCATTGAATTGTGGGACATTTTGTATAGTATTTGAGTTAATAACTCGCGATCACATAGCTCGACCTAAAGTCCACTCCGTCTGAAATTGTTCGTGTAAACGGCCTCTGAGATCCACGAGTAAAAAGTGGAATCGTGCATCTTATGGCCTCTTGAGCTAAAATCGCTGAATGATAGGATATCTGCTATCGATTTGAGGTATTTAACCATGATAACATAGCGTGTCTTTATCTCTACTCGTGTCGTCATATAAACACAAATCAAAATAAACGGTAGAAGACAACCTCAGTTCGTTTTATGCTCAACAATCATGCTCACGTTTTTCAGGTAAACATCCTCAAAATACCCTTATTAAGTTCAGAATTTGCATAAAGTAAAAGATTTTTCATAATTTCTTTGCAGCGCTAAAAAGCTTGTACAAGGGGAACCAAACGTAGCTTACATATGTTCACGGTACTATAGGGCGCCTGAACTGATATTTGGTGCTACAGATTATACTGTAGATATTGGTAAGAAATGTTTATGATTTTATCTTGTTTGTTATAAAAATAACATAATTTATTTGAATTGATATTTATTCAGTGAAAATATGCTGTTGTTGGTCAAAGAATTTTTAATTTACTTATTTATTAATTAGTGAAAATGGTTATATACATTATACGTTTATAGTCAGATGTGAAGGTAACATACAATAACAAAACATGCAACATAACATAACACAACATAACATAACATAGCATAGCATAACATAACATAACACAGCATAACATAACACAACATAACATAACATAACACAGCATAACATAACATAACACAACATAACACAACATAACATAACATAGCATAACATAACATGACATGACATGACATAACATAACATAACATAGCATAACATAATACAAAACATAGCATAGCATAGCATAACATAACATAGCATAACATAACATAACATAACATGACATAACATAACATAACATAACATAGCATAACATAACTAAACAAAACATAACATAACATAACATACATAACATAACATAACATAACATAACATAACATAACATAACATAACATAACATAACATAACTAAACATAACATAACATAACATAACATAACATAACATAACATAACATACCATAACATAACATAACATACCATAACATAACATAACATAACATAACATAACAGAACATAATAAAACATGACATAAAATAACATGACATAAAATAACATAACATGACATAACATAACATAACATACCATAACATAACATAACATAACAGAACATAATAAAACATGACATAACATAACATGACATGACATGACATGACATGACATGACATGACATGACATGATATGACATGACATAACATAACATAACAGAACATAATAAAACATGACATGACATAACATAACATAACATGACATGACATGACATGACATGACATGACATGACATGACATGACATGACATGACATGACATAACATAACATAACATAACATAACATAACATAACATGTGTAGTCTGTTAAGTATTTAAGTATGATAGATAAAGATATAAAATATGATGTAGTATAGCTGATTTATCTAATTCTTTTGCAGATACTTGGTCTGCTGGTTGCGTATTGGCCGAGTTGCTCCTGGGGCAGCCTATATTCCCTGGAGACAGTGGGGTGGATCAGTTGGTAGAAATTATAAAAGTTTTGGGAACACCAACAAGGGAACAGATTCGAGAGATGAATCAACATTACACGGAGTTCAAATTTCCACAAATCAAACCTCATCCATGGTCCAAGGTAAATAAATACTTGCGATCGAAAACACCTGCTTCTCTTTTTCAATTAACTTTACACTATTAAGTTTAGTTTTTTTATAGCGGAGGTTTATAGTCTGTTGTTAGCCAGAGACTTTATACCAACTTTCCCGGTCTCTTTGCGTAGTGGCGTATACCAGTGTGCGGCCTTCATAGCTACAGAACAGGTACCCATTCATACTCCTGGGTAGAGAGAGGCACAAACTTGTGTCAACGCCTTATCCAATTGTGCTATCCCCATTAGTACTAAAGGCGAGGATTGAAACCAGCAAAGTTAAGATAGCTAGTCCTGAACTTTAACCACTACATCACAGAGTCAACAATTGGCAGAAAAAACTTATGGTTTATAGTCTGCTATTAGCCTTATTCTCTCCCGACTTCACACTTTCCCTTGGTCGCTATGTATAATCGCATATAGCTGGTTACAGAACCACAATAAGTAGAAACCCAAGGCTTACCAAAACACCGCAAATGCTTTATACAAATTACCCAGCTGTCCTTACCTAATGATAAATGTGTCTCATTCTTGTCTCACTTTCATGTTCCAGGTGTTCAGGTCCAGGATACCTCAAGATGCGATTTCATTAACTAGTAGATTATTAGAGTATACCCCAAGCAACAGAGTGCCTCCTTTGGATGCTTGCTCTTATCCATTCTTTGACGAACTTAGAGAATCTAATGTGAGGCTGCCGAATGGAAGAGATCTACCGCCTCTTTTTAATTTCTCAGCAGAAGGTATTCTTGATTTCTTCTTTATTTATAAATTCATTTGTAGCTTACCCAAACTTGTGGTTGAAGCCATTTATTCCTCTTCTTCAGAGCCGGGAAATCTTATATTCTTGCTGTTTCGGAGAGGAAAATATGGAGATCAAGATGTATTTCAGATAGCAAATTATGAACTGCCGCTTCTGCCATTATTCCTACTATGGCTGTACTGCCCTAATGCATTTATCTCGATCGCAAATTGTTTTACATAAAAGCCCATCAGGATGCTAAATATGCAATACAAATGGAAGTTAAATTTAGTGGTAGAGGTATTTAGGTAGGAATTGCGGAATGTACAAAAGTTTTTCATAGTATAAATGCCAGCATTTAGCCGTTTACCATTCGCAAAAAGTTAAGACGTATTTCATTTTCTCGCCATGAATCTTCCGCTAGAACCAGGTTCCTTTATCCAGCTTTCCTGTGCCTAAAATTTGTTCTTAACTTGGAATATTTTATCGTTTTAGAAATGGCCATCAAACCAACTGTAACCCAGAAGCTAATTCCTTCTCATATGCGTGGGCAAATTTCAGCTAATTCAAACACTAGCGCATCACAATCAACGATCGATTCGTCAACAACTGTAGAGACACAGTCAAGTTCTAAACCCGTAACCACGCCAGCGTCATAAGAGTTGTGAGTGTGCATAGCCATTCAACACCATATTAAAAATTCATTTATGTTCTTGAGCGTATATATGAAATGCGGTGTTGCAGTCAGAGTTAGTGTGCCGCTGTTTTTCGTGTTGTTTTTACTTATGATTCTAAGAATTCCTGCCATTTATTTTAATTATTTCGAGTAATATACCGATTCTCCCTCTTGTAACTAAATCGGCCTTTTCTGTAATTTAATAAAAATAGACATGCAGGCCCATCAAGAAAGGCCCATGGGCCTTGTCCCAAAGCCATGATAGAATAGGGGTATGCAAACACGTGACTGATCACATGTTAAAGGACATGTGTTATTTACACTGGTAACGGACAAAGGATCAGTCAAAAGGCAGCTTACACGTGATCAGGCACGTTAAGAAGCATATTTCTTGCGATATTTTATCTTGCCTTCTTAGTTAAACCTTCATTTTGCTCTGTCACATGACTAGTCAAGCAGAAAGCGTGCACTTGATCATGAAGCACGTGATCAAAGCACGTGATCAACGCATGTGATCTCGCACATTTAAAAAAATCTTACAGGTAGTTCTATTTTATGAACTTTTGCTTAAGATGGGCCTCAATGTATTCCGCGATGTTTACGAATTTTTGTAACTAATCAACAATATTTCATGCACTCGACTGACATTAAGAAGTTAGATATTGTTTTCTAATAAATCATAATCTCTTGATAAAGATACAAATTTTCTCTAATAATTCAAATTTTACCTCTAGGTGTTTAGTAATTCCCAGAAACATTTAGGCAACTGAAAATAGAGGAGCCAATTAATTGACGAAAACGGTTAAATTTCTGTTTAAAAATGAAACCAAGATAACAGGCCGGTTTCTGTTTACTTGCATTGACTATTGAGAAGAACTAGGCTATGGCTTTTGGTATCAGTGTTTGAAGAGGTATATATTCCACACAAGCTATGAAGCTTTGAACTATATAATTATTTCGCTTTGAATATTAGATCTGATGGCCTAGATTTACCCAGCCCAAATTAAACAGCCTCAATTTTAAGATAGATATCAGCTTACTTGTCTGAATCAACTTTGCTATCCTGGTTGGAAAATGAGAGTTTTTTTATCAGAATAGGTTCAGAGTTTCCACGTTATTTGATCCTCATACCTGATCGAAAATGAAAAGAAACTGGCTTGCTTTAAAACATTCAAAGTTTCGCGGACTCTCATTTATTTGTAAAATAACGAATATATAAGATTCATAAGTTCATAATTTCCTCACTTTCACATGCTAATCCTGCCCTCTATTTTAGTTAATCCTTTCTTAATCAAATGTTTTACATTTTAACATGATGATTAATGTAAACTTAAAGTTGCTTTCGTAGCTTCATGATTTAACTTCCCAATTTCATGTGCAAAAGATAAATTGGTTGCATATCCGTACCCGATCAGCGCGATAGCTCTTGTGGTCCCGACCAATTACTAGGGGCTAATTAATTTTTTACGTGACGCCTTCCGCCTTCTGTCAGATCGATTGTAACTGCGCCTAAATGCTAGTACAAATGCATCGTTTTCATTTTCCAAGTTGCCCAGTGTCCCAATCTATAGCATCACTGCAATATGAAATTTTTGGTTATATTTTTGTATTGGCTTCTTACAGAGCACTAACCCCGTGTCCTAACAGCACTTCGTTTTATTGAAATGTTTTTCTAGAATGTTCAAGTTTCGATTGATAACATGAATGAGTAGATAGAATGGTTTAATTCCACGTGAGATAATGGGTACAGTTTGCTAGTTTGATCTCAAATCAGATGACTGCATTTCGAAATTCATAATCAAGGCCAAAAGATCTTCGGTTTTCACGTGAATGTTTGTCATGTAAAAGCCTGGATATATACTTCATTGATGGGTAAGGTTTACTGGAGCTTCATTTCAAAGTTTATTTTATTATGTACCAAATACACAATACAGTTCTTAAGACTCTAAAAATACATTTTATGACGTCTTTTACATAACTAGTCAGCTAAAACCCAAAATTTGTTTGCAGTGCTGTTATGCTGTGAAATTCTATTCCACTGACAGCCCATTATATTCTTCTTGCTTAAACCCCAACCTAACCTTTTGATCTCCAGGGTTATTGCCATGGTGACAGCCATCACATGGCAACAGCCATCATTTGCAGGAGGCCTGCTTTGTATTTAGACCTCCATGCCCCACACGGCCTCGATTTCATATACGGATTTGATTTCGACCGCTGCCCCCTTTTAAGATATGGCCTCTCTATTAGGCATAGGCGCATTCTACTGCAATACTTTTAACTTGCCTCTATTATGATAGAACTGAAACGGCAGCTTTGAGTTCCTCTAGCTCCCTGCAATAAATAACCACCACTATGATACCCCCATCCCATTATAAAAAGTTAAGGTAATGCGAGATTTCCATAAAATCCTCAAATGAACCTCAACGATCGTAAGTTGAGAGTTCGCATCTGCCTGAAAAACGAAATGAAAAACGATGTCGGTTGGCATGGTAATCGTCCTGTATATATTGTAGATATGATCGTGTTGTTTAGCAAATGTAAGCCCTGAATTTTGCAACATCCCATCGTGGCAGGATTCATATGTGTATTGCAAAATTATAGATTTGCTTTGCAAAAATGGGCTAGAAACTTAACTGGGGCTAATGCCGTGGCTAGATCTAGGGCATGGGCCATAGATAAATCTGGGACCAGGCCTAATGCTAGGCACAAGGCCGAATAGGGTCCTAAACTTGGTGCTAGGGATACCTTCGAAACAGGCTCACGACCAGAAGGGATTTATACTACACGATTCAAACACGTGTCCGGACTCCCCCATTTGTATTAGGACATGTGTCCGGATTGTCTCATGTTTGTCCGGCTCACATGTGTCGCCATAGCTTGTAGGGACGCCTTGCAAATTTCACCGCTTATTGTATTGCTGTTAAAAGTTCCTGAAGAACTGTTTAATGTTTTAGAAATTACTCAAGAATGGAGAAATAGTAGACAGAATACTAAAACGCAATTTTAAATATTCAAATGATGAACTAAAAACAAACAGAAATTATGGAGAAGCTGTAGATGATATTTGTTTAGCTGATGGAAATCCAAAAAATATCATGGTTGGCGCAGTATTTTTTATCACTTTCAGGCCATTATCAAACTTTTCACAATCTGTTTGGCGTCAGATGATTAAAGCACTTTTAAGCCCAGTCTGTTCCCCTTTTTTTGCACAATTATTAAATTGGACAAGTTCCTTGTAATTGTCCAAAGTTGTATTAATCCCCTTCTCCATGTAGATTAGGATTCTCTGTCGTGTTTCTGAACCCCCTTCCCTTCACCCCAAACGTTAGATGCTACCTATCCCAATTATCTGAAATTTCCTGCCCCATTTCTTAAGGGAGACTGTTTATGACGGAATGTTCCTCCCTGATTTGCAATCTTTCGCACATTTGTTCTACTGACGGTGGCCCAATTGAGCATTCTCTGAATTTAGGTAATGTTTTGCAACTGTATTAATTATTAAAGTGTGTCTATTTAGTTTTTCTGTACTTTTTTAAGTTGGGCACTTGCATACGTGTCTACAACTCATACTATTATTATGACTTAAGCTTGTAAAATGTGATGTTTTCTTGGTTTACCCAATTCGAAATTGTAAATATACCATCACAAAGCTATTCCTTTGATTTGTTTCCAATATTATCTTTACCATGTCGTAAAGTCATTTATTTCTTCCTTATCATTGCCTCATCTCCAGGTCTGAAGGGGTTGTAGTCCACACTGCCATTTCACCGTTTCCAACTTCAATAATTTCGTATTCATCACAATATGTTACGAAGCCTCTCATTTAAAGTTCCCCTGAATTTCCATGTTGTTGCATATGATTAATTAGTCACGACTTTACACCCCTTCTTTCTCCGATGATTTTTGACAGAAATCTATAATATCAATAGCTTTACTTTTGGTCCAAAATTTTAAGCATTTCACATCTATGTTTATTTTACCAAAAATTGCCGCTTCCTTTCTCTGATGATTTTCGACCAAAATCCAATTCTATAGTCTTAGGTATTTGTCAAAATTTACAAATTTTCACACCTTATAATTTTAGCCAAAATCCAAGACTATAGCTTTATTTTTTCAACAAAATTTGTAAAATTTCACAGCTAATATATTTGGACAACTATTTGCCGTTTCTTTCTCTGATGATTTTTGGCCAGAATCCAAGACTATGGCCTTACTTTTTTGTTCAAAATTTGCAAAATTTCACAGCTGATATTTTTGGCCAAATATTTGCCGTTTCTTTCTCTGATGATTTTCGGCCCAAATCCAAGACTATAGCCTTACTTTTTGGTCAAAAATTTACAAAATTTCACAACTTATATTTTTGGCCAAATATTTGCTGTTTCTTTCTCTGATGATTATTGGCCAGAATCCAAGACTATAGTCTTACATTTTGTCCAAAATTTGCAAAAATTTCACAACTGATATTTTTGGCCAAATATTTGCCGTTTCTTCCTCCGATGATTTTCGGCCCAAATCCAAGACTATAGCCTTACTTTTTTGTCCAAAATTTGCAAGATTTCACAGCTGACATTTTTGGCCAAATATTTTCCGTTTCTTTCTTTGATGATTTTTGGCCAAAATCCAAGGCTATCGTCTTACTTTTTGTCAAAAATTTCACAGCTAATTTTTCTGGTGAAATATTTGCCGTTTCTTTCTCCGATGATTTTCGGCCCAAATCCAAGACTATAGCCTTGCTTTTTTGTCCAAAATTTGCAAGAATTCACAGCTTATATTTTTGGCCAAATATGTGCCGTTTCTTTCTTTGATGATTTTTGGCCAAAATCCAAGACTATAGCCTTACTTTTTTGTCCAAAATTTTCAAAATTTCATGGCTAATATTTTTGGCCAAATATTTGCTTTTTTCTCTGTGAGAATTTTTAGGCAAAATCCAAAACTATAGCCTAACTTTTGGTCCAAAATTTTCAAAATTTCACAGCTGACATTTTTGGCCAAATGTTTGCCATTTCTTTCTCTGGTGATTATTGGCCAGAATCCAAGACTATAGTCTTACTTTTTGCCCAAAATTTGCAAAAATTTCACAACTGACATTTTTGGCCAAATATTTGCCGTTTCTTTCTCTGATGATTTTTGGCCAGAATCCAAGACTAAAGTCTTACTTTTTGTCCAAAATTTGCAAAAATTTTACAGCTGACATTTTTGGCGAAATATTTGGCGTTTCTTTCTCTGATGATTTTCGGCCCAAATCCAAGACTATAGCCTTACCTTTTTGTCCAAAATTTTCAAAATTTCATAGCTATTATTTTTGGCCAAATATTTGCTTTTTTTTCTGTGAGGATTTTTAGCCAAAATCCAAGACTATAGTCCTATATTTTGTCCAAATTTTGCAAAAATTTCACAGCTGACTTTTTTGGCCAAATACTTTCCGTTTCTTTTTCTGATGATTTTTTGCCAAAATCCAAGACTATAGTCTTACTTTTCGTCCAAAATTTGCAAAATTTCACAGCTGACATTTTTGGCCAAATATTTTCCGTTTCTTTCTCTGATGATTTTTAGCCAGAATCCAAGACTATAGTCTTACTTTTTGTCCAAAAGTTGCAAAATTTCACAGCTGACATTTTTGGCCAAATATTTGCCGTTCCTCTCACGCATAATTTTTTAGACAAAAATTTGCCGTTTCTTAGCTCACTTTTGGCTAATAATGGGAATGGTTTGACATGACCAATTTTATGGGAAATTGGAAGGCAAGCCTTCTGTTCATGCCGAAAAGGCACCTATCAACACACTGCAAACTTGTGACAAAATGGGGAGCCTATAGGGAAGAAAAATAATGAAAAATGGCTACAAGTATGTTATTTTTGCCAACAAGTCAATCGATATGCTTTCCAGTTTGCAAAAAATTAATGGTACCAAAATATTCCAATTTTTAGGAAAATACTATTCCAAGAACGTTATATTTTAATTTCATAATTCTAGCATTAATTTTCTAAATCTCAGAATGAAACAACAGTCAGAAATCTAGATCGTATTAAAGAATGGTTGCTGAGCATGTTATATCGTCGTTTAAAAGTTGTAAAAATGCGTTAATGTTATGATGTGCAATACAAATTCAAATACTACATAGTCAAGATAAGTCCTACTTTTTTGTCACACTCAGAGGCGTCACTCCATGATTTGTGTTAACCCTTTCACACCCGGATTTATTTTCACTTAACTGTTAAAGCCAATAAAAATTTACTCTTTTCAGGGGGTAGCATAGTCAAATAGGTTAGGTGAAAGGTAAACTATGGAAGAAAACTGCCGTCAGAACATCTACTATATTTTGTACTTTACCACCCTAAAAATTATCGTTTACGGTGTTTGTCATTGGACCACATGGCCCGTCCGGGGGTAAAAGGGTTAAAGGGTTTCATGGCACTTTTACCTTTGAAAAGTCACATTTCGTCCTGTTAAGCCATCAAGAAGAATTGATTTAGCAGAAAAAACTTTCTTAGCAGTCATTTCAGCGGGATAAGATGCCAATTTGTTTACAATTCAGGGAGATGGACCACCCTCGCCTATACCCCTCCCCCTCAAGTGACGGTCCTTGGCACACTTTGATGTTGTCAAAATTTTGGATCAGAAGCAACATGGCCCCCGACGGGCATAAAACGCCCGGATTAAAATTGCTTTCTGCACGAGGACGAGTTCAATTCTTCTATTCTCAGCATTTTAATCTGTAAGTAGATATTCCGGATGAAGCTCTCCTTTTCCTTAGAAACTATGTACAGACTTTGAAATACTTGATCTCCTCAAGTAGGCCTGTCGAATTGCGAGAATCCGCTTTGAACAGAAATTAGAAATCGTTAGATTCCTGCACCTAGAGAATGTTCCTAAGATAAGCATCTCCATTCAATCGGAAACCACCAATAGTCGGATACACGATGTTCAACTTTCATATTAGTTATGTTAGCATTATAAGCTTCTGCAGACAATAACATACTTGAAGGCAAATCTTGCTCACATGCAGTAATGCCCCTACTTTTAAATACCCCTAGATCGAGTCCCCTACTCACGCAATGGGCGTATATTGGTGGATTTAAAGAGTAGACAGCTTCTGCGCATTCCACAAGCAAATATAAATATATCCAGGAATGAACGCCCCCTTATTTGATAACAAACGTCTTAAAAATACTCAATATAATGCATATTTTCAGAGCCTGTGTCACAGACCGTAGATACGCTGTCTGCATGGAATGGGCAGGGTCGTTGTTCTTAGAATTTCCCAAGAGCGATAATTTTGAAACTGAATTCAACTGGTCAGTAAAACTGAAAGTAAATATCATCATGACACTGCCTGCAGCTATAAAACAGCAAATCTAGAGCCACGGAATGTTGAATATGGTTGATGAACTATGCCATAGCTCAAAATAAGGTTGTTTTAGAAATCATTGATCAGTTCATATAAGCTTTGTGATACGATTGTTTTTATCACAAAGATTCAAACATCGCACTTATGGCGGATGAGGACTGAGCTGTCGATTATCTATCAATCGATCATTTGTATGACAAACCAACTGTTCCCGACCTTATTCTGAGCTATGGCATAGATCATCAACCGTTGAATATTGTGTTCAAGATTTTCTGTCGCAGGACAGCTTGGTGCCTACTGTACCAATCTTTGCTGTCAGCAGCGTACGCGCATGACAGGGTAGCTCAGCTATGACATCACAGAGTTGGAGTCACAAAAGTAAGCTTACTCCTTCGCCGCGCCCGATAATTTACGACCACGCTAGATGCTCTTTGGTTGGTTGCTTTGCAAGGCGATTCCCTTTTCCATATAATACTGCAGTCACAGGAGAACCAATCAAAATCCAGCCATTTGATGGCAAATAGGAGGCTGTCCAATCAAGTGCAGTTTTAGGATTCACCTTTGGTGGGCGCCCTGGACAAGTTATCTGTCGAGTTTGCAAGGACTGTGTACTTTGGTGGTCTGTGATGCAGGCTAATACTATCCCTTAATGCATAAAGATCTACCCCCTTAACATTCATAACACCTTATGGTCTCTTAAGAGATCGCTAAAATTGTCTATGCCTAAATATTGAAATCAAATCAAACAAACAGGGGGGGGGGGATAGTCTTCCATAAATATGGGCAGGTCAGTTCGATACCTCGCAAGAGAACACTACTTGCAGTATACTAACTTTGCGTTCCAATTCTTGGTGAAAATGTTGCTCTCATGGTTATCATTTTAACGTTTACATATAAATTCAAAGTAATAATAACAACTTTCTTGCACAAATGGATCAAATCGTTTGCTGATTTCGTATGAATTTTTTATTAGTTTCGGAGAAAACATTTGCCTGGATTAAAGGTAGATTTTTGTTGGATATGAAGGGCATTTTGGCTGGTTAAGGAGTACATTTCAGAGAATATTGTAGAATTTAGTATAAAATATAGGCCATTTTAGAAAGAAATTTTGGCTGCTGCAATGAATGGGGTCGAGTTTTGCGTCAACTATCGTTAGATTTAAACAGTAGTGGCCAATTACAGGCATCAACACTGCAAACAGACAACTTCAAAATAGCATATTTATGTAAAATCAATGATTCGTTCCACTGACAATTAACAGCGCATTGTTGTTTTCATTTGGCTCCTTGTTGTTCCCGGTATGACTTCCCATAATTCTAAAAGCTATTTTGTAACCCTGGAGCACAGACCTCGTTACTTTTACATTGTTACTTAATAAGTAGTATAAACTAAGCAATTAAATACAGTGATAAGCAGTTAAATAATTATATCTTGTCAAAACTGTTTGAAATCTAGGCCCATTGACAGAATCGCTGTTTGCATGAGTCTGGAACAGCTGCATCCCATCTAAACATTTCATTCCTGGAGGGAACATTTTCCCCTTCGATTTTCAGCGAGTTACTGTTAATCTTAGGTGGAGGGGTTAATGCTTAAAGAGCTTGATCCATTTTTAGCTCGATATTTGTAAGATTTCCTTGCTCCAACATCATCGATAATGGTATTTCTTGCAATCTGATCAAACGCATTATTTGCTTCTATATAAATACATCATGATCGGCAGTGGAAGGGCTACACACAAGATGCTTTCTAGTCGGGGGAAAATCTGCCTGCAAATTTTCATATAAATACGTAAATCAGGCCTACTTCTCACTTTTTTGAAGTAAACACGTCCCTCGGCCTAAAATAAATATGTCAGCTCGGTCTGAGTTTTATCTATTCTTTTGGAACCATCAAGCCCAAGCTGAGTTTTACTTTGCTTGATACAAAATCATCAGCCTGGTCTGGCAAATAGCGTCGACACTTTCTGCCTGCCAGCACAGATTAACTCAGAATAAATAGCTAAGGAATAAACGTTTTAAATCAGGCAGCTGAAATCCGGACTCATAGAAACAGACATTGGATGACATACCAATTATTTTGTTCTGTCCAATCTACCATTAGGCTTGAGCACGTGATCACCATTGGCATAAGCATAATTTTTGCTGTTGTTGTTGTTATTGTTGTTGTTGTTGACGCTGCCATTTATTGAAGATTTGTTGATGCTCTTGTCTTTGCTAAACCTGCTAGGCCCATCTTTCTCAATCAAAGGCAGGAATTTGTAGTAAAACTGTTAAGATAAAAAATACAGCAAAAACTATAAGTTTTGAGATTGAGATAGGAAAGAGTCGGGAAGGGAAATAAAGTTTGTTATACAAAATAACCCCGAAATGAAGATAGAAGTAAATAAGTGATTAAAATAATTGTTAACATACAAAGTGGATTCTATTTCTATGTAAAAGAAGTATCACTTCAGAATGTATAAACTCCAGGGTTTGAGTTAAGATGGGAAAGATAGTCTTGGGTAATAAAAAATAGCCCTTTAACAAAAGGTATTGATAAACAATTGGCAGAAAAGCTACAAATATGCAGAATGGAGCATACTGAAATGTGAAAAGCTCGTATGTCACAGAATGCCTAAACTACAAAGGTTAAAGTTGGGATGGACGAAAGATTTGGGTTATACAAAAAGCCCTGTAATAAAAGGCACAGGTTAATGATTCTAAAGAAGCTGCTAAAATACAAGATAGATATCATTGTTGTCTCGAAATATCGGGCCTGTAAAAATGCAAGTCAGTATACATATACACACTAAAAGGGTAAGAGTTGAGGTAGGAGACGGTTCAGGTGGGAAAGAAAGGTAATGTTTACACAACAAAATCCTAAAATAAGTCTAAATCCCTAATTCTGAATTTCCCAACTCGATTCTTCTACCTAAGTTGCGAAATAACAAAAAACATTTTGCAGCACTTGTGACAGTCTCAATGAGGTGACTCGTCGGTGAGTGGCTGGCTCTGATACTTAACAAGCTAGTTAGCAAAAATAACTTATTTGATGATCATCATTAATGCCGGGTCATCATTTGATGAGATGAAAACTACCTTCAAGTTTGGCTGGTACCCAAGACACTTCAAACGCAGATGGGAGCTGAAAACAAATGACATCAAAAAACATGAGATTTAATAATGATAGCAAACAGATGGGCAAAGAGATGTGGAAAACTCTATCATCGAAATAAAACACTTCTAGAAATATGGACACTTAAAACGTATGGTGTTCTTACAAAAAAATGTTTAGTGATTGGTATTACTCGTTTACCTGTAAATGACAGAAAAGTAGGTGCCAGCACCCGCTAGAGTATGCCACCATGCATGCAACTGAGTCACGGGTTTGACAAATTCTGGCAAAATTGTTCGTGCAGTTCTGCAAAGCAAAAATAACATAATATTACATTATATTACATTGCATCACATAACATTGTATTACATTACATTACATTACGTTGCATTGCATTGCATTGCATTGCATTGCATTACATTACTTTACATTGCATTATATTACATTACATTACATTACATTACATTACATTACATTACATTACATTACATTATATTACATTAAATTACATTACATTACATTACATTACATTGAATTACAATACATTACATTACATTAAATTACATTACATTACATTACATTGCATTGCATTACATTACTTTACATTACATTACATTACATTACATTACATTATATTACATTAAATTACATTACATTACATTACATTGAATTACAATACATTACATTACATTACATTAAATTACATTACATTACATTACATTGAATTACAATACATTACATTACATTACATTAAATTACATTACATTACATTACATTGCATTACATTACATCTTACTACAAATAAGACTTGCAATATCTCAACCTTTGTTCATTCTTAACTTTCATAAAATTCATACAGAACTGAAATGCTTCGAAGAGCTTGCATTTTTAACTTCTGTCAATTGATATTTCCGATACCTACCTCACTTGGGGGCAGAAATTGTTGTCGATGTTCCATAATATAAAGCCAAATCCATAACTAAATAAGAAAAATGGAAAGAATAAACTTATTTGTAATGGACTGATTATTCTCAGAATTTAAATAGATATAAAAAGTTCAGTATTGGGGAAATGCAGAACGGTGACATCCTACAAAATGAACGTTTCGTTTCTTGCTAGAATCACCCCAGTAAAGAAGTAAATAGACGAGGTCGTAAATAAAGCTATGCTAATATATGGATGTGAAAGCGTGAGTTAAACAATAAGAGAAAAAATTTAGAGGCTAACCACATAAAAAGTTTAAAAGAATGGATTTATTTGGGCGAAATTGGAATTTTGCTTGGGAGCAAAAACAGAAGTGAACTTTAACCAAGAGACTCAAAAACAGCCAAACAATAAAAATTGAATTAAACTTTTAGTAATTATTTGAGAAATATTTCATAATTGCAGACAAATTAACAATATATAATCATTTAAGCCATTTCTTTCTTGCTTACCTTAAAACAGACATTAATACCAGAGGAACTGAGCCATTGTATCTCCTGGCAAAATGATTTTGTCAAAATAATTTTACAAAGCGTATTTTGTAAATCCATTATCTTAAAACATTTTGTGCAAATTATTAAAGAAGATGTACTTTGTAAAAATCATATACAATAAAGCAATTTGTGAAAAGTATTTTCTGAAAATAAAAGATTTAGACGAGAATTACTTTAATCAAAAAAGTAAAAACATCATTTTTTTAGTAATTACAGTATTTAATAGTCAAATTTAAATGGACAGCATGCAAAAGTTGTTGCTTCACAATGCAGTTTAACACCATGACATTACATAATCAAATTAAAGGAAATTCAGCTACTTTTAAATTGTTATTTTCTGATGTGTTTTCAGATTTTAAATTTGAAGAATAAACCTTTTTCTAGGTACAGAGCAGTTTGGAAAATAATGTATGTATATAATATTTAATAAGTTTACACTGTGCAAATGATTAAAAATGAAAAATGAAAATGAAGATAACGTATTATTTGTCAATTTAAATAAAATATAGAAACACTAACTTGCAATTGTACATGGTAAGACCAAACAGCCAACCAGCTAGCAATCCATATGACCACTAGAACCAATGAAATAATTGTTAATTATTGAGACACCGATCTTTGATTTCAAAAATTAAAAGTGGTTTCAAAAGTCCTTGATTTCAAAAATGATGATGATGGCATATCGTTTTGCCTACTAACAAAGAATTTCTGCTTCCCTGGGAGGTTATCGTCCTTGTAGCGTTGTTTCAGTGGGTTCAGGCTTTAGGAGGAGGGAAGAATACTTCAATAGATTGATTCATTTTTAGTTCAACAAAGTTTTAATGTAGCGTGTTAACATTCAGCTTGAAATAAATGCCAGAAAAGGGAAAGTTAAATGTTTAGTATAGAAATATGATGACAGTAGAGTTTGTTACCCCTTAACATACAAAGCTTTCTGTATAAGCACTTTCACCCTTTGGGGGACATATGGCCCTTTGATCTTCACCGAGAATTTTTTACTCCTGAGGAGAAGGGGCTAATGCTTCAATAGCCTGATTCATTTGTAGTTCAACATTTGTAAGGCTCTTTTGCTCCAACATCATCAATTTTAGTACCCCCTTGCAATCTGACCAAGCGCATTTAGTTACTGCTGTACAACGGTATTATCACCGGGGGTGAAAGGGTTAGTTTGCAAATACAAATTAATCATTAGATATGTTCATTTATTAGCAAAAATCTACGAAATTGGATGTTATAAGAAACTTACCTGGAAAAATAGTGGGTTCAGAACAAGGACATATGTCTAAAAACAAAAATAAACGCACTGTGAAGCAATAAAAAACTTGCACCTCTGTTTCGAATACTGCGCTCTAAAACTCACTGCTTTATTTCCAAGAGCTAGAAATTGCCATGACACTTAAAAACAAGATATAAGCATGAGGAAACAAAGAAATAAGTAAAAATTGACATGCATTTAAGGGCAAGGAATAGAAGAGGATCGCAGCAAGTAAAACAACAGAGGTCACTGCGAGGGATCATGCGTCTTTAGGCCACACGTTTGAGTCGAAGCGAATATGAGAAATCGGACTAAAAATAGTGCGAAAGATTTGTGAATAAATGCTCTTATTCCTGCGCTAGAATTCACGGCTTCTTTTCTTGCCCTTGATTGCAAATTTATCTAACCATACTATGCGTTGACAAGTGTCAGATAAAAAGTATGATTATTATTCAAAAAGTTGATTTTGTTTTTGATAGAGATTTCAATTTTGTACAACGCAAAGTTAATACAAATAATTAACGCAACCAATGCAAATAATGATGAATACTTACAGTTGTGATAAGAATGCTTGTAGCTGTGAAAAATACAACTAGTTCTTTGTTCATTTTGTTTTCTTTGCCATTAACTTCAAGCCTGAAAATATCAGAACACGTGCTGATAAATTTGAAAATTAGAAGGTTGGTCGTTTGGCTTGATTCAAAATTTTTTGATGCTCAAATAGTGTGAAGGGAAACATTTCTAAGATGCTTAAAGAGTAAAGATTCTTACCATTTCTAAGAATAGTAGAGATAATACTAGACTAGCTCGTATATTAGAATTATGATATATGAATGAAAATAAATAATTAAAATCTTGTTGCATTTGCTTCGTTTTCATGCCCCTCTTCGTTGTTTCTTATATCTGTCATTTACATAAATCGTCGCAAGCATTCCTTGAGAATCCGGTAGGCAGTCTGCTATTTTGTTCTCTACTTTACTTGTTGTAAAGTAAGGAGTCCTTCGTGTTACCTTTTTCTGTCTGCAACAAAAAATTAGTACCTGTATCTGTATCTGTATCTGTATCTGTATCTGTTTCTGTATCTGTATCTGTATCTGTATCTGTATCTGTTTCTGTATCTGTATCTGTATATGTATCTGTATCTGTATCTGTATCTGTATCTGTATCTGTATCTGTATATGTATCTGTATCTATATCTGTATCTGTATCTGTATCTGTATCTGTTTCTGTATCTGTATCTGTATATGTATCTGTATATGTATCTGTATCTGTATCTGTATCTGTTTCTGTATCTGTATCTGTATCTGTATCTGTATCTGTATCTGTATATGTATCTGTATCTGTATCTGTATCTGTATCTGTATCTGTTTCTGTATCTGTATATGTATCTGTATCTGTATCTGTATCTGTATCTGTATCTGTATATGTATCTGTATCTGTATCTGTATCTGTATCTGTATCTGTTTCTGTATATGTATCTGTATCTGTATCTGTATATGTATCTGTATCTGTATCTGTATCTGTATATGTATCTGTATCTGTATATGTATCTGTATCTGTATCTGTATCTGTATATGTATCTGTATCTGTATCTGTATATGTATCTGTATCTGTATATGTATCTGTATCTGTATCTGTATCTGTATATGTATCTGTATCTGTATATGTATCTATATCTGTATCTGTATCTGTATCTGTATCTGTATCTGTATCTGTATCTGTATCTGTATCTGTATCTGTATATGTATCTGTATCTGTATCTGTATCTGTATTTGTATCTGTTTCTGTATAGTACTTAACTACCACCCACTACCGAGTAAAGACGCTATGGGTTGTTGCAGATTTCTGATTTCTTCTGAGCGCTTCTTTTCACGCGAAGCGGACTTTCTCAACCTCCATCATGAGCATTAATTACAAAACCTTGCTGCAGATGACTTGCGAAAAGATGGATTTCCACCAAGTTGGACTTACTTCCTAGGATAAAACTAGGATATGCCGCAAGTGTTGCAATAAATTGCAAATAGGCATGCCTTTTGCATTTACATTTAGTGGGTATCTATGCCTGAAAGTGGCTACAATTTTTCCCTTTTTAGTACCTGCTGAATAAAAGATACTTAATTGGTATGCAATGGTAAGCACAGAAAGCTTGCTGGATCAATAAATTTGATTCAGCAGCACGTAAAAGGAAAGATTTACTTACATTCCGTACAGCAAAACACAGGTGCCATAGATCATAGGAAGTTCATCCATCAACTAAAAAAAAACACAGAAACTTAGTGATCATTAGCGGTCATTTTGGACCAACAATCGTTAACATGAATCACACTGGATCGTTTTGGACCAACAATCGTTAACATGAATCACACTGGATCGTTTTGGACCAGCAATCGTGAATCTCTAAGGATCATTTAGACCAACAATCATTATTATAAATCACTCTGGATCATTCTGGATCACCCATCGTGAATCACTAAGGATCATTTTGGACCAACAATCATTATTATAAATCACTCTGGATCATTCTGGATCACCCATCGTGAATCTCTAAGGATCATTTAGACCAACAATCATTATTATAAATCACTCTGGATCATTCTGGATCACCCATCGTGAATCACTAAGGATCATTTTGGACCAACAATCATTATTATGAATCACACTGGGTCATTTTGGATCACCAATCGTGAATCACTAAGGATCATTTTGGACCAACAATCATTATTATGAATCACTTAGGATCACTTTGGTTCACCAATGATCATTATAATGTATGAGCTTCGGAACTACGATTTAAAATATTGCAACAACATTATTCGTTTGAAACTCTGCAGAGTAAACTATCATTTATGGATTAAAACCACGTGAGGAGAGGAAGAGAATGTATGATAGTTAGATTTGCAATTGTATTTAAGTTGGAATTAAAATGAAAAGGTATCTATATTAAGGTGAACAATTTTACATAGTTCTCATCTAACCATCTGTTACGGTAATGCTTTGGTCAATAATTGAAATTGAATATGAATTTTTACCTGCATTTTGTAAATCAACGTGCAATGGAAACCAAACGATCCGAGACCAACAACTAAAAGGAAAAATTAAGACTTTAATTAGCAAGCCGGGTAAAACAGGATTGCCTTTATGCTGTATTGTGAAAATAAGAATTGTTGGGAGCGGTTTGGGTTTGGATCGAGAGTTTACCAACCATGTTATCACGGGAAGAAAATAGAGCATAGAGACGAGTTAGAAGGATCAAAAACAGGTGCTAAATGCGGAGCATAAAGGCTAGGCGGGTCTGGCGAAATCGTCTGCCTAGCATAGCAAAATTGTACGCTTGCTTTACGATAAAAGATAGCGGATACATATAATAGATATGCCCATGAAGAGTTTTTCAACGAATCATAAATGCATATAAGGGGTTTTTACGATAAAAAACTCTTTAATTTACAATTCTGAAATAAAAATGATTCTCGATTGCTTCTGCATTTGAAATACTAAATTTTCATAGATTTACAAGTTAGGTGGGACCGTGCAGATTTGAGGCTTCGCAGCCATCGATGCTGCGTTGGCGCTTTGAACCGTGTATATATATATCAATACTTCGCAATTAGCTGTTTAAAAATTGACATTATTATTAGATTTTTAACTTTGTAACCATTCATATATTCATATATTCATACAATCGTATTCATATTCATATTCTCATATTGATATTTATATTTATAGCCATCTTCTAATTTACAAAATGAACTTTTTATCCAGTTCCCCTTGTGCAGCAGTCTCTATTGAGTGGTGGGGCTACCATTGAAGATGACATGAAATGAAACAAAAAATGAAAGAATGGAATGAAATATTTACTTACGTCCAACTGACAAATAGGATGCCACAATTCGCATTTCAAGATCCTTCTTCCAAGCTAGATTTGCTGCTAACAATGGGGGAATTATCATGATCCAATTGCTGATCGTGTTCCCTGTTTCAAGAATAAATTCTTTTTATTCAGGGCTGTCATGGAGGGGGCTAAGATGACTTGGAGGGGGACAAGAACCCCGTGTGCCAGGCCGAAATACTAGTTATAATTGATAAATCCCTTGTGTTGGGTTTGCATTCCTGCCATTTTATGTTAATCCTCATCTCTATTCCTTACATCCAGTAGGCAGCTTTCTATCTTGTTCCCTACCTTACTTGTTATGTGATCGATGTATGAATGTAAGTAACAAACTATAGGTTATATCATAAATACTATAAGCTATATGCCCTTTTTGCTTCGTATTCATGCCACTTTGCGTTGTTCCTTATATCTATCATTTACATACATCGTTGCAAGGATTCCTCGAGAATCTGTTAGGCAGCCTGCTATTTTGTTCTCTACTTTTATTTGTAACATGATCGGTGTATGCATGTAACAACTTTTTAACTATAATATTGTCGTATTTGCTTCGTATTCATGCCACTTTGCGTTGTTCCTTATATCTATCATTTACATCCATAATCGCAAGCATTCCTCGAGAATCGGGTAGGCAGCCTGCTATTTTGTTTTCTACTTTATTTGCTATATGATCGATGTATGTATGTAAGTAACCAATCATAATCATAATCCTGCCGCTTTGCGTTGTTCCTTACATATATCAATTACATACATCTTCGCAAGGACTCCTTGAGAATCCCAGGTCCGAGGCCAGAGATGGGCTGAGGCGGCTTAGCCCCAAAACAAATAGCACATTTTGTAATAATTTTTGAATATAGCCCCCCCCCCCCCCGCAGAATTTATCTTGCCTAGGGAATTTAATTTATCTTGCCTAGGGCTTGGAGAATTAAGCCTGCTATTTTGTTCTCATCCTTTTTTGCTTCATCATCAAAATGCTGTTATCAATGCTGTTATTATCCTGGTCACCTGCAGAAACTGTCGGATGTTAGGTCAACATAACACTGCAATGCCAAAATTTGCCAAATACTATTTCAAAATTTGTCTTTTAGTGTCTAACAAAAATGACTGGCCGATTTCCAATGATATCACAAAGCCTGACCTGCCATATACTTGAAATGCTACAAGTCTTCCTTCGTCTTCTCTATTCGACATTTCCAAACAATTTGCTGAAAAAACCTACTCTGTTGCTGATTTTCTAACTAAAACATTTAGAGGCTCTGCTAACATTCTAACGGGGGGGGGAGGTGCCCCAAAGCCTCTTCCTTAGTCCTACGGCGTTCGCGTTCTCAATAGACCCATTGTCCCTTTTTACTAAGAAAACAATTGATTGCAAAACAATATTAATCCCTTAAAAGAGGTCCTGAAACATTTTTCGAGGCCTAAATTTCAAAAAGAAACATTTCGTCATATACTCTAGAATAAATTGCCCTGAATGACACTATGCATCAGCGAATGGTTTCCTTTTTCTTTTCAATAAAGCTGGCAGGCATCTGCATGTGGGATGTATACGAGAAAGTGCGGCTTATTTCAGGCTAAGAATGTACGCTTGTTTTACAAGGTGGCACTTTTGTTTCGGACACGTGGTCCTTGTTTTGAACTTTCAATACTTTTTACAGATTTTTCCCAACAAGAATAGTACTGCTATTCCTTACAAAAAGACAATTTTGAGTTTTTTTTCCTTACAAGAAGACAATTTTGAGTTTTTTTTCGAATTTTTCCTTGACCTTGAGACATCCATATGTTTTCCCCTGATAATTATTTGAGTAAGCATATAGAATGTTAGGGACCTACAATCCATTATTGATACGAGGAATTGTTTCGAAGGGATAACGAAGACCATATCGATGCATTTCGTCTCTTCTCCTCCCCCCCCCCCCTAACCCTGATCGTATACTTTAAAGGCAGGCGGCCATGTTGGAAACTTACAAATTACAAGAAAACAATCAACATATATAACTTAGCAAATGAAAAAAAAACTCTTGAATAGGGATTTCTGTACCTGTGACTAGAGGGGGCAGTAATAATAATCTCGGGACTCTAAAAGGGCGAACCAGGACTGATAGGTAGGGGGGAGCACGATCTGAAAATTATGGGTGTCAAAAAACAACCAGTTCCCTGCAGACTTTTACTGCCTGAAACGTGGGTCCAGCTAGAGAAGAGGAGATTCTAAGTCTAGATGTTTACCATCGAAAAGAGGCCCAAAACCATTACCTCCGACGAGTTAGGGCTCTACCCCCGGCTTATTTACATTGCAAATTATAAAATCATTTTAACGAAAAAAAACAATACAAAGAATCAGATTCTTTGAGGAATGCTTGCAATAAAGAGCGCAGTGCGGCATACATTTGTGATCGTACCGCATTGGGTTGTCATTTCAATAAAATTAATTATTTCCGAGCATACCAAAAAGATCCTGCTGCCTGGGTCAGCAGCGCGCAAGAATGATACAATTGAAATGCTTCTAGGATACTGAAACTCTTCAAAAGAATTTGATTGTCAATTTCATCGGGTCATACGAGCCAATGGTTATTAAAGAGATCAATTTTTGGCATGTAGAAGCAGATTTGACCTGGTCGTGTCATATAAAAATGTGTCAATGTCTTTTTAATGTGCAAATGAAAATTCGGAAGTATCAAACAGAATTGCATGTTATCGTGCAGAACAAGGAGCTAAAGATCTAGGGGTTGTCTCACTCATGCCTTCATTGGTCGCTTCATTCACGTGTTCATTAATTCACTCACACACGCATTCACTTATTTGCTCACTCATTCACTCGCTCACTCGCTCACTCGCTCACTCAATCACTCACTCACTCACTTTCTCAGTGTAAAGGTTAAACGAAGTGCGAGTAAGGGAAGCAAAAGTAACGAGGAAAAGCAAAGAAAGAAGGGGAAGAAGGAAAGAGTGGAGAAGAGAAGAAGAGACAAGAGTGACATGTCAAATAAAGGAAGGGGAATGAACAGGAGAGGAAAACTGTGAAGAAGAGGAAGAAAAAAAAAGAAAAAAAAAAGATGGGGGATGAAGAAGAAGGTCAACAGGAGAATAATGGAATAAAAAGCAGAAGAAGTAGAAGAAGAAAAAGAAGAATAAAAAGAAGTGGAAAAGGAAAAATGAGAAGAAGAAAAGAAGACAAGAAGATAACACCAGAGGAAGAAGATGATAATGAAGATGATGTGGACAAGGCGATGGTGATGAAAAAGATGAAGAAGAAGAAGAAGAAGAAGAAGAAAATGAGAGGTTGGAGAGGAAGAAGATGATAATACGGACAAGATGATGATAATGAAAAAGATGGTGAAAAAGGAGAAGACCAAGAAGAAGAAGAGGATGACGGAGAAGAAGACGAGGAAGAGAATGAAGATGAAGAAAGAAAAGAAGAAGAGGAAAAGAGGGTGACAATTGAAAGAAAAGGGAACAAAAAGATGGGAAAGAGCAAGCAATTCTATGAACAGAAGGAAGATTCACTCCAGCAAATCCAGACATTACATTCTAGACCAAGGCATATACAATCCTTGTATGTCCTTTGTACTAGGACAGCATATAAGAGATTTGCATTGCAGGTTGCATGAAATGCACCATGGCAACGTTGATCAGCATTAGAACCATTTCATTTACAGTTCTTCACGAAAAAAAAGTGAATGAACATCACATGACAATATGCTCTTATTCGCTTCCTCCTGCAATGTTTACATCATCTTTCATTCAATTATTTCATTTGTTTACCTACTACCATCTATCAATCTATACTTTACCTATACCTTATTGTGCATTACCAAATAATGGGCATTACGTACAAGCCCCTTTGTGTAACTTTGATTAATACTTAATTAACTCCTTTGCTCACACTAGAAAACTCACCAGCAATTTACATTTAAACCCAGGTTTGGGTTCTGACAGCTATCAAGCTGGTATGTGCCTGGGGTGCTGAGGTCCAGCCTTCATGATTCCTGCTGGGTACCTAGTTACCTTATTTGCACCAGGGGGTCTATGATAAAAAAAAGAACCATCCAGGGAATCACTTCAGGGGTGCGGGGGGTTGAGGATAGTCTACCCTACAATATATAAGGTTTTCTTTTTACTGGGAGCCAGAAGTATGATCACCAGTAATTACAGAATTATCTTCCAGATAAGATTAAAGTGAAACTTTAAACATTAAGCAGTATGGCAGCATCAGTTGTGACAAAAGCAACATAGCCACACAAGTTATGTGGGCATATAAAGAGAGGTGGACTGGATGAGTGGTCTATGGGCCTATGATCCAGATGACAGTCATAACCTTTATTCACAAGCTGTTCAGCCCATTTACTTGCCCATCTTTTCAAGGTCAGTAAATGTATACTCAGGAGAAATCCTAAAGACACAGGCCTTAGGACCCCAGGCCCCCATCAGCATGGTAGCTTTCAACATCCCAGCCAGGGTTAACAAATAAAAATGCTTGCATGCCTTAGGGGGGTGAGGGGAAGAAATATAGCTGGGTGATAAAGTATGAATAATAAAGTGCTAGATAACTCTGAGAAAAACTTTTCAGATATTAGCTCAACAGCAGATTCCTAGCAGTTACTTCTTTAAAAACAGTACAGTTACCATTGAGAAACAACCCAAGTGGTAAAAAAACATGATTTTGCAAAGACATTATCTACATCATGATTGCTTTGAAGCTGCAGATAGATTTTTAGAATGAGCAAATTCATTACTTAATCACAGCCCTTCTTCCAACTGCCATTAAAATCCATATTTTCTTCTGAAAATGGCACGTCCCTGGCACCTTTACCCCCGAAAAAACCCCCCTCCCTATGATACAGATCACTCCTGACATTCTTCTGAAAGATAGCATTAACTACAGAAAACAGTTCCTAATTTGCAGCACCTGCTTTCTATATGTATAATATCTCGTCAGGTGAGCAGAAATAATTTTGAAAATTACAATACAAGCTTTTGTGGCAGGACAGTCGCGGGAGGTGATTAGTTTTTAGTTTTTAACAGGTACCAGGTAGTGTGCAAGCAAAACCTTAGTTACTGCAACGTGTTTCCTATCAGAATTCTGTCAAACTAAAATTTGATATCAATATAAAAATTAAACGCATTTTGATATGTTTGTGGATGATATTCCAATGCATATGATATCACGGAAAGGGCATGAGATAATGCTGAATAGCTTACTAACTTAATAAAGGTTGTATTTTCAACGATGAACAATAAGGAAGCTAATTGTTAGATCTAAATCATGCTTCAAAAGATATAAGAATGCTATTTAGAAATGCTGGCAAACTAAATCCAAAAAATATGATGGTTGAGTAGTTCTTTTCTGTAATAAGCAAGGTCATAACACGCGATATCCCTACCAATAAAGTGTATTGTAAGGTTGCCTAGTCACCAAACAAAATGTACATTTACACGAAAAAGAACGATTTTACTCACAAAACTCGGCAATAAATTGTGTAACGACATAATTCTCTTCGCACCAGTCAATTGTGGCTGTCGGTTTTCCCCAAATTCCGTAATTAACTGGCGCCATCCCTTCTTCAACATCACCGCCACCATCAACAACAAACGATACACCATAAATGACAACAACAACAAATCATCCGATCTATTTATCAGAAACGCCCCCCTTGTCTTGTTGCCGGGGGTACAAGCAAACAGCTCTGAAAAACCTATTTCCACAATTCTGAGATTAAATAGTTCATAATATATTCTCTACTTATTAGAATGTAGGCAGGTTCAGGTTCAGGTTCATTTAATTTGAAAATCAACAAGGCAATTTAGGCCAGCTAGATTGGATGTTTATGAAGCATAAACGTGGTCTTACTAATAATACCAAATGTTCTTACATATGCAGATTTTAAAAATTACCAGTTTTAAACCGGTTGCAATTGTCGCAAAAAGCATAAACATCTGTATTCAAAATTACATTTTAGGACAGTGCTTTTTGTCCATAATCAAGCGGTGGCTCTAAATATTTAGAGGGGGGTTCCAAATTCAGATGTTCTGATTTTAGAGGCAAGGATTGGAGGCGTGTTGAACAACGATTGGATTTGGTGCCACGCCCTTCACATGCCCCCTTCTCTTGTAACACCTTAAATGATGCCTGGAAAAAATGAGCCCCCCCCCCAACGGGTCGAGGTACGCAACTGAGGCTAAAATAAGAGATCGATCCCGAACCCAGAACATCCCAAAACCACTTCCATTTCAAGCAATTTATTTCATTGAAAGAGAAATTGCAACGGACTCAACAAGAAAATAAATTAAGGTGGTTCCTACCCATTAGATCAAACTTCCTATTAAAAAGAAACTAGGCCTCATTTCATTGCTACCGACTACCAAGAACGTTTTTTACGAAATCAGAACAAAATACCGGGTGTTGCCCCCAACCCTCAGACAGTCTGTCCGTAGTTGTGAAGAAAGCATCTACTTTTCTCTCTACCTTTTTAGCCTCTTTTAATAGACTCAGCATCTTAAGCCTTGGCCTTTTCCGAATTAACTAGACGTTTCATAAAAAGAAATGCAAAAGTTTGTACGCAATGCCTTTGCAATGACATTTGTTGTTCACAGAAACAAAACCCCTTCTGTAATTGTACAGTTTATTTTAATACAATGAGCTAGTTTAGGAATATGCATTTAAGTCAGCAGGAAAATCAAGATTATTTAACATCCTCTCATAAATTATTTTGAGAGGGCAAAAGCACGCTCCCAACTCATACGATAAAATGGCGTCTTTAATCCCACTCCCCACCCCATCATTCCCTTTTACAAATACTATCTCGCTTATGATAATCAATATTTACATGTATTTAAAAGTTCGACAGAGTTTGCTAGCTTATCTCTTCTGGATGTTTATAAGGAAGCTAGAGAAAATAATAATAGCCACTTCTGCAACAGAGATGTTCATTTTTCCAACAGCACCATTACCAATTCCTAAAAAAGAATGATTCACCATATAAATATACCTTCCATTACATCTAAGATTACACAAAACCAATATCAGCCTTCGGTAAAAATTTTTTCTGATCTACATGCATGTGTGTATGCTAGAAATTATAGTATTTGCTTCGTATTCCTGCCCCTTTGCGTTGTTCCTTATGTTACGACACAGGTTGCCCACCAATAGAGGACTTGCATGACGATTGCATCATACTGTGTCACGTTTATTTATTTTTGTTTATGTCGTAATTATTATTTTAGGTTTGGGTAAAAAGAATATAAAGGGTTGTTTTGGAACTTTAAATTAGTCTAGCCGTAGGTTTGCCGAGCTGTGTTTTGCCGTTAGTTTGTCGAACTAGGAGATCAGTTTGTTAGCCGTTACTAAAATTATATTTGCCGTGTTTCATAAATTTATTGCCGTCTACTCAGAGGAATTTTGGAGTAAAATATTAAAGTTTTGTCGATTTTGTTTTCTTTTACTTTGAACGAACTCACATCTGTAAAACCCCGTTTCAAGAGTGGTTTTACACTTATATCTATCATTTACATACATCGACGCAAGCATTCCTTGAGAATCTGCTCGGCGGCCTGCTATTTTGCTCTCTACTTTATTTGTTATATGATTGATAAATGTATGCAAGAAACAAATAATAAATTATAGTTTTGTTGTATTTGCTCCGTATTCCTGCCGTTTTGCATTTACATATCTATTATCATCTTTATATCTATCATTTACATACATCATTGCTAGCATTTCTCGAAAATCCAGTAGGCAGCCTACTACTTTTGTAGCCTTCGAATCAACTCATACTCGAACAGGTTTTAAGCTTTGTCTTGTTTCTAATACCACTTACTTTTGCCAGGTTTGATATCTTTAAAGGTAGCTGTTTGTCCAGTTGCCCCATCTGCACCAACTTCAACCATGGACACTTGATCAATGAAATCCTCGTTGCACACCTTGTATTCAAGCTTTCGCCATGAATTTACAGAATGGACTAATTTCTCATCCCTTGTTTTGAATCTTAACATATACTTTAAACTGCATAAACCAGTGTCTTCCTTATTCCAAGTAACAATTATACATTTTCCCCGTCTCGTCACCAACAAATTATGTGGTTTTCTTGGAGTGACTGGAAAAAAATAAGCCACAACTTAAAACAAGCTCCCAAAATCGCATTTATTTTCATGCCCCATTTGCAACATAGTCATCATTTGCGGGGGGGGGGGGGGGTTGGGGTTGTAAACGGTTCCTTCAGCCAATTCTGGAAACATTGGCTAGGGACTCGAAAAACATCTAACAATATTGAATCTTCATCTGTTTTAGCAAGAACAAGATGACAATTACAGGGCTGTTACCAGGGGGCCCGGGGCCTTGAGAGGCTCGCAAATAACAAGGTATGTATTTGAAAGGTTCTCGCTGCCTCTAACCCCGACCACCCATGTCTGCCCGAATCCTGAGGCCCGTCTCATGATGGCCCTGCTATTAGGAATGAAAATAGATTGATCCTTACACTTAACATTGACAATAGTTTCCTTCCATTTTGATGTCCCGTGACGTGACCAAGCCTTTACTCTTAATTTTTTGCCGCAAAATGTCCGGTCCACTTTTTTGGTTTGATGTTCCGCAATAAACACGGCTGGGTAGACCATCTTTGATACGGGAATGTGCAAATGGGCGTACCCGCGAAATTGCCATTCTACAACTAATGAAAGCCATTGTCCTCCTGCTAATAAATGCTTGACGTTGATCACTGAATTTTCAGATACGCTTATTTGTCGCGGAGGATCTGATAACAGTTTAGGAATTCCTGTGAAAAACAGAAAAAGTTCGAAAAAAGGTCTTTTACATATACAAAGTGGATGTATCACAGTATGTAATATAATATAATGTAATATAATGTAATGTAATGTAATGTAATGTAATGTAATGTAATGCAATGCAATGTTATGTAATGTAATGTAATGCAATGTTATGCAATGTTATGTAATGTAATGTAATGTAGTGCAATGCAATGTAATGTAATGTAATGGAATGTAGTGCAATGTACTATAATGTAATGTAATGTGATTTAATGTAATGCAACGCAATGTAATGTAATGTAGTGCAATGCAATGTAATGTTATGTAAAGTAATGTAATGTAATGTGATGTAATGCAATATGAAGCAATGCAATGTTTAATGTAATGTAGTGTAATGTAGTGTAATGCAATGTAATGTAATATAATGTAGTGTTTTGTAATGTAATGTAATGTAATGTAATGCAATGTAATGTAATATAATGTAGTGTTTTGTAATGTAATGTAATGTAATGTAAGCTTAGTATCAAAATTGTGTGTTTCGATTTGCACACTTACCAATAACTCTTAAATGCAACGCAGGAACCAAAGTTGTTTGATACATCGTCGAATTTAAAGTAAAGAGCACCACTGCCTTGTAAATGTAAGATGAATCGTTGTACTGTAAATTATTAAGCATCAGTTTTCCATCGACTGCAAGCAGCCTGCTTTTCAAATCATCAGGCAATGAACTTGATCTCTTCAATGGCTCATCTCTTCCAGGCCAAGCCTCTGCAATTTTATCTGAACTGTTGGTGTAAATGTTTTGTCTTTCGTAAATAACAGTGTTTACTAATGTGCTGCCGTTGTTTGTCAACACACGATATTCCCAGTGTAAGGTCAGAGTTGTTCCCTCAAATGCATCAGTTTGGCTCTTAACTGACTTTTCACTGACAGCCGCAATGTGCCCTAAAATGTAAGAAGCATCATTGCAAGCATTCCTCGAGAATCCGTTTAACATGCGACTATTTTGCTCTTAACTTTTGTTGCTTACATCGTCTAGATGCTGTTATCATCTCTGGCACCTACAGGAGCTACAACCACGTAGCTGGGGATTCCAGGGTGGAGGGGCAGAATCATACAATGAAATATGCCTTGGGGGGGCAAAGTAGAAATTTTCATGATATCATCATTTACAGTAGTCAGAGCCACTGGTAGAGGGGGCAAACTGTTGCCACAATTTTCTTCTGGGGGACACATCCCCCTGTGCCCCCTGTAGCTATGTGGGTGAGGAACTATCAGATGCTACAATGCCTGCCAAAAGTGTTGCAACTTCACGCTCCTTTTGTCATCCTCTTGCCCAGCGGTGGCGCCAGCCTAATCAATGTTTGTGTATAGGGGGTGATAATTTGAAACATTGCATCTAGTTATGCTCTTGAGGTTTTTAGAAAAGCCCTTTTGAGAACAATGATACTGTTTTGGAATAAGTTAAGGAAAGTAAAACCTTATCTGTATAATAGTAAAATCCATTTTGTAATCAATTCGGAAAGCAGTTTGTGACTAAGAAACCAGTGATGGACACTTGAACAAATATTTGGGGGGCAATCCTATTGTTTTGGTAGGATGACATCACACATTTCCATTGTTTTAGAAGAAAAGACTATTGGCTCCCAAAATATTGGGGGGCCATCGCCCCCCTCGCCCCCCAGTGTTGCCATTGCCTAGCCTTCTGTATAATGTTTTAAAATGGCATGGAAGTGAAGAGTAATGATTATATGAGTTATAAAAGGACATCTCGGATCATCTGCCGTGTTTATCCTACTTCCCAGCATTGTTTCAGGGAGAAAGGTGGGAATTCCTGCTTAAAATACAACAACGATGCGCAGATTATGAATTTCTTGCCAATGTAAATCCACTGTTCCAACCGATTGCTATGACACTCATAAAAATGCATTTTTATTTGATTTTTATAGACTGTGGTTTTTAAAATATTTCTGGGATATCCGTTTACTTCTTCAAGGATTTTTCTGCCTTTTTGCTACACATTTTCTGCGATTTTTTATGGCTTTTTTTAGTTTATTTCTCAAAATGTGCTTGATCTTTCGTTGCGTGATATGCCCCTCGGTTCCAACAACTTTCGGCGGCCAACTGGATCCGATCTAAACTGGATCAGATCTACGTTTGTTCGTGTAATATAGCCTTAGGAAAGATATCGATTAACAGTTGAATTAGCAGTCTAAAACATTTATGTATGAGAATATTGACTAACGAATATTTTCTTACCATCTTTAACTGGATATTGCGAAGATACACATCCCATTGTTGCCAATCCACAAAAAACATGGAGCAAAAACCAGGCCAACTTTCCCATTAAAGCCATTCTCATCAATAACGTACTTGCGTATATAATACTCTTCGATTTATTTTACTTTCCTGGCAGTTATACAACGTATCACTGTAGTTTTGCTAGAAAACAAAAAGGAATGGAGAAATCTTGTGGATGCCATATTTATTTGCTTTAGATTTCCTGCTGTAAACAACGCCAAGCAAGCTAAATAGCGGCGTCTTTGATTTTAAGTTCCGCTCTTGTTCACATTTGTCCATATTTGTCCAATTACGAGAATTCGTATTTACTGTTTGCGTCAAAGACAAATAATCCAGAGGAAAAGGCTATTTACTTGTTTTGAATAGACACGTAATATACAGGTTGCAAAAGACGTCTGAAGCAGCGGGGGGTCTATGTCATAGAAAAAATGAAAGGGGGCCTTTTGGGGGATCCATTCTATGCCCCATTTGCATGTTCTCAGCTCTGCAGAGAGCAGAGGAAATCAAAAGCGTTATTCTAGAGACGCGAAGGGGTCTTTTGTCTGTCTCTCTATCCCTCTCCCAACGAGACTTTTCTATAAGAAAAATGTTTTATAAGAAACCTAGTACGAGACACCCTCAAAATTTTATCAAGACATTATAACAAAACAAGCCGGGGAACCATCTACCCTTGCTAACACTTTTCTATTTGTAAGAAAATGCTTCAAATTAAGTAGATATTTGGCTCCCCAAGAAGTTAAGGGAATTCATATCTTTTTTACCCAAGTTTGGCCTTTGGCTCACTTTTAGCACAAAACATGTCCTCTTTAACTCTTTCACTAAACTTTTTGTTTCGCAGTACACTTACGTCATCTCTTTACTGCTTTGTTCAATTTGACCTTTCATTCCGCAATTACACGTTGACGTCAATTCTTATGCCGTCACACAAAGAGCATTGCAGATTCTCAGCGTGACAACATGATAAACGGCTATCTTTATTGACGGAATCCCAGCCACTCCCATTGCAACTCAACTACCGTGAAAAATTTCTAATAAACCGGAGAAGAGAGGGGGCTGAATGCAAAAAGGTAATGAAGAAGATTAACATCCAAATTGCTGCTTCAGAAAGGTTTTTAATAAGAGAAGGCGGTTTAATAGAGTTAGGGCTTTAAAGAGCTGTTACGACACGTAGATGTTTATCAAAATGAAACAAATTCTTTTTGATATTCAATCTAAAATGCAATTGAAAATCTTGCTATAACATATGTGATTTGTAATTGGCCAGCCTGGGCTTGTTTGTTTGTTTGTTTGTTTATTTGTTAACCCGGGCTAAGTTTATCTGGCAGCTTAACAGCTGATGTGGGCCTGGGGCACTAAGGCCTGTGTCCTCAAGATTTCTCCTGAGTACCCATTTACCGACCTCGAAGGGATGGACAGCTGGGTTGGCTGCACGGTTTTGTGGGGAGAGAGAGTTCAGCTGAGATCTCGAGCCCAGTGCCTCTAGGCTCGTGAGTTCGCAGACCTGCGCCTTACCAACTCGTCCACGCCGCCGCCTTACAGTATAAAAGTAAATAACTAGTGTCAGATTGAATTGAGAGGAGAAGTAAGAGAATTAAAAATGGGAGTAGCTATGGGATTTCAAATGCCATATTGCTACAACAAAAGATGTAGTGGGAGTTCAGATTGTTGAAAGTTTTCGCAATCAAATATTGTTCTTCTTTGCATTCCCAGCATATGACGTCATTATGACATAAACCAGGATAAGAAGAGAAAGGAAGGGAGGGAGTAGAGTAGAAGAGGAAAAAGGCCCTCGATTCTCTTTTTCTTCTTTCCCTTCTCGTCCTCTTTCCCCTAATTTCCCATGTGTTTTCTTGTAGCGTTTTGGGGGGTCAGCATCGTATTCAGGGGGTATACTCATGCAAAATTAATTCTGTTTTTCATTCTATAACCGATAGCCTGCCAATTTAATTTGGTACCTCGTTTTCAATTTGAGACTGTCTGGTTCAAAATACGGAAGTCGTAGAAAAGAAAAGATCATTCCTTTCATTTTAATAATCACTTCAGCGATCAGATCAGCGATGAAAAGATGTTTTACAAAGTAGCAATAGCACACTTGTTTATCTTTAGCCTTGCTTATGCAGCTTACTGGTATGGAGACTTTCGAAAAGGTACGTTAAACGAAAATGTTTTGAGTTTTGTACCCGAATTGTAGTTTTACTAATGAGAGAGTGATTTTTTGTCAATTTTGCTCCTTAAAGTCGAACTTTCGAGGCAAGTTCCTGGTAAGGAAACTTCTTGGTTTACCCACGCAATGTGCACCCTAAAAGCATAGGCGTAGCTAGAGGGGGAGCAGAGAGGGGGCGACGGCTCCCCCACCAAGCTTCGAAAAAGTATTTTTGTCAAAAAATTTGCCAAAATTTCTAAAGTTTTTTTGATTATTGAGGTATATTTTTGGGTTTTGCCATTGCACAAAAAAAATCATAGCTACGCCACTGCCTAAAAGGAAATTTATACTATTGCATTTACACAACTATTCACAGGGGGTTGGCAAAAAGGGGGCAATTGTGGCACTGTACTCCAAATCTTGTGTTTGACAACACAGTGAAGGTTTCAAGGCAGAAGAAGATTTTTTGATTGTCATGTTTTTTTCAACATATTTTCAACAAGTCACATTAGATGCTACCGCTTAGAATTTCATGACAAAGAAAAGGAAGTTCACTGCTTATCATGGTGTTAAGTGTGAAGACTTTTCAATTTTGCCAAAAATATAGAGCAGTAAATTATATCATTCCCTTTAATCAACCGTGTTGTAAAGCTGCACCCGACTGTTGGCAAATTTCAACTTTGTAGCCAAAAAAATTGTTTGTAGCACTCCTTCACCATTTGCTTTTAAAACCCCTGAGATCTCACCAAAAACTTGCAAGGACAAACTGACGTTATTTTGAGAATAAGATAAACCAAAATGAACAAGAGCATTTTACCTCTTACGTCAGTTTTTTCCATATTGGCTGTCTAAGGCAGATATTTTCGATGAATTTTGTGCTGCAATAAAATTTTGTCACCGCACACTTCTCAGTATGAGCACATTTCTTGTTTTTTCCCAAAAAAACCTTAATTTTTGTCACTTTGTCAATGATACTTTCATTTTCATTTTAAAGCAGGTTTTCATTTTCATTTTGTCATCATTTCTCAAGTTGCCCTTTTAATCTTTGGATTCACATGTTTCATAACATTTGTGATGATATTTTCCATTTCTGTTTACTTGTGTTTCATTTTCATATTGACCAAAGCATTACCTTGACAGATGGTTAGATGAGAACATCATTCTAAGGCTAATTTTTTATTTTTAGTTGATTCTGTTCATGCCAGAATTCTGTTTGGTTTTATTTTAAAATTTGTCTGCTAATAAATAGATGGATCAGAGGTGGAAATTATGGGGTTGCTGGGAGGGGGGGGCAATTTGATTTGATTTAGAAAATTTACTTAAGGGTAAGATATTTTGATGTGAGACATGGAGAAAGAATCTGATTCAGTTTCTGTTACAGTTAAAGTTTTGCAACAAAATATTTTAAACAAAGGTCCTGGATTCTTTAACAAAGGATGACAAAACTATTGGGTATGGGTAGGCCCATTAATTTCCTAAGGATTTCCTCAGCATTCAACTTTTGGAAAAGTTCCTTAATTGTAAAAGTTCCTCCAAAAGGGTTTTAGCATTGAAATGTTCCACAAATGGCTGTTTTTTCTCTAATTTACAAAGGACCTGTCACAAAATGGCATTATTATGAAAGGGAGTGGCTGTAAATGGTGTAGTCAGGAAGATTTTGAGAAGGACCATACCCATGTTATCCTTACCTTCTCAGAAAGTTCACTGCTCTTGCCCCCCAAGAGGCTCAATTTCTGCCAAAGCAGTAGATAGTGATTAAATTTTCAATCTGTGCAATTTTAAACTTGGCGTGTTTTTTAGTTTCTCCTTCTTTTTTCCCTTTATTATTTTTGTACACTTGTAAATACAATAAACACACAATAAATACAAGAATTTGTCTCTCTGAGTCTTAATATACTATCAAAAATGATAATAAAATGGCAAAGGGGGGGTTTCAGGAAACCAGGAAAACCCCCCTAAATCCGCCCCTGGTAGAGGTGAACTCTAATCTCCTGTAGCAATGTACTCTTCTGGACAAAAAGTATTTTTAAATCCTTTCTGGTTGTTTTTAGGAATAACAACGAAGAGGTTTTTCCCATCAAACATCATCTGTGTGAGAGAACTTGAAATACCACAAGTGGTTTGGAACATGACAACATGTGACCAATCATGTTTACAAAATGAGAGGCAATCTCTTGTGGATATATGGCACTCTTTAGAGGGTTGGAATTGGGAGATGAAATGGAACATTGATCAGAATTACACATCATCGGCAAATTCCTCTCACTGTGATTGGTATGGGGTTTTATGTGATTATGCAACAAATCATATTTTGGCAATTAAAATGGCACGGAATAACTTACAGGGGAAGTTCTATGTGCCACGTTTAAAAAGCATGCAATATCTTCTTGGTTTGTGTCTTGGCATTAATGCAATCAATGGAGAACTTGAGAAAATTCTAGTCAACATACCAAAATATGTGCTACGTCTCAGCTTAGCCTATAATCAAATTCATGGCAGTATTCCAAAGGATATTGCTCATATTGTTCCGATATTGTCCAAATTACAGCTGTCTGGGAACCCAGTTGATGGAAAAATCCCAGAATCACTAGGAGAGCTTGCTCATCTCACAGTTCTGAGCATTGGGGAAACAAAAATACGTGGATTGATTCCCCGATCGATTTCAAAGTTAACAAGATTATGGTTCCTTGATTTTGAAGCTTTAGATTTGGAGGGAGACATGTATATGTTTCAAAATCTAACCAAGCTGGCCTTCATGCATTTATCATCAAACCGAATCAGTGGAAACATTCCGCAAGATATTGGACTTTGGTATCCATCACTTGTCGAGCTGCTTTTGCAGAACAACAAACTAAATGGTACTTTGCCTAAATCTATTGGATTTCTGGATCAACTTGTAACATTGAATGTGGCTAGAAATTCCCTGTCTGGTTTTGTCCCTGCAGCACTAAGCAAATTGAACTTAAGAGTGCTTGTTATATCATCAAACAAATTTAGTGGATTTGAACCAGGTCAAATTTTTGCTTTCAAGAGCCTCAATATTTTTATGGCTTCCCATCTGACAAGTTTGACATGTTCCATAAGCGAAATGTTATCATTAATAATGCAATCGAAGAAAACACTGATGCAAGTAGACATAAGTAATTCAAATATCGCCGGCAAGCTTCCCGATTCCGTCTTTTCTTTTCAACGTTTGACATTCCTCAAGATAGCTTCGAACCGACTATCAGGTGCGATTCCATCTCCTATCGACAACTTGCCATACCTGACGATGTTAGATTTGCGGAATAACAATTTGTCAGGTTCGATACCGGTCCCATTCTCCCGACTTTTGATGCTGACAGAATTATATTTGCAAGGAAACGAGCATCTTAAAGGTCCCATTGTAACATCATTCTTAACGCTGGATTATTCGATAAGGGTGAAAGAAAGATCCACTGATACGTGCCCAATGGTCAGATTCTCTCATAACCATGGCTCGGTCTATGTTGATTCAAACTACTACAAAAGGCAGTATTGTCATTGCGACGAACATTATTATGGTACTGGAGGCTACTGTTTCCCTTGCATGGAAGGATCCTATTGTCCTGGCACAACCAAACACAAAACATCTGCTAAGCCAATCAAAATGCTTACATCCTATGCAGCGGATGCGTCAGTTTCGAAAATGTTTTTGAAGAAAGGCTACTTCCCGTTTCCAAATGACCGGAACGTAAGAAGCATCCGAAAGTGTCCAACCTCGGTCTACTATTACAATATATGTGTCCCAGGGAAAATGTGCGATTGCTACCTTTCTCATTCGTCCAACGACACAAGCAACACGAAAGCCGGTGACGTTGAAGCAGTTAGTTCAAAAGTAAGATGCAACTCTAGCTGCTTATGTTTAGCTGGGCATCAGGGCAGATTCTGCAGCCAATGTAAAAAAAGCTATTACAAAGAAGGAATACGTTGCTATAAATGTCCACAAGGGTCTGAAAAGGGCCTAGAATTTGGTATCTTATTTGGCTCGACAATTATCACAGTTTTGGTTTCCGTTGCAGTGTTTTATCTTTCCTTGACAAGACTGAAGTGGGCAGTTGCCTTGGCTGTGTTGGAGATACTCGTGATCTTCGTCCTTGCTTTGAAGCACCTGGTACCAGCATTCCTTGTTCAACTAGCCATCATTATTTACGCCTTGGGATTTAGCACCTACCTCCAACGCTGTACTGCTCTCCTTAAAAGTGCGATTTTCTACATACAAGTAATGGACACATTGGTTTCAACCACAGATATTTGGCCTAAATCAATCTTCAGCGCTCAGATGTATCTCAGCAGTGCTTTGAATTTTCATTTTTCAAGTCTATCGTGCATAATGCCAGAGTTGTTCACGCTTTTTTCGAGAAATCTGATTCTCCTCGCTCTGCCTATGATCTGTTTTATACTCATATGGATGGTTTATTTTGCTTGGAAGGCCATTACAGCTCCCAACAACGATAAATTAGAAACTTTCAATTTCAAATGCCGAAAATACTGCATCATCTTTTTAGACTTGGCTTACTTTCCTATAGTTAGTAGCAGCCTTGCAGTCATCATTGGTTGCAGAAACATTGGCAGTGTCTCTTTTATGAAAAGTTACGTTTGGGTGGACTGCCATAGTCCCGAACACGGTGCCTTGCTTGGAATTGCAGTTTATGATCTGATTGCATATGTATTCGGCGTTCCATTTTTTATCTACATCCCTCTACTATACCGTCACCGCAGTCAACTATCAGACGAGACATCACCAGTTGTTAAATGGCTCAGTCCTTTAATTACACCGTACAAGGCGAAATACCGCTCTTTTATTGAGGTTATCATGGTATTGAGGAGGTTGTTAATCGCTATATTGATGACCTCGTTTCCAAGTAACGCGTCTGAACAGACGCAATGTATCGCGATTCTCTTGATTGCTGCTATTATCTTCCAAGCAACTGCAAAACCGTTTAGAAACCCAGCAATAGACGACGAAGATGTGGAGCACAATCTAGGCCTAGAAAACATGATCGAAATTTTCATGCTGTCATCTCTATTATCATCGTTCACTTGTGTTGGTTTGTCCATTGGACACGAAAGGTTTTCAAAAGCATCGGCACTCTTTATCATAACCCTCTCGATAAATGGCTTGTTTCTGCTTACATTTTGCTGCTGTGTGCTTTACCGATTGCGTCCCAAACCATCCGATGACGGAACCGACGTAGATTTTTCAGACTTGCATGAACCGTTAATTGACGTCAACGAAGATTACTGTGTAAGACAGCTTTCGAACGATTTGAGTTAGTCAAGGGCGAGTTTTCAACTGTCATTATTCCCTACATCTCGTCACATTCAATCTTTTCAAGGCTGTGGCTAGATGTCTTATTCTAAGGAGCGTTAGGACTAATTAGTTGACAATATGGTCTCAGAATCCTTTATTTGCTGACAAGTTAGCAAAATCCATGCTCAATAGCGCCTTTTGTTTGGAAACAGACTTTTTTGCAGTGAGGGTGTTACCAGGGACCGCACAGCGGTCTTAAAGTGGAGGGGCTGATCGAGCCGCAGTGGTGGTCCGGGGAAACCCTGGAAAAATTTATTTAGCCCACGCTCCTTAGAAGGTCGGAAAAACCCCTTTCAAAAAGACTTTGCTTCTTTACGTCCTTGTCTATATACAACAGTTCGATGCAGAAAATATTTCAGTTGAAAATGCTATATTTGTATTAGTTTGTAGGACTATCTATAAAAAAAGTGGAGTAGCTATAGCCCAATGGCTGCACGGTGTCTGGGTGCTACAACCCCCCTCCCTTTTTATCCCATATTAGCCTGTTTTGCTGACGTAATATTAAATCATTGAGTCAAACCTCATCATATTTCATTTGAAATTCTCGTGTTGTCCTGTCCAATCTGATCGTTATTATTCCCTTAAGAAATTTAGTGGTTTTAATGACGAAATGAATAAAGCAAAGAGTATTTGCCAACAACTTGCCATCTTTTCAAGAAAGCCCTGTTTGTTATCCATGCTATAAACATCTTTTTATATCAGCAGCATTTCTAAGGAACTATTTGACACTAGAAAATGAACAATTTAAAACGCTTATTCAAGAACCCAGTTAGTATTTCAAAATACTTTCGATAGTGAGGATACAAATTCTCAATTGAAATCTTGACATTGCTCAGAGAAATTGAGAACAATTGACATTTATGCATCGGAAATTCGAATAATAAAATACTAGCCAAATTAGAAACACCAATGTAAAATAAGAGCGAAATGTTCTTAAGAAGAAACATGTATGTTCTATTACTTGGTTATGCCACACAACATTGTTTACTGACTTGCAACTCATAGGACGGTAAAAGGCTCGTACCTTTATTAATTTTCAACAATCATCCACTCCCTTGGTACTATTCTGTATTTTTTTACCCTTTCATCTTAATACTTTTTTATAAGTCCTGATCTATCCTAATCTCAAATTTGTTCACTTTTTATGCTCCCTCTACCTCTGATTTCTAATTAGACTGTTTTATTAATTATCATAAATCTCCTCCTTAGCCAGTGTCGTAACGTCTTTAAATAATATGGCCTAGCCTACAGTGGCGTAACGCACGGCGTGCACCTTTAAGCGCAAAACTAAGGGCCCCCACGCAATTAGGCCCCTAGGGGCCAAAAGAAATTTTATGAAGTTTTTTATGGATATAATGGTTTCTTGTTTATTGTTATGCTGATGTTAGTTAATTTTGTTTAAAAATTGCGTGTAAAAATTTATGCAGGTAAGGTTAATTTCGGGCATAGCCTGTAAACTTGATTTGCAAAAAAATTGGGGCCCTAAACTTCTACTTTGACTAAGGTTCTCACACTGCTCCGTTACGCCACTACCTAGCCACTTGCTTACGTATTATCAACATCATCTTTGTGCTAATTTTTGTTCTCAACATGGTTTAGTCAAAAATTCTGTTTCTTATTTTGTCAAACTATGATGTGGTTCATCATAGTTCCTGCCCTCCAAAAGACTCTTTTTCTAAGCAAATTCAAATAGATATTTTAAAGGTTATAGTTTAACATTTTAACAATATATGTTGTTAATTTTATATTTATGCTCTTCGATTGCACAGCGATGATAAAGTTGTTATTTATTATTAAAGTTGTAGATAGATATTTACCTTACTGTTGATTTCATCTTTCTTTTCTCAGTTCTTTGTGCAGAGATTCTGTCTGTTCTAGCCAGAATCTTATTACAAAAAGGAACCGTACAAACTCAGCCGAAACCTTGTTTGTTAGCCAATGCGGGGGGGGGGGGGGGAGAGCGAACCGAAATAAATTTTTGGCACTTTATACGAAAAAAAGATTGATTACTGGGTGATGACGATTTCGATGTCGTCGGGAAAGTACTGACGGCTGCCCCCCTCCCTTTACACTACTGCTGGTATCCGTTGACCACCACCAGAAGAGAGTTGGTACTTTCAAGCTGCGAAGCAGAACAATAATGCGTCGCAGCGTAGCCATGGATGTCTTGGAAGTGAGGCTCATACAAGAGGGCGGCATAAAATGGCAGATGAAGCGATGGGAGCCAAAAAGTCAAGACCGGATGGGTTTGAAGGAGTTATAGTTCATGGTGAGCCAGATTTGTAGGAATTCAATGATTAGGAACGTGTTTTGATATTACAGACCGCATATTAGGGTGATGACTTTGATTAATATACACAACATTCTCATTTATGTTTGTCAAACCAAAATGTAGATAGCCCTAGGCCTAGGCCCAACAACAGCAGTTCCTACGAAAGTACTACAAGACAAAAATTTGCACGAATCCATCTTTTTGTAAGAGAACTTTTTATGAAAATGAACATTAATATTATCTCGTTACCTCTAACGATTTTCTCTTATATCTGTAAGAAGGCCTGCAAATTTATGGGCCACCATTCCACGAATTAGTTGAATTATACATCAAGTTTGTTTCATTGATTAACATCGAAAATCTGTCTCAACCCATTTTTGGATCTGTGTACAATATTCTTTAAAAAGTTAAGATATGTCCATGGAAAACAGCCTTGCATTTTATGCCTGTTTTAATTCAAGATCTGTGGTTAGCAGCAACTTTCCAAGAAACTCACCAATGTTGTAATGGCATGTGGTTTTTTCCTTTGAAAGGAGGAGCAGGAAAATGCTCTATCCTAATGGCAAGCCAATCTGCAGAGTGTGGCAGAAATTCCTGTATACTCTTTACATTTCAGGTCCACCAAAGGTGATCTCAGATGCACTCTGCAGAGCATAGCAGAATTCAAAGAGATCTCGCGCATGCAAGGTAGAAAATAAGGGGTGCACGGCTTGCACATCTGATTCTCTCAGGTGCACCAATCGACTTTAGGTTGTATGAAACTCCATGTGAGACTATATTGTGCCTATATGCAAACAATGCGTGTGTGCAAGGCCTAATTTTTTGGGTGCATGTTGATTTGCTGCAAATTTTCTTGTGTGTGCAGTTGCCACGCTCTGCAGACTGGGATGCCATGGTATTTGTCTAATAAAAAGTCTGCAACAATCTGTAGCAGGAAAAGTTCACATAATTTAATCAACTTAAAGTGTGGTGTTTACTTCTAGCATGTGAGTGCAAATGAATTTTTCATGTGCCAAGTGCATGCCTTTGCACAGCAGTCCCAAGTCAGATATGGTTGATGAAGTAAATGATTGAAGGAAGAAACTTGATTGTTTGATTACTAGTGCATTTTAAATCTTACATTGCTCCTTCTAATTGGAATGCTGAAAAGCATGTGAGTTTACAGATTAAGAGAGATATCTGGGCAATGTAGCAATACTGAACTGGTTTTTTCTATTTTTAAGATTCAAAGAAATTCAAAGTTGAGCTGCCAAGCCTGGAATGTTCTTTAAAAGATTTATCAGAAGCTGCATATGAGCTGACTCTAGTCCCTTCTTCACGCCAAAAGTTAATTTACAAAGGTTATACAAATTCTTTATTTTGTACAATCTAGATTTAATTTGTTTATATTGTTATTGCTATGTTTTATGTTCCTACCACTTTATGATCTATTCATTGTTATTATTTTGATACTCTTCGTATCTCTCCCAACAAAAATGGGTAGAAACAGACCTGGTTTGGAACCACTTATAAATCCTAATTAATTCATTTAAAGCTCAGAAATATACTATTTCCATAAATCTAAAGAAAATTTGATTTACTTACAATGGAAACTTAAAATTGACTACCATTGGCTGTAGCAGCAGCCATGAAAAATTGTGGTCTACACTCAGGAAGATACCCTCTATACTGTGATATAACCCCCTGTCCAGAAACCTAGCAGCCCCTGTCGGCAAATCCTGGTGCCAACCCTGTCTTTTCCCCTAAACTGCACCCATAACACTGCCTGTCTTAGCTATAAGCATCTTTGTCAAGCACCCTTCCACTGTGGCGGACTGGCTTAGAATTGCTCAACAGCCATGGAGATGGGCTCTTTTGGGTGTGGCTAGATGTTATGGCGTCTTCATGAGAGTCCCCGATCTTCTTGTTTCTTTCCAATACCAGAGTAGTTAACATAATGATAAAACTAATCTTACTTATACTTCTAGATAAAATGTAACTATTTTGTCCAAACCTGTCCCTCAAAAGCCTTGCCAATTTCATTTCCTTGCAAGACAGTTTTATTCATTTTCTGCGAAGATGGAACACTATATCAAAGAGGCCTGTTTTCATCAAAAAGGGACTCTTTTGGAAGAATTTTGGCCTTGGGCCAGTGAGCCAGTCCACAACTGCCCTTCCAACAGGGTTGTTAATTGGCTGTATGTTCAAAGCTGTGAAGCACACAGAAGGTACTTTTTGCCACTGATGTTCCTCAGAGAATGACTCCTTGAATAATGATTGAAAGCTGACCTATCAAATACTAACCAGCCCCCCTTGTTACAGAGCCCAACCCCTCCAAGAGTCAGCAAATATGGGGGCATGAGGTTTAACTGACTGCCCCACCAAAGAATTTGCTTCAGAAATTTTTGAGATTTTCTAGGAGACAGGCTGATGATGATAATTCTCAATAAAGTGATGACTTCCCCCCCCCCCCCTCTCTCTCTAGTCTCTCCTATCTATGCTTGACAAAATTTGTTGCTTTAATTTGGCTGAAACTTACCGAAAAAACTGAACACATATATTTATATTCCTAGGCAAATCATTGACAGACATTGAGAAAAGTCTGCTTGAATATGGTCTTAAAAATGGTGCGAAAATAATGCTGATAGGTAAAAAGGTAACATATTCATTCTTTATCATTACTGAAAATTGTCGATCAGTGGCGGACACTTGGGCAGTTATTGGGGGGGGGGGGGGTAAGCCTTTTGTTTGGTAGGATGACATCACACATTTCCATTGTTTTAGAACAAAAGATTATTGTCTTCCAAAATGTTGGGGGGGCATCGTCCCCCCTCTTTCCCCCCCCAAGTGCCCGTCACTGTTGAAAACTGTCTAAAAAGAATGCATTACATCATATATATATATAAAAATTAATCTTGCTGGTCTTGTATACAAGAATTCTCTACTCTGTTTAAAAACTACACTCTGCATTGAACGCAGGCTTGAAGGGCCTGGTGGTGCTAAAAATCTTTTATGTTTGTTTGTTAAAAATGTTTTATTTGCAACAACCTCCTTGGCGCAGTTGATTGGCAGTGTGATTCCGAATGTGGTGAGCGCGGGCTCGATCCCCAGGTCGAGACTTAAAAATTTACAAATTCGTGGCACCTTTATGTTTAGTATTTATGCTCCATGGCAGCCATTTGCCTAATTGATTTGATATATATAAATATATACATATAATAACAATTAAGTATCGGCTGAAATAGAGAATGTTTTCTTAACATAGGGTGCTTCGCAATTTTAATATTTTTTAGCCCCAACCCTGATTCGGAATCACACGAGGAATCCCCTGCCCAACACAACCATATACAAATACACTTCTATACAGTTACTCAGAAAACAACTTCAACTTTTTGAATTATATACATGTATGTAAAGAGTTCGTGGCAAAATGCTTGATAGATGTTCATGTATAGCCCGATATATATTGAGAGGAGTAATTTTTGACGAATAATTTTTTAAACTTTTTTTACAGAATGACCCAGTTGAAGAGAATCTCATTTTGTCAATTGATCAAGTAGGAAAGGAAGTCGTGGATGCTGAAAAAAAATTTTGTGAGACAGAAAAAGACTTTACGTCAGCACAGCAGGTTTATATTACCTTTTTAGTTTTTTTTCATGGCTGTCTTTGGTGACGATGGTTAAAGTCGAAATCGAAATCGGTCGTAAGGATTCTAAAAATCATACGAATCCTAAATTTAAAGATCATGTGGTATTAATAATCCGACTATGATCGATTCAAACGGTCGTTCTTCTTCTTTTTCTTCTTCTTTTTCTTCTTCTTCTTTTTCTTCTTCATATCAAAACAAAAGGCCTTTATTTTATTTGGGGGCAATCATTTATGGTGGATCTAGAGAATAGGAACTCCCAACAAATTTAAAAGATGAGTTTTGTGACAAATACTGTCATCCTTTTGATTCCTTTCCTTGACAAAAACCCACAAGTTGATTGGTAACTGTTATTGGAGACATCCTTTCCATATAAACTCTAAAAAGCAATCTGTTAGTTAAATGATGACTAGAAATAGAGATTTAAACAGTGCTTTTGCAGTGACTTCAATTAGGCCTGTTTATTTTCTGTATCGTGCGCTCATTCATTCCACTTTCTCACATCTCGATACATACCACAGCCAGCCATTACGTCACTCACACGATTATATTGCCATTAATCCTTTCTCCTCATTATTTACTTTATCAATGCCACGCCATTCAATCCGCTCATCACCTATACTCGCCCTTCCTACCTACGTAATTCGAAGTTAATTTTAGTACCCTTAGAGATGTACATAAACCAGTAATTCAGCTTAGTTAACTTGGTTATGAGTTATGAGTTATGAGTTAAGATATCAGCGATCAAACACATCTTCTCTCTCGCTCTGGCTCCGTGTTCTCTGAATAAAAGACTTTTCTCTTGCATCTTCTTCTTCTTCTTCATGTTTCAAGTCTTTAAACGTTGGATATGACAGAAGCTCTCCATTTATCTTTACGACCACATCTCAAATGCCTCAAGACATTTCTCAAGTGTTTCTATTACAGTATATGTTTCTACTCCATAATAAAGGATACTTCATATACTACATTTTAGAATTCTCTTTCTTGTTTCAAGATTTCTGAAACGGTCGTTAACATTCAAAGATTCGTTCGAATCCTCAATTCAGTACCATTACTGAGACTGTATCAAGGGGCTAGATTCCTATCGAGATTTTCCAGTATATATTTTATATTTTATCATGTGAACGCAGTAAAAATTTGGATAGTCAACCAAGATAGATTTTAGCGCATGCTAATCTCAAAACGGATTAATTTCGTTTATAATGGATTTATTTCTCACTTATACTTTATCGATACATACATCAATGGGACTCATGCTATAAAGCTAGTCTAGAGATGAATGGGACATTGTCAGATGTGATTAATCATTGGTTATTTTCAAGGGATTCCTCTCAAAAGAACAAACCTTCGAGACTTTTAATGATTTGGAGAAGAGTCTGAAATGCACTGACGAGAGGCTAATGAAATGCTTGGAAAAACTGGATTGTATGGTAAGTGAATTATCATATTATTTTAATATCACTTCATTCTTAAAAGATCTTGTTTTAACTCTGTTTTTATTAATACAATGTAAGCCCTTAGCCCTCTGTCTTAGCGTTTGTGTTCATGAAAGGATAATTATCAAGTTAAATTAATTTGAATTGAAGTGTAATTAAGTAGAATTGAATGAAGCGAAATGAAATGAAATAGATTATAATGAAATGAAATCAACAAAATAGATTGAAATGAAATGAAATAGAATAAAATAAATTACAATGAAATGTAATGAAATAAAGAGAAAAAAAATGAAGAGGTAAGAAATGAAATAAATAGAAATCAAATTAAATGAGTTAATTGAAATGAAATATAAAAAATGAAATGAAACGAAATGAAATGAAGTTAGATAAAATGAAATGGAAATGATAATGAAAATGAAAATGAAATGAAATGAAATGAAATGAAATGAAATGTAATAGAGTGAAATGAAATGAAGTGATATGAGATTAAATGGAACACAATGAAATTTAATGAAATAAAATGAAATGAAATGTGGTGAATACAATAAAGTGAAATAAAATGAAAAGATGTGAAATGAAATCAATAGAAATCAAATGAAATGAGTTGATTGAAATAAAATGGAATGAAAGCATTTTTTACTTGTTATTTCTATTTTTTTTCGTTCTAAGGATATTGATATGGTATACCAAGAAGCTAAAGCGAAAAGACGAAATTTGATAAAAAGAATTCAAGTAAGCCAAACATATCCTGTTATTGTAAAATCAGAGCTGGAAAAAAGGGCATATAAACAGGGCATATAATTCCTGCTATTGTCTTGAAAGTTTTTGACAGAAATATGACTTATAAGATTCAGAGAGAAAGGTCAGAGAGAGATTTAACATGAGAATCTGACATGGCACTTCAAGAAGACGACGATGAAGTGAGGTATGAAGAGGTCGGTTTTTCAAGAAGTCAGGAAAGTTTAGAGTTGAATTTATCCAACCTCAAAAGTATGGAACTGATACAGATACAGATACAGATACAGATACAGATACAGATACAGATACATATACATATACAGATACAGATACAGATACAGATACAGATACATATACATATACAGATACATATACAGATACAGATACATATACATATACATATACAGATACATATACATATACAGATATAGATTCAGATACAGATACAAATACGGATAGAGATAGAGATACAGATACAGATACAGATACATATACAGATACAGATACAGATACAGATACAGATACAGATACAGATACAGATACAGATACATATACAGATACATATACAGATACAGAAAAAGATACAGATACAGATACAGATACAGATACATATACAGATACAGATACAGATACAGATACAGATACAGTACAGATACAGATACAGATACAGAGACAGATACATATACAGATACATATACAGATACAGAAAAAGATACAGATACAGATACAGATACAGATACATATACAGATACAGATACAGATACAGATACAGATACAGATACAGATACAGATACAGATACATATACATATACATATACATATACAGATACATATACATATACAGATATAGATTCAGATACAGATACAAATACGGATAGAGATAGAGATACAGATACAGATACAGATACAGATACAGATACATATACAGATACAGATACAGATACAGATACAGATACAGATATAGATACAGATACAGATACATATACAGATACATATACAGATACAGAAAAAGATACAGATACAGATACAGATACAGATACATATACAGATACAGATACAGATACAGATACAGATACAGATACAGATACAGATACAGATACAGATACAGATACAGATACAGAGACAGATACATATACAGATATAGATACATGCAAATTTGAGCAATGTTATCGTTCAAGATGATAGGTTCTTGGGAAAAGTTCAAAAGGACTGTACAAACCCAGAGGAAAATATACAACAGCGTATAAGACGCTGGGTTTGTCTATAGATAAAGCCATTTCAGCAGTTGTTTTTTAAAGAACCTGAAATTTTTTGCTTGGGCTATCTGTTCTTCCGTTTTTATCTGGAAATGTTCTTAAATTATTCCTATAATCTTTTAGAAGCTGGCTTTTTGCTGCCACCTGTCTGCTTGATTAGCAGTACGAACTTCCTTGCACCCCTCAGATAATATCTCAATTCCTTCTAGAAACTTCACGACGAAACAGACGCACTAGAGAGTAAATTGAAGGAATACAGGACAGAGAGTGGTCTCAAATAAAGGAATCTTTCTTTTTAGTTTCAATTAATCGAGTGCTTTGTTTGAAAGTGCATGGATATTCCTTTAAACTAGAGGTGTTTCAAGCAGGTCTCCTCCTTCCAACTTAAAGGAGAAGGTTGACTTGCTAGCTTCATGCTAAACAGAGACATTTTTCACCAGTGAAGAGGTGTAGATCCTGAATTCAGTCGAAATCAATTGGCGACTGCCGGACAATTATAGTGATGAGTCAGGTTTGGTTATTTCAATGTCTCCTAAAATGGATCCCCAGTTATATGCAGTTTTTAGACAAATTAGACCTCATTTTTCAAAGTGGATTGTCATTAAATGTCACTAGTAATAGCCAAATTAAATAGAGTTTTTTTAACAATTAGTCAATTGAAATTTCATTGTGTACTAAAACACCGACATACTGACTTCCATTTCTGCTTTACCCTTCCTTTTCCATGTCTGTGTGAACTTGCAAGTTTTCATATTCTATAGCCTGCATAACAGATGGTTAAAGTATCAAATCACCGTCTGTGTGAACTTGATTGATTTCATGTTCTATAGCCTGCATGACAGATGGTTAAAGTATCAAATCACCGTCTGTTTGACTGTAAAAGTCCGAAATTGTAATGTCAAATTATACACTTTGGGCTGTTTGTATGTGGTTTGGTTTGCCAAATCAAGGTTTAAAGTATTCCATAGTCGTGGCTAATTTATGGCTTTTTCTGAAAGCTAAGCAAAATACGTCTTGAAATGATTCGTTCCTATGGGAGGGAGTAATTTAGAGCTTGCTTTTAATGATTCTGTTCTGAGATCAAAATTGATAGAGTCCCAGCCACACTCTTCGGATTTTGAGAAGCACCCTTTTGAACACAATGATGCTGTTGTAGAAAATTTTGTAGTTTTGGCGATCAAATTGAACGACAGTTTGTGAGAGGGTGCACTTGACCCAAAATGATGAGGAATTTTCAACAAATTTTAGGAGCTTCTGTCATACCTAACGTGACTAGTTCAGCAAAAAAAACAAAATATCTTTTGAATTATTTGCTCTTTTGTAAAATTGGCAACAGTTTGTAGTGAATATCAAAACATTGTACAATGTACCAGCAACTTAGTCTCGATTACATTTCTGGAATCGAGGCACAGCGTCTTCCCTCGTTGTTTGGGCCTAAGTTGGGACAAGTTCCTATATCAATTGGCGAACTTGTCATAAAAACTATCCTTAAATCTTTCGAATAGTTCAATTAAAAGTAGACTTTGTTTAATTTAAAACCTAAGAGCACCAATTATGTCGTCTGTGGAAGAAGCGTTGCCATCAGAGGATTCAAGCAGGAAATATAAAGAGCAGTTCTCAAAGAGAAAACTGCATGGGTTTCTAAACGATCTTCTACGAGTAGGCTCATTGAAGGTTAGTGTAACTTAGCAAACGATAGTCTGAATATAATGGCACATGCATTTTCGTATATCAAATTACTTGCACAACAAAAAGATATTTTTGATCATTTGTAATACCTAATTTCGAGACATCTGCATGCATGGGTGGGACAAGATATTGCAGACGAGAAACAATTATTCTATTCTTAGAAACAGGTCAGCGTTTATTGATGTATGAAGTTTGAATTTTCTGATCCTTTTAGGGATTTAGATACTTTGGTATGTATTTAAGAGGAAGAGAAGAGCTTCTTCTTCGAGTGCAAAATGAACAAACTGTAAGTGTAATTTTTGCTTATTTATTGACTCTAGTGTCACTTCTAATAGACTGGCAACATTGGATTAATTTCAGGAGACTTTTTGCCCTCCCCTAGTTGCTTATTAACACCCCCTTCTATAAATTCTTTCAAAAATTGGCCATAACCAAAACAAAAATTGAATGAAAAAGTAACTAGGAGCACCACTCTTCTATTTTAACCCCATTTACAATCCTGATACATTACCAGAATGCAGTGTATGGCAATGGTGCACCCAAGACACTTCATAAATGCCTAAGATAGGGAACCGGGTACCCCTCAGATTTTGAAATTTTTATGTATGTGCAGTGGTACCCATAGTGTTTTATGAACCCAAACTTGAGGTTTGCTGCAAGAAAATCAAATTGGGTGCTGCAAGAAACCAGGACTAGGTTGACAAACAAACTGCAGGTTTGCTTGAGCAATATTTTGACATAATAAAGATTCTTTCACGCTTTCTATAAATTGATTTATTCTTTCAGTGTTCAGGACATCATCCACTGGGCAGATGTGAAAGTCAAGGAGTTGAAAATGAGAATGCCCAAAATTCATCTGACAGCTTTCCATTAAAAACAGGCTTGCCAAGAAACAGGTAAATTTTCCTATTCCTAAAAAGGATCTTCACATGCTGAATTTTGTTGGCTTCTTGTTGCAGTATACCACTGTACACGATGTATTACCTATGCTTATATTCCCTTTTTGAGATAAAGTCAGGGTTTGAGAGAAAACTTTTGGGTGTGTTCAAAGGTGACAACTGCTGACAGTGGGGTGTGGCCTCAGGGGCATCATAAGGGCCCAGAGTATGTGCCTTTTCTATAATAAGCAGTGAAATTCCTTAGCATTAGAATGCCTTTTTCCTTAAACTTCCATGCTATAAGCTTCACTATTATCTGACGAAACCTTTGTTGTGCTGACAGATACAAGATTAGGAAGGGGGACACAACCCTGTAGGGACATCCTTGAACAAGATCTTAAAACACAGGTCCCCACTGTGTTAAGCTGCTCTTCAAAAAATCGAAATATCTCAAGGTGATATAATCAAATACAACCAGATAATAATTGTATATGCATAAATTGTGTCACAGATATTTCATCTCTGCATGTATTTTGTTCTCTCTTCTATCTTTTATATATTTTTGAAAGACAGGTTTTTTATTTTTCTTGTAATTTCATACAACATCTCTCAAGAAATATTGTTGATTTTATGGTCTTTTTGCTTTTCTAGTGAATCATTTGTACTTTCAAGGGATGCTCAAAGAACGTAAGTATACTTCAATTATAAGCACATAAACCCCCTTGTATTGTTATGCCTTTTCTTCCTTGCTTTTTTCATACCCTCTTGTTTTTTGTTTTGCCTACTTTTTTCCTTGCTTTTATGCTTACTTGCTTACTTGCTTACTCGCTTACTTGCTTACTTGCTTACTTGCTTACTTGTTTACTTGCTTACTTGCTTACTTGTTTACTTGCTTAAAAGCAGCAGTTATACCCTGCAGTAAAAAACAGCAGAAAAAGAGAGAAAGCAATCATTTACACAAGCTCTTTACTATATTATTTGGCTATGCTTTATTCAAATTAGTAATCTATAGATTCATTCTTCATTTATATAACCTCAGACTTAGTGGATTCCAGTTCCTTGCTATTGGCCTGCCCCCAGCAAGTCCGTGTAGTTCAGAAATTTCACCAGTGGTAAGTGGTCACTAAAATTTTGAAATTCGCTTTGAGGTTGATGAAAATTCAGACTACTAAAAATTTTTGTTGGTATGATAAATTTATTCTCCACGTTTCCCTCGGAAAGTCAGTTTTCGTTTTTAGTCTCTTATTAGCCTAAGGTTACTCTACAGTCTTTACACTTTCCCACAGTCACTATGCATAATCGCATATAGTAGGATGCAGCCACAGTCGGCGCTTATAACAACGGTTGCGGTAACCATTTATACGCCTTGTTAGGGAGAAACACACTGTTATGTACACAACTTGCCCAATTGTGTTACTTTTATGAATGGTAAAGGCGAGGGCTCGAACTAGCGGCGTTTTGATCCCTAGTCCTGCAACGTAACTACTGCAACAAAGAGGCCGCTTCTAGCAGTATTATGATCCCAAACAAAATGAGTTGAGAAGGTATTTGATTCTCGATTTAAGTAGAAAAAGTTAATACACGCAGAAAAGGAGTTGTTTTATTTGTTAACTCCCCCCCCCCTTCCTCAGAGGTCAGTTTTGTTTTTCTGTTTTGCGGTGCAGTTTTGTGAATAAAGTAATAAATGAATCCAATTTAACATTGATTTGGGGGAAGGGGTAGCGTTCCATTATAATTCATAAAATGTCATCCAGAATGATTCCGGTCGCAACAATTTTGTCTAAGGTTGTAGATTCATTTACAGGAAGTGAAAGCATAAAATACTGAATGTGTTGTGCAATTGACCAAGACCCTTGTTTATTTCCAAAGGCAATAACAATATTTCGTACCTAGGTTTTTGATTTTTGAATGACATATTCGGTTTCCTATTGTGAAGCTCTGTTATCCGATTTTATCTTCCTGACCCTCGAATTTATTAGCAATTTTTCCCACGGTGGATAATTTTTAATAATTTCCAAACAATATTCCTCTGCTCCCCCCCTCGGTATCTACCTCCCTGGTATCAATACCACTGGCCGGAAAACATCTTCCGTACATTTTAACAGTTTTTATGTTGGTTGAAGTGGATGGCAGAAACGTTGTCACTGATTGGTCAGAAGCGACCAATCAAATCGAATCCAGCAAGACAAGTATTTCGCTCCATGGTGAGCAACAGTCCGAAAATACCAAAAGACCCAGATTAAAAGAAATTTAAGAATGCATATAGTTATCTTGTAATAGTCTTAATCCAAATGGAAATTTTGATCGTTGAAATTCAAATACCAATATGCATTCGAGATGGTTTGAATATACTAATAAACTACTGCGCTCCCTCTCATTCTCCTCCGCAGCAATGAAGCCGATGATGAATGAGAAGTTTCGATCTTAACTTCGCATTAGTTCCCTTGTGTCTACTGGTGAAATAAACTAGCCATGATTTTATTTGTTTTAGGATAACTACACGACACTTTTTTTGATTGCTTCTTACGCAAGGTACAAATCTCCATATGTTTGGGTAAGTTCAAACTCATTTTCTTGCTTACGAAACTGAAAGGAATCATAAATTTGATTACTTTGAAGATTCCTCGTATGCCTTTGCGAAATATTGATATTCACTGTCTCACATCCAGGCTTGGGTCTCACAGAAGCTTTTACAAGGTCTGTTATGATTGGCTTAATTCGAATTTTCTGATTTGCATAACAATAGGGACTATTCTTTTTAAAACTAAATATTTGCCAAATTGTGCTAGAAAAGTGGTCTTTGTCTTTTAGACAATAGGGGAATACCAATCCAAGCCCTACTGACCAATAGTATGCTTGCATTCCCTCAAAACATGAATCGACCAATCAACGATGATCGTGTAAACCTTTTGCAATGCAACCAGGCTTCTATACGAGGCTAAAGAAAAATGATGCAAGGAACCGGGAACATACCGAGAAGATAACTGTTAACCGGTCTGATAAAAATAGTGCACGATGCCGTAGAAGCAGAGCTATACTAAGCTCTTTACTATACAGCGCCCCGACGAGATTTGAAAAAAGGCGGGGGGGGGGGAGGCAAACTTTGATTCTTTACGGCAGAAAATGATGAGATCTCTTTCACAGCTGAAAAGTGGGGGGCCATGGCCCCCTGTCGTCGAAGGCCCTGTAATCACCCTCTCCCCTCGGGGTTCCCTTTCGAAAGTCATGCAAAATGATAGGGTAACTCTTGAAAACACTTTTATTACTCATAAAAGGTTCATCTTGCTTTTGCCATTTGTGGTTTTTGTGTTGGACGAGCAACTAAAAGCAACTATTGTATGCTACCATTTTCTCCATTTGGCTCCTGTCATTAATGACACCAAATTGACATTGATTGTCAACCAAATGTAGGTTGGGCTTGGATTGTTGCCAAGCAACAAAAAACTTGATGTGGAACAATTGCTCTTACAGCCGTTGTTTCAAATTACCCCTGAAATAATGTTCATCGTATATAAACTGGTGTTAAAAGTCAAATAATATAATGTGTTAACTTGAAGTCAATTTTTAGACCTTGATGTAAAGGTTTAAAAGAAATCTTCAACTTCAAACATTCTCTTTGGCACAAAATGATGAAAACTCTTTCAGAGCAGTAAAGTGGTATCCTTGTATCTTTTCCAATGTGCTCAAGCGATAGAAAGTGGGTGCTTTTGAAAGTCTGTCGAAAAATTTCTGTCTTTAGCCCCCCCCCCCCACCAGAAAAACAAGCCCCCATTGTGTGTCCCTGATCTCGGCTTCTCTGGGGTTGTTTCATCGTCTTCTTGAAGCGATAAAGAGAGGAGTAGTTTCTTTGTTGCTGAGGGATCTAACTCCCGGTGGAGGCTCCTGCGAACTGGAAACTGTTTTTGTAAATGCTTTGCAAAATTAACTAAGCAAAATATTCTGCAGACCCTCTTACACCTTGCAATTTTGCAGCAGCTTGCCTCGCAACATATTCGATGCAAGTTTTCTAAAAGGATGAAGTCCCTGTTACACTGTGCAATTTTGCAGCAACTTGCCTCGCAACATATTCGATGCAAGTTTTCTAAAAGGATGAAGTTTCTGTTACACTGTAACAATGCAACTTGGCCTTAATGGAAACTCAAAAAGTGAGTATTAGATATTACATGGGCTCTACGCGTGCGCTATTAAACAAAGTCCCCTAAGAATTGCATTAATTTTGGTTCAGGGATATTACACGGCAATGGCATTGCAGTTTGCTACGTTACGTTGCGAAAAGTTGACCTAGTTGTACTTCGTGCAGCACTGCGCGACGCAAAGAAACTGCGAGGCACCCCTGCAATTCTCTTCTGTGCAAATGTTACACAGTGTGGAGATGTGAAGTATTAAATTTCTATTACTTTCAGGTGCGATCTAATCATGAAAGATTGATAAAATTGTCGGAAATAGAGCAAGGAGAGCAAACGGTCGTCAAAGATAGTCCTTTGAAACTTCGAACCGTTTTGGATTGGTCGGCGAAAGGTATATTTTGTGTCAAAACTAGTATTCTAAGGTTTTGAGATTTATTTATTTATTTATCCATTTATTTAGATATTTATTTATTTATTTAATTATTTACTCCTATATTTATTTATTTATTTATATATTATTCATTTACTTATTTATTTACATATTATTTATTTTTTCAATTTTTTTATTTATCTACTAAGTACATAGATGATTTAATGACTATTTGTTGTTTTTTCATTTGCATTGTCATCTTATTTATTCAAATCTCCAGGCTCCCATTAATGTAAAATAATATGACATTCTCTATTTCTATTTTAGATATAAAAATCTGGGATATTATTGGTGAAATTGTTCGGATTAATGTGCAACCACAACCACGGAACCCGTTTGCTGTTGATCATTCATATTTTGACACTTTGTCCCATGAGGAATGTATCATAGCAACCGGTGCTATGGTTGAGTTTTTGCAGAGAGTTCTCAAAAAAGAGCACAGTTACAACTCTTTGGGTAAGTGATTTTCTCGCAATATCACGATGCAATTCAATGCATTGTAGTAGAGTGCATTATGATACCACGCAATGCAATGCAGTACAGAAGAGCACAGTAAAGTAAAGTAAAGTAAAGTAAAGTAAAGTAAAGTAAAGTAAAGTAAAGTAAAGTAAAGTAAAGTAAAGTAAAGTAAAGTAAAGTAAAGTAAAGTAAAGTAAAGTAAAGTAAAGTAAAGTAAAGTACACTATTGTACAATGCCAATGCAATATGTATCAATTCAGGATAGTGCATTGCAGTAGAGTACGATTAAGTACAGTACAATGTAACACACTACAGTATAGTATCAAATTGAATTGTATTGCAAGTATTCCTCGATATTCCGATAGGCAACTTGCTATTTTTCTCTCCTTCAGTTTTACATTTGTTTTTATAGTTTCAGCTGATTTATATGAAGTGATGAAGCGACATTTTCAAGAACTTCAAAGTTGGTCGTGCAGGCCGCCATCTACACCCGTTTCTCCGGCTTTTCCAAGCAGACCACGTCATGAAAGTAATGGATATCAATATAACCATCAAAATAATGGAATTGCTGCTAGAAATACCATTTACTACAGATGATAGTGGTTAAGATTATGAAATATGATATTGACTGAAATAATTGACTTTTAAATTTGATATGAAGAATTTCGCACATCATAATTATGGGAATATTTAAATTTTTGTGGCTTAAGGGAGTGTTCATTATTTATGGCAGGAAAGGTGGCTGGATGATCTTTTGGGCCTCTAATTTTTTTCAAAAGAAATTGGGGGGCCTTTACTTTGGAATAAATTTTCTTTAGGGTCTCCAATTTCTTGTTATTTACAATGGGGGGTCTCCAAACCAAGCTACTGTGAACAAATTTGACTGAATAGTAAGCTTACCGATAAATATAACAGAAACGACACACTTGCGTTATGAAAAGTTTGAAATTGAATATGTCGGGCCTTGAAGTTTTGAATTTTATAGTTTTAAAGTTTTTTATTATTGTATTGAGAATGATTTTTTTGAATAATCACCCTTCCCGCCATGAATAATTGACAATCCCTTAGATAGTATGATTATTGAATTGTTCATGAATCGTGTTTAGTTGGTTATAGTTTATTTATTGCAGAAATTAGGGTGTAGAGTTTAATTCAGTATATTGCTAATCATAAAACAGCTTTAATCGCTTGCCCTTTAGAAACACTTAAAATCATTAATATCTTTCAAATCTTCAACTCTTCATTGTTATTAGATTCTCTTTATTTACACCAGTAATGGATTATTGCTTATTTATTAATGTTATTTATTATTAATTTGAATTTAAATTTTGATTTACATTTTTTTCACATTTTCTTGTATTTTTCAATTCATTTCTCGCAAGCACGAGACTGCAATATTAACCGTTCCAAGACCGTTTTTGTGGATAGGGGTACAAAGCATTAGTGTTATGTTAAATTGGTCTTTTCAAAAACCTGAAATCTCCACCACATAAATTGCCTTGCAATGGGCCATGTCTAGGATGAAAATGAGATTAAATTTTGTACCAAATATTGGCTCTAACCATTTTAACCACAGACGAGCCATTACGCTCAAAGACCTTCAGCGACAGCTGGTGAATTTTCTTAGGAAGGGAGACTAAGCCCTTCTGAATATTTGTGGAGATACTTTGCCATGCATTAGTCTAAAAGTGATGTTAGGGACACGGGATAAATGAATCATTTGTAAGACGAAAACAAGGTATAATAATACGTCTTGTCTTTATATGGAAAATGATGATAGGGGTGGGGGGAAGCAGAGAGGTCAGATTTCTTGCGAGGCCATACCCCTGCGGGGGAATTGAATAGCGGCGCATGCTCAGCATCAATCAACAAGAATTGAATTTTAGGCGGGAGTTGATTAAATTTGGTAAAATTATGGAAATTAAATTTTATTAAATGGAAGCAGTTTTTACAAGGTATTTGTTATAATTTATTTTTTGATGCTGTTTATCCATATCAGAAAAGTTGCAGGCCACTTCTCATCTCAATTTAGCACAAAAAAAGCAAATAGGCCTACTTCAGTACTTGACAAGTTCATTTACTTACGGGCAATAAAATTGTCCAATAAAAATTTCCAAGCTAGTATTGTCTCAATAATTAAGGTTTGTGAATCCCTTAGATCCATAGGCATCACTTGAGGGGGACGGGCTTGGAGGGGGGGTTGCATCTCTTCTAACAATCAAACTTTCGTCTTCTGTATGGCAAAAATAGGCTCGGCAGGAAGGACCAGTTTTGGCTACAAAATAGTTAATTTCATAGTTTTTGAAAGGCAAAGAGGGATTTTTGCAGGGCAAGCGTGCAATCACCCTCGCAACACAGAGTGTGATGTGATGCCCCTGCAAAAATCCCGAGCTCAAGTTCTCTAATTTTAATCCAATCTTTAATTTTTTGCTCCAAAGTTTCCCTCCTTATGAAAAGAATATTGCAATCATAAATATTGGGCATTGTTTTGGGCCATAATTTTACCGGTGATCCAGATCCAATTTGCTTTCATAGCAGCACCACTGAGATAAAGAGACTCACATGTATTCTTGCACATTTCATAAATTGTATGTAGAGAATTTAAAATATACAACTGAACTGAACTGAGTTGAACTCATGTTAAGGTTGGAGTTGGATGGGGTCAATTTACAATTATCTGATTATTTGTTCTTCAATAGTTTGGTGTAATAATGAAATAGTTTTTAAAGAAGCTTTTTGGAGCACTGACAAACTTCACTTCAGTTCACTTCCATCCTAAATGATCGTTTGCATATAAATCAAAGGCTAAAATAGGATAAACCAAAAAACATGGAAAATTTATACCCAGTGTGAAAATATTGAAAGGCAAATGCACTCTTGCACTCCCAGCTCTTGTTTCATGCACTCTTGAGATATTTCCCATGAAATCCAGTCAAGTAGATGGGGATGTATACACAACTTAAAAACTGCCATGAAATCCAGTCGGGCAGATTCAGTTGTGTACCTAATTCAGGATTGATATGCTTAATGACAAGCAGTGGCGGACACTTGGGGGGGGGAGGGGAGGAGATAGCCCCCCAATATTTTGGAATACAATAGTCTTTTGTTCTAAAACAATGGAAATGTGTGATTTCATCCTACCAAAACAATAGGCTTGCCCCCCCCCCTCCCGCCCCTGCCAATATTTGCCCAAGTGTCTGCCACTGATGACAAGAAACTTAAGGTTTTCACTGTAAATGAACTTTCAGGTTGCTATCAAGAGAAATCTTGAGGACACAGGCCTTAGTGCCCCAGGCCCACATCAGCTCATAAGCTGCCAGAAAAATAAGCCAGGGTTAACAAATAAAACAAAACAAAAACAAAACAAACTGATGTAATGCTTGAGCCCTCCTTGTTACTAACATAAGAGCCATCCCAACCCTAACCTCTAGATTAGATGAGGAAAGATTAATTAAGATAAAGTATATTGTAGACAATGAATTATTTATGATCCATGTAAAACAAAGCTCTTGGGTTGTGCAATCCTCAATTTTTTATCTGACCAGATTGGATCCTTGGGAAAAATTAATTCTATTTTTATTATCAGCCACATTTTCTGGATAAAAATTCACAGGTAGACAGAAATAATCACATTGTGTTACATGATGCTTGTAATCTTTAAGGTAAATGTTGCAACAAAATAGCTGGCTGCCTATTGGATTCGCAAGAAATGCTTGCAACAATGTATACAAATGATAGATATAGGGAAATATGCAAAGCACAAGGAATGTGAAGCATATATGACCAAATGATAATTATTACGTATTCATATATTATATATGAGCATGAGAAAATATTAGGAACAGGGTGAGAACAATCTGAATCAGACTCTATCAAGCTTTTAAATCATATTTTATTAAAAAAAACTTTCATAAATGACTTTACAATGTAGAAGTACTTAGGAAAATAAGACCAAAATTATATCGGGGGCCGAAAATGTTGGGACTTATAACGAGGATAGAAGGTCTTTAAAATCTAATGCGCACAGGATGTATTGAAGAGAAGAAAAGCAGATGAAGTCCATTGATGAAATACTTGAAGACTTTGAGCACATTGACGGTAGAACGTGTACCAGAAGGACCAAAACGGAGTTTGAAAGAGCTAGAACCCAGTTTGTAGAGTATGGCCGATCTTGACAAGATCCTTGGTGCGCCAACAGCCCCGCCCCTCAGGTGCGGGTGCGCAAAAACCGTAAAAAATCGTCAGGTGCGCCACTATACAATAAGTTCCACTTTCTGTGGGGGGCCCAGGTGCGCTATCTTAGGCATTTAAGAATTATCTTGGGTGCGCCATTGCTATACTCTGTATACTGGACTAGAACTGCTGATGAGAACAACGAAAGATAAGCTATGGAAACACATGAATCCCACGTAGTAAAAGTACATAGGCCTAGCATCTGAGGCAGGAGATGCCTCTCCAATTGTATCAATCTCAAACCTTGAGCCTAGTTGTGGCTTTGCAAAATAGTATCACAGGCCTAATTCATAATATATTACTCTTTAACAATTTAATTCTCGCCATTTAAGGAACTCAGCACAGAATAATTCTTCGCGATATTTCTGGAATTTTCCACTTCACTTAGGCCTATTTTATTTTCGCATAATTGTATTCCAGAATCTACTTCCATGTTTTGAAGAGTTTTCTCGACATTTCCACTCTCATTGGTTCGTTTACACGGTCAAATTTTCAGACAATACCTGCTACCCAGTCAGGGACATCCCCAGTTCAACCATTTTGCAATTCCGACTCGCCTCATTAGCAATGATTATACGCAATAAACTTGATGAATACATTTTCTAGCTATTTATCAACAATAAACTCGGTAAATATGTTTTTGAGAAGCAAAAACTCCATGACAAGTGCCATAATGTGAAGAGTTGTTAGAATACGAGATGATCGTGGGGAATGACCTCGCGTTTAATTGGACGAAAGAACAAAAGGTCCAGTGTTTTAACCAATCAGCGTTCTCAGTTAATCCGAGACAATTCCAGAATTTTCGCCTCAGGTGAAATAAATAAAGATGGGTTGTTTGAAGCAGATAAAGCAGAAAGAGACCTGAAGGAGGGAAGAAACCAAGAAGATAAACAAGTTGAAAGGTAAGAGAAGTATTCCTTTATCTCTTACTTCGCTCAATCGATATAAAAACGCTGAAGCAACTGTAACGAAATCAAATCACTCGTTTATTAAGCTAAACCTTTTTAATTTGGCAAAGTTTATTTTACGGATTCGAAACATTAGAACTATTTTTAATGTTCTTTTCTTTGTAGCTATTATTCACCATGCTCTGTATCAACATTTTGACATCAGTGCAAAACTTTCCGAACAGGACTTTTTGATTCATAATATATGAAAATTTTGTTTTCACAATTTTTGGTTATTCCAAATCAACAATTTCAAATTGTTCTTCAACACCTCTTCAAAAAGTAACGAACGCTCAGTGCAAAGATCTATCTGCCTATCTATCTAAGAAACTGCCGTAAAATCCACGTTTAAGCTCTACCCCTAATTTGCGGTTTGAAAAATCAGAAACATGTACTGCCCAATATTTTTTCTTGGTCTCTGCAATGATCGCCCTATTTCTTTTACAAACATAACAACTTTCAACTTAAGACTGGTTGTGTGTAATTCGAGACGAAATAGTTGCTAGAGCCACAGAGCGGAATAATGTGTAGTTCAACGATACAGAATGTAGCCCTTCACTCTTTTTTTATAAGAACCAGATAATTTTTGCCGAAGCTCGATGTTCTTAATTTTTTCATAATTTGAGGCTCGAATGTTCTTAAAAGTGTTATCATTTTAGGAGCTTTCTTTTTTTCCCTAAAATGTATTGGAAACTACATGCTGTACAACATGTAGTACAGTACAGTATAGCTTAATGCATTTACATTTGCATTACATGCTGTACATGTACTCAGCTACTTTACAATGTCATAACACGTTGTTTTATGAATGACTTTTGCTTAGGAATTGCATGGTTCAAAAATTCAAAAACAAAATGGACCTGACACATTGAAATTATGTACGTGTTTCATGATCATGTTTTGGGGAATAAAATCTATATATAACACTATAAAGAAAAGGAAATCTTTGCTAATATGCCTCCCTAGCGTCAGTTTGTTGGAAAATTTCGGAAACTTGACCTCCGTTCGGCTTTTGATATGTTATTGACTTTGTCAAATTTTATACTATAATTTACTGGTGGTGTAACGATCATGATTTTTGTTGCAATTCAAATGTAGACACTTCGTTTTTATGATTTATGTCACAAAATCAGATCACAAAGGCTAGTCTTCAAACTTTGCCTGCCTCACTTGAGTCCACAAAAGAGATTTCTTCAGCATGAATTGAATTGGAGATATTTGATGTACATTGCAATTTGAATAAGGCTATAACAGAATAACCAAAATAATAATGTATGGTATAATAGAAAATCCAGTTTGGGCCTGGGTCGGAATTTTAAGTGAGTCCCTAAGTTTGTTAGCAGTTGTAAGAAAATCAGCTTAACGTCGAATATTCATGATATTTTCAGTGTAAACTAAGGTTTCTTTATCGATTGTGAAAGGAGTGAGGGCTGTTGAAGGTCCAGGATTTATCCTCCTTCCACTCACCTTTCCTGTGGTTAATCAGACACTGAATAGCCACTGTCGGTGATTTCAAGTTCATCTCTGTACTGATGTTAGCCCTCCAATGTACTGCATAGCCCCCACTGTACTGATCTTAGCCCTCCATTGAACTGATGTTAGCCCTCCACAGTACTGATGTTAGCCCTACATTGTACTGCACAGCCCACACTGTACTGATGTTAGCCCTCCACTGTACTGATGTTAGCCCTACATTGTACTGCACAGCCCACACTGTACTGATGTTAGTCCTCCACTGTACTGATGTTAGCCCTCCACTGTACTGCACAGCCCCACACTGAATAGATGTTAGCCCTCCACTGTACTGCACAGCCCCCACTGTACTCATGTGAACTCTAAACACTAATGTGAAAATATACCCTTTTTCTCAATGATTAGGGGGGCTCAGATCTGAGATCCCCTGTTCTCTACCTCTGATTACTTTAGAATTTTGCAACGTTGTTATAACAATCTTTTGTGCACATTTGTCATTTTTTCCTCAGTTCGAAAACAAAATGGCATTCTGGCATATTCCATTACTTCGTGAACGTGACCCATTGGACACAATTTTCGATGACGTCTTTGATTGGACCTTCCCTTCCGCACACCGCAGGGTCATCTACCATCCCTACTACGACCCAAGAAGCCGTGCTTTGCTCCAAAGGAGTGCAAGTCAGCAGCAAGGAGGGACAGATGACAAAGCCGATGATGACAACTTCAGGGTGTCTTTAGATGTCAGACATTACAATCCAGATGAAATCAATCTGAAAGTAGATGGAAGCCAACTTCTAGTCACCGGAAAGCATTATAAAGAGAGTGATTACGGATTTGAGAGATCTGAATTCCAAAGATCGTATCCGATTCCCAAGGATGTTGATCCCAAAGGCTTCACATCAAGAATCTCAGATAACGGATTCCTTGAAATCGAAGCCCCGAAAATCAAAGCTGAAGCAATCAAGCAGGCTGAGCAAGATGTACAACAAGATGAGACGAAATTCAAAGCAGTTTTTGATGTGAGCAACTATAAGCCACATGAAGTTCAAGTGAAAGTGCAGGGAAATGAAATACATATTCGCGGTGAGCACAAATCCGAGAGCAAAGATGGTGAAGAGTCATTCTCCCATCACAGGCAGTTCTCAAGGCGTCTTTTGCTGCCAAATACCGTGAAGGTGGATTCACTGCAATCAAAGTGGACGAAAGAAGGCAAGCTTATCCTTGAAGCTGATAAATTGCCAGCCATTGCTTCCGAAGAGAGGCAGCTGACTATTGAGCACGAGGCTGACCAGGGAAAAATGGAAGAGTAAAGATTGCATGGCCTAAAGGCTGGACTTACATGGATACAGTGACTGGGCGCTTTGCTTGCTATTTTTTGCTTGCTTTGTGTGTTTGCTATTTTTTGCTGATGTAAGATGTTGCTTTTATGCTGATAGATAAGATTGGGTGGCATGGTAGTTGAAGAACCAGTTGAGAGAAATACAAAGGCAAACAAAACCAATTTATTAACAATTTCAGCAGCTTCGATTTCTAGAACTATGCAAAGTATATTTATAAGAGGCAGGGTTGTTCCTATGAATTGATGTTAGCAGTTTCAGGCACCAATTTACTGATTCATTGGGCGTTTCTCTAACTTAAACCTTCATCCCCGGTGGTAATACGTTTGTAGAGAAGCAACTAAGACGTTTGGTCAGATTGCAAGGGTGTTATAAATGCTGATATTGAAGAATAAAACCTTTCAAATGTTGAGTTACAAATGAGTCAAGTTATTAAAGCGTTAGCCCCTCCTCCTTAGAAATGAACGGTCTCGCTGATAGTCACTGGGCCATACGGCACCTGGAATAATTAAAAGTTTTTACGTTACGAATTGCGTGCAATTATTGGTTTCGTCTTCCAGACTGGTTTTCTTTCTGCTCTGGCATCCAATCTTATTGATTACTTTTCATGCTCCAAATGTATTTGCTATGTGCGCTGTCATTGCAATATGTTCAGGAATATATTTCTTTGAAAATTGTGTGTTTTTCTGCTTGATTTAACTGTTCTGCTCATCTTAAAAAAGACAGGAAATTTAGTTTGGGACGGTCCCTTGAAAATCCGCAACATTGAAGGGCAACTCTTCCACAATATGTTCAATCAGGCAATCAATACACCAATCAATAAGCCAATCAATAAGCCAATCAATCAATCAATCAATCATTAAATCAATCAATCAGTCAATCAATCTTTCGACCAACTAATCTCTCTAGCAATCCATCAATCGATCAATCAATCAATCAAGCGCTCAAACAATCTAGTACTGAATTTGTCAGAAACCGCTTTCTTTTGCTCATAAAACAGTTGTATCAAAAAAGGCCTTTACTCGATGGTTGAAAAAAAATGTATTTTAGGCCTCAAGATGGGCGTGGAATATTTCATGTGTGTGTGTCCCTAGACCCACCAAAGGTTTTGTTCATGAATGCAATTGTGCTTAAAATTGGCCGAGGCAAACCTTAGTAGTATTAAATGAACAAGATAACAGAACAGTAAAATTTGCCGTCAAAAACAGCTTACAGCCTAAGTTTGCGACAGAGCCTTTTTCAGGGGGGTTGTGACACCCTCCACGCCCTCCTAAAACAACGACCCTGAGCTGTGCAAAGGATCGACTCGTTGCTTTGTGCCAGAAATGATGCCGTGTTAACTTAATTTTCAGAAGTCACCCATTCGATGAAGAACATCTTGGAAATGCTTATTATTACCCAACACAAGCCAAAGAAATCGCATTTGAAGACAAGAAGGTTTGTTAAAAGGTTCTAATAGAAAAATTTTTGAAACCACCTTCTTAGCTGATGAT
>OZ025190.1:1017500-1175421 GCA_964019065.1 Catostylus mosaicus
TTATCGGCAGCAATAGATGAGGTTAGTTTTTACTAAATATTATTTGTTATTGAAAAGATGATTTGAATATTTTTATAGTGCGCGCAAAAGCAGAAAAAACGTTAGTAGAGCTAACGAAATTAAATAACAGGTTTCAGATAGAAAAATAATTACAGGCTGGGGGCTGGGGGCTGTAGCTCCGCACTATTTTGTTTATGGCCATTATACTGGCAATTATCCCAATCACAAAGCTTGGGCATGTCTTGACCTTTTTATCGACATCTAAGGAGCACCAGTATAAACTTAGATGACCACGCCCTAATATGGCTACGCCCAATCTTTAATGTCCCCCTAACAATATGCTTCGGCATCCGAAAATGTTTGGTAGAAGGATTTTACGTTAACTTTTTCTATGTATTTTAAGGTTATTGCTGGAAATTTGTTCAATCCGTCCTTAGCAAGAGAATCCTTTACAACTGCTGATGAGAATGAATCAGGGGAAAGAGGCAAGGCAGAAGATGAAGAAGACAAGAACTTGTTTGCCGGTGAGAAAAAATTGTTTCTTAATCAGGGCTTCTGACGGGACCAAAAAAGTGGGGGGCCAAGCTTCGATGCCAAAACTTGCCACGCCAAAAGATGATGAGCTGCCTTTGAAAGGCATAATTTGCAAAAAAGTGTGGGACATGCCCCCCCCCATCGTCGGAGGCCCTGTTAATTCCAACTTGTGCAATCATGATAGTAGAAACAAAGGGACGAATATTGCAACACAACAACGTCAAAGAAATAGAAATAAAGACCATGAAATATCTGACATGAAATAGTTGAATACATAAGTGGATATTTCCTTCCCACGTGCAATATAACTTCCTTCTGCTTCTTCTTCACCGTTTACTTCGCCATTCACTTCTTCCATGTATTCAAAATGTGAACATGACAGAATTGCATTTTTTAAGATTTGGAATCATCCGATGGTGAATTTTCTGATGACGATGTTTTAAAGAGTTTGCGTCTTCGAAGAAAGCAATACTTACATGCTTTAAAGTAGGTTCATTTCTTATGAAAAATACATGTTCCTATGCATAAATATTTGCTCAATTGATTGCCACTTTGCTTAATTCTTCGCTAGTTTCCTCGTTATATTTCCTTTTCCCTCTTGAATAAATGCTTACTAACATATTTGCCTGTTTGCTCACCTTTTTGCTTATCTTTTTGCTCTTTTGCTTATTTTTAAGCAACTTTTTGCTCAAGTGATTTTTCTCGAAGCTAATAAATAATAGTAATAAGTAATTGATATTCAAGTAATGATTTTTCACATTGGCTTTCTTGTTATGCTTACATACTTAATAGCTTGTTGGCTCCATGCTTCATTTTCTTTCATTTTCTTATCTGATTTTTCTCGAAAACCCGTCATTAAATTTTCACAACTTTTCGTTTCGTCCTTTTGAGTTTTATTTAAACCAAACTCTTCTCAGCCGTCTTAGCTATGTGTAACGATTCTTTCCCCTGCTCCCTGATACATTTTTCAAATCTCATTTTTGCAAAAGTTTTCTATAATCTTTGTAACACCTCATTTATTGTCTTTTTTTCAGTGAAATTCACAACATATTGAAAGGGTTCCCAGTTGAAGAAGATTGATTCTCTGGAACGCGTTTTAAATTTTTCAGCCTTTTGAATACATAAATATGTAAATATGACAAAGTTCGCATTTTATAAACATTTAGAAAACCATTATTTTATGAAAAAATTTCTCATCCATTTTGCCCTTGCCTTCTAATCTTAGCCGAGTGCACCATGCGTCTCTCCACGCAAATACGATTAGAAGTATATAATGCCGCAGAAAGTACACTCTGCAGGGGGAGCGCCAGAGGGGGTAAAGGGACTGTAACCCACTCGTAGGGGAATTAATTTTATGCCTGTCGGAGACTTTTTAACGCAAAATTGTTTTTTATTGTTCGGAAATATACCTTCTGTTCTGTAACAATAATATATAACAAGTACTTAAATGTATGTATGTAATGTATTATAAGGCCCCTTTGTGGGTGCTTGAATTGAATTGAATTGAATTATTATATAGATGGGAAACCCCCTGACGGGAAACCTAGCCCTCCCGTCGGGCATATCCCGGCGTCACTCCTGTAGCTTTGAAAACAATCCACGCTACAAAACATTCTCTCCAACGCTCTCGTTACCAAGGAGACCTCGTATTAATGCTGTACTTTGACCTTCCTTTTGACATTTGACCTGCCATTTTTTACTCACCAAGTTTGGGATGTTATTTCAGCATGGATCGGCGTTTTCTATATCTTTTTGCAGCAACGATTGCCGTCTTATTGTATTGCTACGTGTTCCTTGTACATGGAATTCAGTCGATGAAATTAAACCATTTACCGAAAGCGATGAATATGCCTCCCACGAGAGCACCGATGACAAAGAACGTGCAAATTCCACTCAAAATAGACGGGAAAATTGAGAACTTTACTTACAAACTTTACCAGCCAATTTCAGGGGGAAACGAAGCAGTCATCGTTGAAAAAGGATGCTACAAACGTGAAAGTCAATCTGATGCAAACAAACTAGAGTTGATCACTGGCTTTGTGGATCTTAGAAATCCAAATTATGGCAAGATTGTTGGGAATATGAAAGACTACAGTGATAGGCCCGCAGAATTGGTTATAGAAGCGAGACACATGGAGTTGATGGAGGTTCTTCAAATCAACCTACTGAATCCTATGCTAGAGAATGTTCATGTGCTTGTATGGAGTAGAGATACGGCTGAGTATTTGAAATCAATGAATTTGAAAAATACAAACAAGTTGATAATACGAGTTGTTGGCGGGGATGTAGGACTTAAAGAACAATTATTGTATGCCTCTGAATGCCTTGCTGGTAAATTGATAGCAATTACAAATCAAGACAACACAATTGGTATAGGATGGGATAATAAAGATTATCAGAGGATATTAAAAGAGAAAAACATGATGTATGCCTTAACTAGACACTCTACTTTGACAGAAAATCCAGAACACGGTTCAAAATGCGCATGGAATCAAGAAAAGTACAACAATTGCGATGGAGGAGGTGTGTATTGGGGCTCCCATGACACTTTTGTTCTGCAAGCTAGAAAGTGGAACCAGAGTTTAATGAATGAGCTTAATAGTGTGACACCAGACAAGGCTGGGATGGAAAACCTGTTTATATGGTTTTTTGCAACAAAAATGCACTACACTGTGCTTAACCCTTGTCAAGTCCTTTTTGTCCATCACCACCACTGTGTTCCAATTAGAGGTAGAAATCGTCCAAGAATAAACTCCGGCGGGAAAAGTGGAACTGCAGGATTTACAGACAAACTTGAATGATAAGCATTTTTGATTAGTTTTTAATGTATTTATATTAAAATTAAAAGCTTACTTTAGATAGGCCTATAACTATACTACATTACTAACACTACAAGAAACGAAGAATCAAAGTCAACATATGGCAATACAAAACAAAAACCTGATAGAACAACCCTAACTGTTTACAAATATTTACATTAAGTAAGAATTTGACTGCACCCACACCCTTAGGCACTTCATAGGCACATTGCAATTTAGTGGTGTTAAAGTTCAACAGACTTTTTGACTTCAAAACATACAATAATAATAATAATATAGTTATTTATACAGGGTTGCCATTTCAGCAACATAGGTGCTGTTATCAATAAGTGCCCTGTTATAAAGATATATAATCTTAGAAAAAATTAAACTTTAAACTGATTTATTTACAATTAACAGCCTTGAACTGAAAAATCCTTTAAAATATTCTCTACTTTACAATTACTCTTTAGATAAAAACGCATGTTTATATCAAAACCAATACCAATACCAAAACTTAATAATATCTTATAATTTTCAACGAAGCTAGAAACCCAAAAAGTAAAAATTCAAATGGTCATTCTTTTAGTGACTATGTTCGCAGTGAACATTGTTTGCTAAACAGCCAGTGCTAATTACAAAAGCAACAGGTTTTCTTTCGTCCAATCGCACAATGCAAAGGTTTGCTATTGTCTCTGCTTCCGGGGGTTACGTTGAATGCGTTCGATCGCACTTGCACACACCCACCTCAGACACTCGCACCCTCCAATTGTAATCTGATTGGAAATCTCAGCTAAAATTCTTAAAGTTGAAAGCTATGTTTCATAAAATCAATAAAGAATCAGGAATTTGCTTACGAATCAGTGTTACTAAGAAGTTATCACATGAAATCTTTTAGTGAAAAACTTGGAATCACTTGCATATCCTCACGTACATTGGCGTTGCATTCTTTTTTACAAATAACTGCGATGGTCTTTTTATTTGAGTATTTCAAAAAAGAATTTCAGGTAAAATTAGCTTTGATCTTGTAGAATTATGACTCACCCTGCCCCCTGCCCCTACCCCCTGCCCCAGACTATTTTGCGATGGCCCTATTCAGATGCGATGATGTCAATAAAAAATAATTCATGAATATACTAGGCTCTAAATAGAAAAATTTTAAAGAATGTTGTGGCTCAGAAAAAAGTCAAGAATTCTCATAGTAAAACGTTTGTTTACTTTTACAAAACAATCTTTTGCCAAACTGCTTCTCAATTTTCCGACATGTGCATTTTTTGTATTATCAACCATAACTATATTCCAGCACACGTGGCAATAGAAATTGTCTGAACAATTCCTTCTCAATTGCATTTAACAGACAGGGACCGCGGAGCGATCTGAAAGTCGGGGGTTGAAATCAGGCGTAGAGAAAGGTCTGGAGGATTCCCCCCAAAAATTTTTAAATCACGCCCCTAGGAAATGGCTATTTTAAGGATGTATCCTCTTTTTCATCTTATTTTAGCAGTTCAGAATTCCCAGTGCAAGTTGAAATGAAGATCACCACATGAAATATTCTTTAATTAATCTTTAGCTAATCGTTGATCTGCTAATAAAGCAGAAGTAGTAAAATGTTTATGCAGATTATGAATTCTCGCCTTTCATCTGCATTTTGGCTTTGTCTTATGTTCTTTAACATTAATCAGAGTCTATTTTCTGTTGACGAAAAAGCAGGCAAACCAACTGCGAACGAAATGATGTTTAACTGTATTGTTTGTCCATTGAGAGCAAATGAAACTAATTATATATTTCCCTGTGCACTTAAGTCACCGTCTTTTCTATTTACTGGCAGTTTTGAAAGTAAGATTAATCAATATGAAAGGGCCTCCCCCCACTTATTTGCAAGTTATGCCTTGAAAAGACAGCTTATTATCCTTGTCCGTGGTAATTTTTTGGCATAAAGACGTCAAGTTCTCTATGTCCTAAGAATCGGTTAACTAAAGAAGCATGGTTTTTTTTAAAAAAGATGAAAGACCCTTCAAACAGAGTGAACCAACTTCGGATCAAGTTCGGAAATTGGTGGCATCTTATCGAGAGCTTAGCTTCTTCCTTAACGGGGGCCCAATTTGTTCAGCATTGCAATACCCTCCAATTACAAAGCGGTTCTAATCCTGTTCCCTTGACCTAATTGTTCCTGTGTTTGATGATCAACAACTCCAAAGTATTAGTTGTTATGGTCTGAGTCTGATACAGCTGTACCCGTGACAAATGGAGTCAAAATAACGCAAATAGTTTCAAGTTCTTCTGATATGCTCACACTACTTCGTGTAAAATTGTGTGAAATCGTGTGAAGTTGTTGCCCCAACCCATTTGTAAGAAAGATCCAATTTCCTTTCACAAGTTTACTAATTCTGTGTACCACTTCAACCCAGCTGTCAGTAATTTTTCTAGCATCATCGACAAAAGCTAAAATAGATTTCTCAAATTCAGCGATTTCCAAAAACGTTTCATGATTTCAGCGTCTTTGGCCTATTCCTCTGCGCTTGATTTTGTATTTCAATTTTGATTTAACACTTTGATCGTCGGCCATATCTGATATCATTTCCTGCGTTTTAGCATTGTCTTCTTTCACCGTGTTGTTCAAACGTGTAGGTGTTATTCCTTGGCTACAGCTTGCGCTTTCGTCTTCACCGTCATCAGAATGTCTGTCTCCTTTCATAATTCTAACTAGTGGGACTATTTCTTTGTTATGAATCCCTGCTTCCACATCCAGCGACATCTCGGTGCAGTAGGGATGGTATTTCTTTAAATATATAATGTTTTTCTCAAACATTCTTGATAGTTATTTGACAAAACAACATAGAAGCTTGTAAACACAAAATTTTAATTTCTATTCTGTGTTGTATAGATACTTGCCAGTAAATAGACAAAGAGTCAAACAATGGCAAACTTATAGCAATGGGCTCTACCATTCTTTGTTCACATCTTACATTGGATTGGTCAGTTCTTTTCATCCTTTATTTACTGATTGGCCAATTGAATAGCACAATGCAATACAAGTGGTAACTTTACCGCTTACCGCTATTAGGCCATATTTTTAATTTCATTTATTTGCTTTTTCCTTTCCTTTCCAAAGTGTAGTGCATTTTTTATTGAGCTGCCCTAAATCGACAGTTAAAACCAGAACTTATTATTTAAGTCATTTAGCACCTTGAATTAGATTTTAATTTGCTTATTATAACTGTTCAATTGTTTTCTATCTCCATGAATCTTCAATTTTATTATTAAGGGATATGAAAAGAGTGTTGGAAATTTCAAAAGATAGATGTCAATGCTTTTTGCGAGTAGATATGACATTAGTTTATAGCGAAAATATACCAAGGATATAGATTCTTTGATAGTTGAGGGAATACTATTCCAAAATTTGGCACCAAATTTGGCGAATGGAACTTATGCCATATTGAAGAGTGTTTTCCTGAGTCAAGAAAATATCTTTCATAGGAGCATTTCGAGCATCTTGTTGATGAATGGATTTGATTTATTCAAAGAAAATGTGAAAACAGTCAGGAGCAATCAGCAATGCCGAAAGAGGGGGGCAAGAGGGGCAGCTGCTCCTTTTCCAAAGGGGTGGAAGGGGGCAAGAAGTGCCCTGCTCAGTTCTATAAATTCTTTTTGACAATCAATCACACCAAAGCACAAATCGTCTTGGAATGGAAATTTCAATGGACAGAGAGGTACCATCATATTACTTGAATGAGACATAAGTTTTTTTGATTGTCTACTATTTTAGAGGATGTATTTTGTGGACAAGTGCCCTTCAAATACGTCTGCCCCATTGGGCCATTCAAAGCGTCCGGCATCCCTGGCACCAATGTTATGGATACATTCATAGACAAAGGAAATAAGTTTTAATTGAAACAGTTCCTGCAATTTTAGGATCGTCAGGTCAGGGAAGATAGGAGAAGAAGGTGAGGAAAAACTCTACATACGTCTTGTAAAGATTGTATAGCACATACTCTGCTACCTTTTGTAGGCCAGCTTTCCTTTTCTCAGACAGCAAAGTTTGTCTAGGTAGGCACACATTGGTGTAGACAGATAGTGCGTTCTCTCTCTCCTGCAATGTGCAAGCATGCAATCACTTACTTTGTTGATATTAAGGTATCTGCATTTTCAAGGGACTGAAGAAGCTTGTTGATTTCAATGGTACTTCTGACAGCGGCTGACTGGCCCAACGGTCCACCGGCCAATGGCCGGTGGGTCCTTTGAAAATTCTCCCCAAAGGGCCCCTTTTTGACGAAATGGGGCCCCTGGAAACCGCTTTCCACATTCGGAGAAAATCAATAATTGGAAGGGTTTTGAAGGGACAGGTTTGGACAAAATAGTTACATCTAAAATGCGAAGTAAATGAAAGATTAGTTTGTCATTATGTTAACCTACTATGGTATATGGAAAAAGATCAGGAAGCTTAGTGATTCTTGTTACCACGCCCTAACTTCAAGCCACACCCAAAAGAGTCCAACTAAGTTATTCATGGCCGGTGAGCAATTCTTAAGCCAGTCCGCCACTGCTTCTGAGTAAGAATTGCAATAGCACTTGTCAATGACTCCATTCCTTGAAGAACTATGTTGCTTTTTATACAGCATTTGATACAATTTCGGAAAGCATGGTTGGGGAAAGTGTCAACAACTGTGCTGCCTTCTTATTGTTGTTTAGTGTTTCGGATATCCTCCCACAGTCCGATGCTTCTTCCAACAGTCACTGCAAACGATGTCCGTCAAATGAAACTAAACAACGCAGTGGGGCAAATATAAATGGTTTGGTTTGAAATAAGGATATGTAATTTATTTTGATATGTGGGCGCTGATTTTGCGCACAGTGTGGTCTGCAGTCTATCAAAAGTAGCTACAATCTTTTGTGTTTACAGCACAGTAAACTGTGTTTTGGTGAGGTGTTGCAAACATCTCAGTATTTCCACTTTTGAAAATGATAGAGTAGATAGAAAGAACAAGAGGAAGATAGTTGTCAATTAAGTTGAGTAAGGTTAGATACTGCAGATCTTTACAGTTTGAAAAGGCAACAGTAACTTGGTCCCTTATCAAAGTCCATCCACCATATAAAACTTCAAGAAGAAATGATATTCTCCATGCCTGTGGCTTACTTGCCAAAACCCTTTTTGAACCAAAGATATAGGAATATGCTTTCTTAAAAAACTCAATATTCAGAAGACTTACGCATTCCCTAGCATTCAATTGAATGCGTAGAGGACCAATGAAAGGAACTATATGCTTGAAAGGCACGCATCCAATGGATTCTTTATCATGAAGTTGTACTTGCCTCATGTAGAATTGTGCTGGCCAGTCTCCAGGCTGGGGACATATGAATTTTGAAAGGTAGAGACCAAGGCCTTTACTAACAGCATGATGTGCAGCTTTGTAGAAGTCATTGAAGCCTTTTAGTGGTAACTCAAGTTCATCAATGAGCTTACAACCATCCATCTTTCTCATTGCCTGGACCCCTGTCTGATGCTGTTGATAGTCATGTATTATGGTTGCCATGCTTCTTGCTGAAGACGTTGCTTGGTCAGTTGGTCTTTTTTTTGTATGTATGTTTGTGAAGTCATCAATCATGAGAGCTAAAAGTGCTTTTTTGTTGATGGCATCTGCAATGAAGTCCTGAACAACAGATTCATGGCTATCAGCAACCTTAAGAAACTCTCTGCGCTGTGTTGACTTTGACACAGTGATACCACTTTTATTCAGCACTGACAGACCACCTTCACTTATGCCTTTTCCTACTGCAATATTCGATATTACCTTTTGAAACCAATTTGCCTTTTGTGATTGGCCAAACATCCTCATATATATTATTGTCACAGCTTTTTTCTCATTTAGTGCTTGTCGCTGTGCAGATGTGTCTTCAGATGACATAGCATTCAAGATGGTGGCAAACAATTTATTAGCACCAGCTGAAATGCAAGCTAATCGCAGCGATTCAGGATCAAAGGGTGGTAGCTGATCGTTTTGGCCATATCTGGACCATAGGAAATCTCTGCAGCGTTTGACTTCGGCTTGCAGGTCAGTGCTCAAAGAAATGGTTTTGGTAAGTTCTGTCATTTGGTCAATTGGGATGTATGCAAATTTTTCTCCAACTTGAACAGGACCCACTCCATCAAGGTAGTGATCTGCAACCAAAGATGTTGGGACATATTTTACCAAGAACCTTGGAATGATGCAAAAAATTTGACCATCTATTAACATTTCTTCAAAGCACATTGGATCAGACTTCTCGCAGGGGACCACTTTATCGTTCTTGCTGGATTCAGAACTATCATCATCTTGTTGCGAGTTTAGCTCTGGTTCTGATTTTTGGGACTGTTATGACTGAGAATCAAAGTCAGCAATTGTATCCATAAGCTGCAAAAGCAGATGTGGAAGTTGAAATTGGGAAAATAGTCACAAAAAGCATAAAGCAAGAACACATTGCATAGCATAGCATAGCATAGCATAACATAAGCATACAAGAAAATTGAATAAGTTTATTTTTAAGTGCTAGTATTTATTGTCCCAAAAACAGTGATCCTGTAATTTTCACATACAAAAGCAGTGGTGGCCACTTGTCCAGATTTTGTGGGGGTGGTAAGCTGATTGTTTTGCTAAAATCGTTGGAGTTGTTATTTTTATCTATTGTTTTAGAAGAAAAAACTATATATTGTAATACAAAATATCCTGTGTTTGAAACAGCACTACCTCACTCTTGGGTGTCTGCCAACGTTTTAAATTATTCATTGTATTGGATGCAGAATATTATTTATTGTCAGAGCACCCAGAGTTGTATGTTGCTTATTAAACATATTTTCTATGAAAACACTATGAAACCCACCACTCTAATGAGCCCCCTTCCCCCCATTGTGCCATCGTATGCTGCAGTATCTTCATTTTGCTTGTTATGGATGAAGACCTTTCCCTTCACCCGAAATTTGGGAGGGCAGTGACATGTTTTGAGAACGTCCGACTTTGAGTCTTGATAACTCAAATTCGCGGCAAGATTTTATTAAATGCCACGGTATTTCTGTGCTAAATTTATTCTAGTTTTTGATTTGAAAAAAACATTTTAGTTATTTCTAACCAAATTTTACACGATTTCTTTTTAATGAAGGGAGGTAAAATTGGGGAAAATGGGCCTAAATTTAGCTGTAAACGGAAGTGGTGTCTACTTCTGGGGCTCCTGATTGGTCAATTAATCAATGAGAAAATGGATGTGTGCTGCGCTCTCGACCAATCAAGTTTGGAACCTATGCTATGCCCAGCATGACCTCTAGCTTCGCCACTGCAAATTTTGAATATCAAATTCGAATTTGACCTATCATTGTGGACTTGATAATATTGGGATATATAGTAAACATGGATCGGCGTTCTCGTTATTATTTCGCAGTGATGGCTATCGCTGTAGTATTATTGTATTGCTACTTGTTCAATTTATACGGAATTGAGTCGATGAGAATTAACCATTTACCGAAAGCGTGGACTACGTCTCCCACGGAAGCACCGATGATAAAGAACGTACTTATTCCACTCAAAATAGACGGGAAAATTGAGAACTTTACTTACAAACTTTACCAGCCAATTTCAGGGGGAAACGAAGCAGTCATCGTTGAAAAAGGATGCTACAAACGTGAAAGTCAATCTGATGCAAACAAACTAGAGTTGATCACTGGCTTTGTGGATCTTAGAAATCCAAATTATGGCAAGATTGTTGGGAATATGAAAGACTATAGTGATAGGCCCGCAGAATTGGTTATAGAAGCGAGACACATGGAGTTGATGGAGGTTCTTCAAATCAACCTACTGAATCCTATGCTAGAGAATGTTCAAGCGCTTGTATGGAGTAGAGATACGGCTGAGTATTTGAAATCAATGAATTTGAAAAATACAAACAAGTTGATAATACGAGTTGTTGGCGGGGATGTAGGACTTAAAGAACAATTGTTGTATGCCTCTGAATGCCTTGCTGGTAAATTGATAGCAATTACAAATCAAGACAACACAATTGGTATAGGATGGGATAATAAAGATTATCAGAGGATATTAAAAGAGAAAAACATGATGTATGCCTTAACTAGACACTCTACTTTGACAGAAAATCCAGAACACGGTTCAAAATGCGCATGGAATCAAGAAAAGTACAACAATTGCGATAGAGGAGGTGTGTATTGGGGCTCCCATGACACTTTTGTTCTGCAAGCTAGAAAATGGAACCAGAGTTTAATGAATGAGCTTAATAGTGTGACACCAGACAAGGCTGGGATGGAAAACCTGTTTATATGGTTTTTTGCAACAAAAATGCACTACACTGTGCTTAACCCTTGTCAAGTCCTTTTTGTCCATCACCACCACTGTGTTCCAATTAGAGGTAGAAATCGTCCAAGAATAAATTCCGGCGGGAAAAGTGGAACTGCAGGATTTACAGACAAACTTGAATGAAAAGCATTTTTGATTAGTTTTTAATGTATTTATATTCAGATTAAAAGCCTACTTTAGATAGGCCTATAACTATACTACAAAACTAACACTACAAGAACGAAGAATCAAAGTCAACATATGGCAATACAAAACAAAAACCTGATAGAACAACCCTAACTGTTTACAAATATTTACATTAAGTAAGAATTTGACTGCACCCACACCCTTAGGCACTTCATAGGCACATTGCAATTTAGTGGTGTTAAAGTTCAACAGACTTTTTGACTTCAAAACATACAATAATAATAATAATATAGTTATTTATACAGGGTTGCCATTTCAGCAACATAGGTGCTGTTATCAATAAGTGCCCTGTTATAAAGATATATAATCTTAGAAAAAATTAAACTTTAAACTGATTTATTTACAATTAACAGCCTTGAACTGAAAAATCCTTATTCTCTACTTTACAATTACTCTTTAGATAAAAACGCATGTTTATATCAAAACCAATACCAAAACTTAATAATATCTTATAATTTTCAACGAAGCTAGAAACCCAAAAAGTAAAAATTCAAATGGTCATTCTTTTAGTGACTATGTTCGCAGTGAACATTGTTTGCTAAACAGCCAGCGCTAATTACAAAAGCAACGCTTATTGATGTTATATGTTCAAATGAGCCACAGAACGTTTGCTCCCCGACAGTAATTCCCGCTGGTCTTAGTGATCATGAGCTGATTGCTTGTGTCCGAAAGTTGCACAACATAAAACAAAAGCCCAATGAAATTAACTGCAGAAACTATTCAAAGTACAACCCAGCGTCCTTTTGTGAGAATCTGGAATCTCGAAATTTTGATCAGATCTATTCTGCGGCCTCTGTAAATATTGCATTGAAATTGTTCAATGAAATCTTAACTCAATGCATAGACAAGCATGCACCTTTTGTGAAGAAGCGTGTAAATGGAAGGCTTTGTCCATGGCTCTCTAAGGAGCTCAAACAAGAAATGAATATCAGGGACCAGCTCCTTCGCAGGGCCCGACGCACAAACACTGAATTAGACTGGTCAACATACAGGCGCAGCAGAAACAGAGTGAACAATCTTGTTAAAAGCAATAAAGCGAGGTACAACAAAGAACTATTGCGGGATAATGCTGATTCTGCAGATAAGTTTTGGTCTGCAATAAAGAAGATATACCCCACAAAGGAAACTTCGATGGCTACGACATCAATGATTGAAGTAAATGGTCAAAAAACGACAGATATAAATGAAATAGCAAATGCTTTCTCCAAACATTTTGCAACGGTAGCCAACACCTTAAAAGCCAAAACGCTATTACTGAGAAATTTTATCTGGATGCCACAAAAGAGCTTTGCTACCACCGAGGAAATCACTTCCGCTTCCAAAAAGTCAATCCAGTCCAAGTCTATAATGAGTTGAAAAGTCTCAAACGTAAGAAAGCAGTGGGTGTCGATAAATTTCCATCTGGAAAGATAAAAGATGCGGCTTCTGTTCTAGCTGGACCACTGACCTTCCGCATCAACATGTCTATTGAGACAGGACTGGTACCATCCGACTGGAAAATAGCAAAAGTTATTCCGGTGTTTAATTCAGGAAAAAAATCTGACTTGGATAATTATAGACCCATATCAGTTTTGCCAATTCTGTCAAAATTGTTGGCGAGGTTTGTCCACAAACAGCTGATTGATCATTTGGAAAAGAATTGCATGCTGTTCAGCTTTCAATTTGGTTTTTGTTCCAAGCGCTCAACAGAATTAGCAGTGACACTCTTGACTGATCACATACGAAAGGAAGCTGACAAAGGCTCCCTCACAGGGGCCATCTTCGTCGATTTGTCAAAAGCCTTCGACACGGTCAGTCATTCCAGCCTTCTAAACAAGCTGCCTTCCTTTGGGATTCATGGTACTGAGTTAAACTGGTTCACTGATTACCTCTTTAACCGAAGGCAGTTTGTTCAAAGTAATGGATGTGCCTCTGACATCACGCCAGTATTTGATGGAGTACCACAAGGATCGATTATTGGTCCTCTTCTGTTTATAATGCATTTTAATGCAGCTCACACTGTTCTACAAAATTCTAAAATCATAACATACGCTGATGATACTGTCATATTCGTGTCAGGAAGTTCCTTAGATGAAGTTGAAGGGAAGCTAAATAATGACCTGCAACACCTAAAAGCCTGGTTCGATGAGAATGAATTACTGGTAAACTTGAAAAAGGGAAAAACAGAATCAATGTTCTTTGGCACAGCTAAACGACTAGGTAAAACAGAGAAAAAGGAGATGAAGGTTGAAGTAAATGGAACATCGATTGCAGGGACTTTAAGTTACAAATATCTTGGAGTACATCTAGATCAAACATTGAACTTTCCAACCCATTTTGACAAGATTTATAAAAAGGCTACAGGAAGATTAAATCTACTTCGACGCATCAGGAGCTCCATTGACTCTGCGAGCGCTGAAAAGATCTATCGCACCATGATAATGCCTTTTTTTGGATATTGTGGTTTGCTGTCCCTCTGATGGTCTTCATCATACAAGAAAAGAATTGAAAGTCTTGAGCGTAGAAGCCTTGATGTTATTAGATCGACCAGGGTTGCATCTGTCAGCTTGCGTGTGCCTAGTATCGAAGCAGGAGTGAAAAAGAGGTCCTGTATTTTGGTGTTTGATACTTTACAAGGCAATGTTTGTGATGCAATGGAAGACTACTTTGTTAGAAATGCTCATGGCAAAAATACTTGAAACGACCAACATCTCGTTAAGTTGCCTCAAGTGAAAACAGAATTTGGACGCAAAAGTTTTTATTATCTGGCAGGAACAGAGTTGCCACTAAGCGCCAGAAAGATTGAATCCAAACTTCTTGTTAGTCGATTTTTAGAAAATCATTTTATATGATGTAAAATTCTTTTACCTTTGGATTGGACGGTATTGGACTTTTGCAATTTTTTTTTTTTTTTTTTTTTTAGATCTTTGCCATTAATTTATTAAGTATCAGGACCCTAATGATAACAGTATGTAATGTACTGATAGGTCATCCTGTTAAAACATTCGATTATCATTCGATTAAATAACAGGTTTTCTTTCGTCCAATTGCACAATGCAAAGGTTTGCTATTGTCTCTGCTTCCGGGGGTTACGTTGAATGCGTTCGATCGCACTTGCACACACCCACCACAGACACTCGCACCCTCCAATTGTAATCTGATTGGAAATCTCAGCTAAAATTCTTAAAGTTGAAAGCTATGTTTCATAAAATCAATAAAGAATCAGGAATTTGCTTACGAATCAGTGTTACTAAGAAGTTATCACATGAAATCTTTTAGTGAAAAACTTGGAATCACTTGCATATCCTCACGTACATTGGCGTTGCATTCTTTTTTACAAATAACTGCAATGGTCTTTTTATTTGAGTATTTCAAAAAAGAATTTCAGGTAAAATTAGTTTTGATCTTGTAGAATTATGACTCACCCTGCCCCCTGCCCCCTGCCCCTACCCCCTGCCCCAGACTATTTTGCGATGGCCCTATTCAGATGCGATGATGTCAATAAAAAATAATTCATGAATATACTAGGCTCTAAATAGAAAAATTTTAAAGAATATTGTGGCTCAGAAAAAAGTCAAGAATTCTCATAATAAAACGTTTGTTTACTTTTACAAAACAATCTTTTGCCAAACTGCTTCTCAATTTTCCGACATGTGCATTTTTTGTATTATCAACCATAACTATATTCCAGCACACGTGGCAATAGAAATTGTCTGAACAATTCCTTCTCAATTGCATTTAACAGACAGGGACCGCGGAGCGATCTGAAAGTCGGGGGCTGAAATCAGGCGTAGAGAAAGGTCTGGAGGATTCCCCCCAAAAATTTTTAAATCACGCCCCTAGGAAATGGCTATTTTAAGGATGTATCCTCTTTTTCATCTTATTTTAGCAGTTCAGAATTCCCAGTGCAAGTTGAAATGAAGATCACCACATGAAATATTCTTTAATTAATCTTTAGCTAATCGTTGATCTGCTAATAAAGCAGAAGTAGTAAAATGTTTATGCAGATTATGAATTCTCGCCTTTCATCTGCATTTTGGCTTTGTCTTATGTTCTTTAACATTAATCAGAGTCTATTTTCTGTTGACGAAAAAGCAGGCAAACCAACTGCGAACGAAATGATGTTTAACTGTATTGTTTGTCCATTGAGAGCAAATGAAACTAATTATATATTTCGCTGTGCACTTAAGTCACCGTTTTTTCTATTTACTGGCAGTTTTGAAAGTAAGATTAATCAATATGAAAGGGCCTCCCCCCACTTATTTGCAAGTTATGCCTTGAAAAGACAGCTTATTATCCTTGTCCGTGGTAATTTTTTGGCATAAAGACGTCAAGTTCTTTATGTCCTAAGAATCGGTTAACTAAAGAAGCATGTTTTTTTTAAAAAGATGAAAGACCCTTCAAACGGAGTGAACTAACTTCGGATCAAGTTCCAAAATTGGTGGCATCTTATCGAGAGCTTAGCTTCTTCCTAAACGGGGGCCCAATTTGTTCAGCATTGCAGTACCCTCCAATAACAAAGCGGTTCTAATCCTGTTCCCTTGACCTAATTGTTCCTGTGTTTGATGATCAACAACTCCAAAGTATTGGTTGTTATGATCTGAGTCTGATACAGCTGTACCCGTGACAAATGAAGTCAAAATAACGCAAATAGTTTCAAGTTCTTCTGATATGCTTACACTACTTCGTGTAAAATTGTGTGAAATCGTGTGAAGTTGTTGCCCAAACCCATTTGTAAGAAAGATCCAATTTCCTTTCACAAGTTTACTAATTCTCTGTACCACTTCAACCCAGCTGTCAGTAATTTTTCTAGCATCATCGACAAAAGCTAAAATAGATTTTTCAAATTCAGCGATTTCCAAAAACGTTTCATGATTTCAGCATCTTTGGCCCATTCCTCTGCGCTTGATTTTGTTTTCATTTTTATAAACTTGAACGTTTTCTTGCCGCCCACTTGACAAATTTTTATTTTGTATTTCAATTTTGATTTAACACTTTGATCGTCGGCCATATCTGATATCATTTCCTGCGTTTTAGCATTGTCTTCTTTCACCGTGTTGTTCAAACATGTAGGTGTTATTCCTTGGCTACAGCTTGCGCTTTCGTCTTCACCGTCATCAGAATGTCTGTCTCCTTTCATAATTCTAACTAGTGGGACTATTTCTTTGTTATGAATCCCTGCTTCCACATCCAGCGACATCTCGGTGCAGTAGGGATGGTATTTCTTTAAATATATAATGTTTTTCTCAAGCATTCTTGATAGTTATTTGACAAAACAACATAGAAGCTTGTAAACACAAAATTTTAATTTCTATTCTGTGTTGTAAAGATACTTGCCAGTAAATAGACAAAGAGTCAAACAATGGCAAACTTATAGCAATGGGCTCTACCATTCTTTGTTCACATCTTACATTGGATTGGTCAGTTCTTTTCATCCTTTATTTACTGATTGGCCAATTGAATAGCACAATGCAATACAAGTGGTAACTATACCGCTTACCGCTATTAGGCCATTTTTTTAATTTCATTTATTTGCTTTTTCCTTTCCTTCCCAAAGAGTAGTGCATTTTTTATTGAGCTGCCCTAAATCGACAGTTAAAACCAGAACTTATGATTTAAGTCATTTAGCACCTTGAATTAGATTTTAATTTGCTGATTACAACTGTTCAATTGCTTTCTATCTCCATGAATCTTCAATTTTATTATTAAGGGATATGAAAAGAGTGTTGGAAATTTCAAAAGCTAGATGTCAATGCTTTTTGCGAGTAGATATGACATTAGTTTATAGCGAAAATATACCAAGGATATAGATTCTTTAATAGTTGAGGGAATACTATTCCAAAATTTGGCACCAAATTTGGCGAATGGAACTTATGCCATATTGAAGAGTGTTTTCCTGAGTCAAGAAAATATCTTTCATAGGAGCATTTCGAGCATCATGTTGATGAATGGATTTGATTTATTCAAAGAAAATGTGAAAACAGTCAGGAGCAATCAGCGATGCCGAAAGAGGGGGGCAAGAGGGGCAGCTGCTCCTTTTCCAAGGGGGTGGAAGGGGCCAAAAAGTGCCCTGCTCAGTTCTATAAATTCTTTTTGACAATCAATCACACCAAAGCACAAATCGTCTTGGAATGGAAATTTCAATGGACAGAGAGGTACCATCATATTACTTGAATAAGACACAAGTTTTTTTGATTGTCTACTATTTTAGAGGATGTATTTTGTGGACAAGTGCCCTTCAAATACGTCTGCCCCATTGGGCCATTCAAAGCGTCCGGCATCCCTGGCACCAATGTTATGGATACATTCATAGACAAAGGAAATAAGTTTTAATTGAAACAGTTCCTGCAATTTTAGGATCGTCAGGTCAGGGAAGATAGGAGAAGAAGGTGAGGAAAAACTCTACATACGTCTTGTAAAGATTGTATAGCACATACTCTGCTACCTTTTGTAGGCCAGCTTTCCTTTTCTCAGACAGCAAAGTTTGTCTAGGTAGGCACACATTGGTGTAGACAGATAGTGCGTTCTCTCTCTCCTGCAATGTGCAAGCATGCAATCACTTACTTTGTTGATATTAAGGTATCTGCATTTTCAAGGGACTGAAGAGGCTTGTTGATTTCAATGGTACTTCTGACAGCGGCTGACGGGCCCAACGGTCCACCGGCCAATGGCCGGTGGGTCCTTTGAAAATTCTCCCCAAAGGGCCCCTTTTTGACGAAATGGGGCCCCTGGAAACCGCTTTCCACATTCGGAGAAAATCAATAATTGGAAGGGTTTTGAAGGGACAGGTTTGGACAAAATAGTTACATCTAAAATGCGAAGTAAATGAAAGATTAGTTTGTCATTATGTTAACCTACTATGGTATATGGAAAAAGATCAGGAAGCTTAGTGATTCTTGTTACCACGCCCTAACTTCAAGCCATACCCAAAAGAGTCCAACTAAGTTATTCATGGCCGGTGAGCAATTCTTAGGCCAGTCCGCCACTGCTTCTGAGTAAGAATTGCAATAGCACTTGTCAATGACTCCATTCCTTGAAGAACTATGTTGCTTTTTATACAGCATTTGATACAATTTCGGAAAGCATGGTTGGGGAAAGTGTCAAAAACTGTGCTGCCTTCTTATTGTTGTTTAGTGTTTCGGATATCCTCCCACAGTCCGATGCTTCTTCCCACAGTCACTGCAAACGATGCCCGTCAAATGAACCTAACCAACGCAGTGGGGCAAATATAAATGGTTTGGTTTGAAATAAGGATATGTAATTTATTTTGATATGTGGGCGCTGATTTTGCGCACAGTGTGGTCTGCAGTCTATCAAAAGTAGCTACAATCTTTTGTGTTTACAGCACAGTAAACTGTGTTTTGGTGAGGTGTTGCAAACATCTCAGTATTGCCACTTTTGAAAATGATAGAGTAGATAGAAAGAACAAGAAGAAGATAGTTGTCAATTAAGTTGAGTAAAGTTAGATACTGGAGATCTTTACAGTTTGAAAAGGCAACAGTAACTTGGTCCCTTATCAAAGTCCATCCACCATATAAAACTTCAAGAAGAAATGATATTCTCCATGCCTGTGGCTTACTTGCCAAAACCCTTTTTGAACCAAAGATATAGGAATATGCTTTCTTAAAAAACTCAATATTCAGAAGACTTACGCATTCCCTAGCATTCAATTGAATGCGTAGAGGACCAATGAAAGGAACTATATGCTTGAAAGGCACGCATCCAATGGATTCTTTATCATGAAGTTGTACTTGCCTCATGTAGAATTGTGCTGGCCAGTCTCCAGGCTGGGGACATATGAATTTTGAAAGGTAGAGACCAAGGCCTTTACTAACAGCATGATGTGCAGCTTTGTAGAAGTCATTGAAGCCTTTTAGTGGTAACTCAAGTTCATCAATGAGCTTACAACCATCCATCTTTCTCATTGCCTGTACCCCTGTCTGATGCTGTTGATAGTCATGTACCTCAACTCGTGATCTTTCCATTTCAGCATCAAAAAATGCTGTTCTGATCCAAAATGGCATTGATGATGCAAATGTTGTTGAGAGGGATGGTAACAACTTTGCGGTCAATTGAAGCAACATATCTTGTGAAATGCCATCTGGATTTATTATTTGCTCATCAATTGAAACAGCAGATCCATCAGAAAACCTTTTGATGATTATGGTTGCCATGCTTCTTGCTGAAGATGTTGCTTGGTCAGTTGGTCTTTTTTTTGTATGTATGTTTTTGAAGTCATCAATCATGAGAGCTAAAAGTGCTTTTTTGTTGATGGCATCTGCAATGAGGTCCTGAACAACAGATTCATGGCTATCAGCAACCTTAAGAAACTCTCTGCGCTGTGTTGACTTTGACACAGCGATACCACTTTTATTCAGCACTGACAGACCAACTTTACTTATGCCTCTTCCTACTGCAATATTCGATATTACCTTTTGAAACCAATTTGCCTTTTGTGATTGGCCAAACATCCTCATATATATTATTGTCACAGCTTTTTTCTCATTTAGTGCTTGTCGCTGTGCAGATGTGTCTTCAGATGACATCAAACAATTTATTAGCACCAGCTGAAATGCAAGCTAATCGCAGCGATTCAGGATCAAAGGGTGGTAGCTGATCATTTTGGCCATATCTGGACCATAGGAAATCTCTGCAGCGTTTGACTTCGGCTTGCAGGTCAGTGCTCAAAGAAATGGTTTTGGTAAGTTCTGTCATTTGGTCAATTGGGATGTATGCAAATTTTTCTCCAACTTGAACAGGACCCACTCCATCAAGGTAGTGATCTGCAACCAAAGATGTTGGGACATATTTTACCAAGAACCTTGGAATGATGCAAAAAATTTGACCATCTATTAACATTTCTTCAAAGCACATTGGATCAGACTTCTCGCAGGGGACCACTTTATCGTTCTTGCTGGATTCAGAACTATCATCATCTTGTTGCGAGTTTAGCTCTGGTTCTGATTTTTGGGACTGTTATGACTGAGAATCAAAGTCAGCAATTGTATCCATAAGCTGCAAAAGCAGATGTGGAAGTTGAAATTGGGAAAATAGTCACAAAAAGCATAAAGCAAGAACACATTGCATAGCATAGCATAGCATAGCATAGCATAACACAAGCATACAAGAAAATTGAATAAGTTTATTTTTAAGTGCTAGTATTTATTGTCCCAAAAACAGTGATCCTGTAATTTTCACATACAAAAACAGTGGTGGACACTTGTCCAGATTTTGTGGGGGTGGTAAGCTGATTGTTTTGCTAAAATCGTTGGAGTTGTTATTTTTATCTATTGCTTTAGAAGAAAAAACTATATATTGTATTAAAAAATATCCTGTGTTTGAAACAGCACTACCTCACTCTTGGGTGTCTGCCAACGTTTTAAATTATTCATTGTATTGGATGCAGAATATTATTTATTGTCAGAGCACCCAGAGTTGTATGTTGCTTATTAAACATATTTTCTATGAAAACACTATGAAACCCACCACTCTAATGAGCCCCCTTCCCCCCATTGTGCCATCGTATGCTGCAGTATCTTCATTTTGCTTGTTATGGATGAAGACCATTATTTAAAAATACATGTGGTGCAAGTGAAGGTATTGATATTAATTTGCTATTGTGAGTTTTTACTTTAATATTATATTCATTTTACTATTGCCATGGAGCTGAAGAGGTTTCCTCAGCTGTGAATAGAAAGTTCAGTATTGGGCAAACCCTTTACTGGCTTTAGCCTAGCTTAGTGTACTTATCTATATCATGCATCGGCGTTGTCGTTATTATTTCGCAGTGATGGCTATCGCTGTAGTATTATTGTATTGCTACTTGTTCAATTTATACGGAATTGAGTCGATGAGAATTAACCATTTACCGAAAGCGTGGACTACGTCTCCCACGGAAGCACCGGTGATAAAGAACGTACTTCTTCCACTCAGAATAGACGGGAAAATTGAGAACTTTACTTACAAACTTTACCAGCCAATTTCAGGGGGAAACGAAGCAGTCATCGTTGAAAAAGGATGCTACAAACGTGAAAGTCAATCTGATGCAAACAGACTAGAGTTGATCACTGGCTTTGTGGATCTTAGAAATCCAAATTATGGCAAGATTGTTGGGAATATGAAAGACTACAATGATAGGCCCGACTACAGTGATAGAAGCGAGACACATGGAGTTGATGGAGGTTCTTCAAATCAACCTACTGAATCCTATGCTAGAGAATGTTCATGTGCTTGTATGGAGTAGAGATACGGCTGAGTATTTGAAATCAATGAATTTGACAAATACAAACAAGTTGATAATACGAGTTGTTGGCGGGGATGTAGGACTTAAAGAACAATTGTTGTATGCCTCTGAATGCCTTGCTGGTAAATTGATAGCAATTACAAATCAAGACAACACAATTGGTATAGGATGGGATAATAAAGATTATCAGAGGATATTAAAAGAGAAAAACATGATGTATGCCTTAACTAGACACTCTACTTTGACAGAAAATCCAGAACACGGTTCAAAATGCGCATGGAATCAAGAAAAGTACAACAATTGCGATGGAGGAGGTGTGTATTGGGGCTCCCATGACACTTTTGTTCTGCAAGCTAGAAAGTGGAACCAGAGTTTAATGAATGAGCTTAATAGTGTGACACCAGACAAGGCTGGGATGGAAAACCTGTTTATATGGTTTTTTGCAACAAAAATGCACTACACTGTGCTTAACCCTTGTCAAGTCCTTTTTGTCCATCACCACCACTGTGTTCCAATTAGAGGTAGAAATCGTCCAAGAATAAATTCCGGCGGGAAAAGTGGAACTGCAGGATTTACAGACAAACTTGAATGATAAGCATTTTTGATTAGTTTTTAATGTATTTATATTAAAATTAAAAGCTTACTTTAGATAGGCCTATAACTATACTACATTACTAACACTACAAGAAACGAAGAATCAAAGTCAACATATGGCAATACAAAACAAAAACCTGATAGAACAACCCTAACTGTTTACAAATATTTACATTAAATAAGAATTTGACTGCACCCACACCGCCATTCAACCAGGAGAGCAGAAAAGAACCTGGCTGCATCTTCAGGGTACCCAATTGTTGCGTAGGTGCGAGTAATGGTGTGTTTTGAAGCCCGGCTTCAATAGCCACAATCAGCCTATGGAATCAGTAGATTTTTAGGCTTCGAGAAGAATTTTGATACGAAAACTGAATAACATAACATAGTTTTCAACGAAGCAACAAACCTTAACAGTAAAAATACAAGTGATCCTTCTCTGAAGAGACTGCTTATAACTGAAAATTCTACATTTTCAGCTCTTCAATTGTCAATTACCAATCCCCATGTTTGCTTACGTCTCTACCGATCAGAATGAGTCGGAAACCTGTTTAAGTTGCGCAATACTCATTACACTGCTTATAACTGCTTCACTGTGCTGTATGGTAGACAATAACTTTAATCCTTTTGGAGGGAATATAATGGAGGGTGAAGAAAGGCTATCTTGCATCGGACGTTAGAAGTTGTTGAAAAGAGAAACAGAGAGGTTTTTGACCTAATTTTGGAGGGAGGCAAAAGGATGTACAGGCTTAGCTAGCAGTCCCAGAGAATGATCTCGCCCAGTCTCTCTTACAGCTAAAAGGTATGGGCCTAATGTAATTTATAGCCTAAGTCAAAGGGATTTATGTTTCTATCAAAACTCTCTCTCTTCCTCTGTCCAATAAGCTTTCTGGGCCAAGTAAAACTCAATAAAATTTTTAGACAGTCTCTATAAAATGCTAAATGGAAACAAATTCAATTTAGTATGCTTTGCAATACCCCAGGAGGATGGAGATGAGAGATATCCTAAAGTTTGTTGAAAGGGAACGATCTGAAACAACGCAGACTTAACGCTGATTTTATCCCACTAAATTTTTCACACTTCATATAGTGAATAAGGCTGTGACCACACGAAGAAGGGCACTTCCTAAAGAAAAAGGGCGTCGCCCAAAGGGGAAAAGGGCATGGTCCAAAAAATTTTCAGGTCCCAAAAAACCCGGTCACCATACTTTCTGGATCCGCGCCTGGTTCCTCTCATTTTATCAGACCCTTAGAGCTTTGCACACTAACTACTACCAGCAGATGGAACCTGGGACTGAAGTACATTTTTGAATGTGGGGGAGGAGGACCAATTATGAAAAATGTTACTAAAAACGAGATTAAATACGAATTATGTGGTCTCTGCGGAGTATTGGCTTAGGAGTAGAGATCTAATCATCGCCGGTTCGAATCCTCGCCCTAACCATTTATGAGGAACGCAGCTTTAGCCTCTCAAGCCAGGATTTTAAATGGGTACCTGGTCCGTGATTAAGGGCGCCGTCTGTGGCTGCACCCTGCTTATATGCGATTATTCATAGCGAGCGGGGGAAAATGTAAAATCGGTAGAGTAGCCTCTGGCTGGTAATAGACTATAAATCACAATTGGAAGGAGGTACTGAGAATATGCACTCTGCGAATGTTTGGAATACATATATACGACACAAATAGAGCTTGGGTCTCCAATGGTTACCTCATGCCAATAGCGTGGTAAAATTCGTTCCCATGACAATTTGATGAGTAATATTCAGTGTTGTTTTGGCAGCCATAACTCGCTTGGTCTTGGTCAATAAACTCAGCTTAACGTATAAATAATTTACAAGTTGCGCTTGAAAAAACCTACAGAGCTGCGGTGAACTTTGATAAACACGTAAATTAAATTTTTTATTGTTCACAATTTGCTTAGCACTGCTTTGGGGGAGCGAAGCTCTTGGGGGTCTGGGACAGGCTCCCAAGGAAAATCTGAAAATCTCTAGAATGGCTGAAATGGCCTATTTTAAGGATGGTTTTAGAATAATTAGATAAAAGAGCATATCAAATTCCTGAAAGCTGCATAACTGATAAATGTTTTATCAACAACTGAATTTTTCTAACCTGTATCTAATTTCAACTGAGCCTGTATCTCGCTCCTTGACCCTGCTAATAACATTCTCTTTACTAAAGAATATATTGCCCGCAAATAGGGGATTGTACGCCCATTTGCCAACAAATTCGTCCGGAAACCCCCCTCCTAAAACAAGCATCTAGCTATATGGCTTCTTGTTGCATCATTCATGCGTAGTTATCAGTTTGTTATAAAGTGAGGGAATATAATCATAGCCTTGGCATCCTTGATTTATTTCTTGTAGAAGACTGCTACACCCTTCTTGAATTGTACAAAACTTTCCACAGTGGTCAATTTATATGGTAAAGAGTTCCATACAGTTGCTGCCCTTGTGGTAAAGAGTTCAGCATCTGACTTCGTTCTCTTTTTCTTGATGAATATCTTCTTTGATGATAACGGTACGGTATAATAACTGAGGGCAGGAGGGGCAATTCCTTCCAGCCCTATGCACTATCTGCCGTAGAATCTTGGTTGTGCCGAACGATACATGATTATAGGAGGGAGGGGTGTAGCATCGCCTTGATTAAATCAGCAGCCTCGTATTGAAACAAATGCAATCGACTTTGAAACCCGCCATTTTTTGAAACGAAATAATTTTCAAAAAAACATCCGTCATATATAGCACCACTACTGCGGTATTTCGTCGACATTTTGTTAATCTATTCATCGTTACGATTTAAGGCATCAAAAGAAAGCAGTTGAAGCTATGTTTTATTGAGATTCCTCGTCAATTGCTCTTGAAGATGCAATGGCCTAAAGGATGTCACAGTTGAGTTGATGGCGAAATTTTGTATTAAAGAATCCTGAAAGAACTATCATCGGGACATTTTGCACAAATATAAGTGATTGAAAATGAGTAATACATTTACAGGATTGCTAAGAACGCTCAAAAGCACTTCTTCTGCCAGGTAAGAAAAGGGATATAAGCTTTTAAAAATATTCGTCATCGTCGAATGTCAAAGTAAACTAAACGGTAGATTACCAGATTGGGGTCTTTAACAAATGGGCAATGAACGCGGCTCTCTGAGCAGTGCAACAATGCTTCAAGACTGTCTGGTCTTAGAGAGACTATCTAAAAAATTTTTGCCAATTGTAGGCAAGAGAAAAAATTTTGATTTGCTCTGTTGAATCCCAAGTAAAAGTAGATTGCAATCTACTTGATTTGTTATTTAGAAAATTTTTCATTCAAGATTTCACCCTTTTTGCTTTGGCCCCAGGATCCAAGTTCAAATCATATTCAAAACACCTGCACATTATCTTGCCTGACTATAGTTACTTTTCATTTCTTATCAATTAAATCATTCATTTTTGCTCATTCAATTTCTTTTTTTTTGTGTTTTATTTTCAGAGAATCTATGCTGCTTTCATCATGTGAATTGGAACTAACAGAGGTAAAAACCAGCTCTAACTTGCATCATCATCACTCCAATTTTGACCTGGTTTTCCTCTTTAAAGCGTGTGCCAAAATTTATATAATGCTCTGAAGTGGTTCTTTCCACTCCCCTTTTCAATTTCTTTCCATGTCAGTCAACCTTCTTTTCTGTGTCAGACTTCTCCATTCTTTTTTGGCCCGGATTTCCATGTTGTCATATGTCTTTATTTCTTACTAAAATCATTAGCTTTACAAGTTAGCACCTTACTTAAAACATTATTCTCTTATCTCTTCAGGATTTGTCTGTTCTGCCACTCTCCATTTGCTTGTGCCATCTGTTCTATAATTAGCCCAAGCCCAGCTTTTGAACTGGATATTTAAATTAATGACCTGGTGCAAATAAAGGGAAAAGATCTGAACAGCATTGGCATTACACTGGATCTTTCAAAAGTAGCCAAAACTCTGAGTAGACCTGACATATGGTAAAGAGAACTTGCTTAGGAAACTCCCATTCAATAGCACACCATTTTCATCTAGGCTAAGCTGGCTGGAATTTCAGCCCTGGCTGAAAACTCACATATAATCAGCCCCTTAGTATTTCCATGCAAGTAATGCAGTTTATATTGCTTGCAATGTAATCAATAGAGAGATAGGTTTACAGAAAATGTGCAGCCATCTTGTTGGGTAAGAAGATAAAATTGTTTGAATATTAATTTCTGTCTTTTAGTTGATGCATCAGATAGACATAATGGTTGAGAATAAACGGCTGGAATGGGAACAGCAGCTGAAAACACTCCAAATTCAATGTGAAAGAAAGGAGAGAGACATTCAGAAGCTGAGGGAAACAATTGAACATAGAAACAAAGAAGTAAGCATTTCAAATGCTGTTAAATCAAATGGACAGTCACTAGGGATATCTAGGACTAAAACCCTGCCCTCCCCAGAAAGGGGGTTGGTTTTAGGGTTTTAGCAGTATAACTCATGGCCCTGTTTGACTACTTTTATCATAGCTGATGCCCAGGATTGTAGTGCACAGGCTCGGGCTAGGGTTAGGGGGGTAGGAGTGGGACTCAAGACAATGCTTTAGTAAAACTTTTCACAAGACAATCAACCTCTTTAGCTACTGTTGCTGATGAATTTGTGATATGTCTTTGTGGTATACCTTCAAAATCTTGTCCCTTCTCAAATTTACTGTTACATCTCAAAGCTGCCGTCCCTTTTCTTAGCTACTGTTGCTGATGAATTTGTGATATGTCTTTGTGGTATACCTTCAAAATCTTGTCCCTTCTCAAATTTACTGTTACATCTCAAAGCTGCCGTCCCTTTTCTTAGCTACTGTTGCTGATGAATTTGTGATATGTCTTTGTGGTATACCTTCAAAATCTTGTCCCTTCTCAAATTTACTGTTACATCTCAAAGCTGCCGTCCCTTTTCTTAGCTACTGTTGCTGATGAATTTGTGATATGTCTTTGTGGTATACCTTCAAAATCTTGTTCCTTCTCAAATTTACTGTTACATCTCAAAGCTGCCGTCCCTTTTCTTAGCTACTGTTGCTGATGAATTTGTGATATGTCTTTGTGGTATACCTTCAAAATCTTGTTCCTTCTCAAATTTACTGTTACATCTCAAAGCTGCCGTCCCTTTTCTTAGCTACTGTTGCTGATGAATTTGTGATATGTCTTTGTGGTATACCTTCAAAATCTTGTCCCTTCTCAAATTTACTGTTACATCTCAAAGCTGCCGTCCCTTTTCTTAGCTACTGTTGCTGATGAATTTGTGATATGTCTTTGTGGTATACCTTCAAAATCTTGTCCCTTCTCAAATTTACTGTTACATCTCAAAGCTGCCGTCCCTTTTCTTAGCTACTGTTGCTGATGAATTTGTGATATGTCTTTGTGGTATACCTTCAAAATCTTGTCCCTTCTCAAATTTACTGTTACATCTCAAAGCTGCCGTCCCTTTTCTTAGCTACTGTTGCTGATGAATTTGTGATATGTCTTTGTGGTATACCTTCAACATCTTGTCCCTTCTCAAATTTACTGTTACATCTCAAAGCTGCCGTCCCTTTTCAATTCTGCAAATATGTCTATGAACAACCTTCTGACTGTGAATTCATTTCAAGACGTGTCCCCCTCAGAGGCTTGTAAGGTGACTTTCAATCCTGGTTTTAGGTGGGGCAGCTCCAGCAGAAGATAGAGTTTGATGCTGATAAGCACAAAAAGATGATAACAAAATATGAAGATCAACTTGGAAAACTTAAGTATGAGGTAATAAATATTGCATACTTTTTAATTGGAAGACTTAATCTTCCCCAAAAGGGAAAAAAGGACCAAATATGTAGGTCCAACAATAGATGAGTCTCTTCTGAACCAGCAATATCAAGTATTTAAGGAGGCCTGGGAGGTGGACAAACACAAAGCAAAAATTCTTGGTCATTGCATGTTTGAACTTGCGGACGAAGCAAACCAGTCTCAGAATTTTGTCACATTCTCCATCCCTCTGATTGTGTTTTTTGCATATAATATACGTCTCTCAAACTGTGTTTTAAGAAAGAGATGACAATCTCTGGTTAAAGACTTGGATGATAGACATGTGTCATGAAACTTGTCCAGTGATGTACTAGATAATAAACAATTAACTCTGTTAAAACATACTACAAAATTACTCTAGCACATCTACTTCCTTTCTTCTCTCAACTCGCAAACAGATACGCCTCGTCTGATTTCAAACCCACAGAGACACATGGGTCCATCTCCTCCGCAGTATAAATGTCCATTTGCTATACAGGACCATTCCGAAGTATAGCAGATAGATGCTCCAACAATACGTCTGGCAATTCTATGTAATCTTTCCTGATTATGCCATTGATCAGTCGTTCAATTTCATAGTTGGATAATGTCAAAAAGAATTACGGAAAACTGCAGAGAAACTCTAACAAACAGTCAGAAGATGCTGAGAAATTCAGAGACCAGGTAACTGATTATTGACAAATGAAAAAGGAAGATAAACATCTCTTTTTATGGCGGAGAAAGGGGCTAACGTAAGGGGGCAGAAGTACACGGCGAATATGAACAGATAATAATGATATATTTATATATTATAGAGCTATTATTTCCCTCCGACAGCAGGCTTCTTCATAGTATGGTATAAAGATAATTTAACTTTATTTAAGAAAAGCCGGCTGGCATGTGATTGGTTAACCATGCCTTTTTATCGTGCCATGCACAAGCAATCTTCGAGAATCCTGTACAGTCATGCCGGAGCCGGGGGGCTGGGGGGGGGGGGGGCTGTAGCCCCCCAAACTTTTTTGCCGCTATGTTATGTAAGGCATATGTTTCTAATTGCACTACAAAAAAGGCAATGTGACCTAGATGCCTATTGCATCTGTGTTCAACGTAAAGGCTTCTTGTCATTACCCCCAGTCACAAAGCTTGGGCATGTCTTGACCTTTTTATCGACTTCTAAGGAGCACTAAAATAAAATTGACTGCCCAGGCCCTAATAGGGCCTCGTCCAATCTTCAAAGCCCCCTCTCTTGAAAATATGCTCCGGCATCCCTGATGTAGGCAGCCAGCTATTTTGCTTTCTACTTTATTTGTTATATGATCGATGTATGTTTCTAAGTAACAAATTATAAATTATAATCTTGTAGTATTTACTTCGTAATCCTGCCGCTTTGCGTTATTCATTATATATATCATTTACATACATCGTCACAATCATTCCTCGAAACCCCAGAAGGCTGTCTATTATTATGTTCCTTACTTTTACATTTTCCTTTTTTATCGATCTATTTATATCTTCTTTTGTATATTGTATATTGTATATGTATATTATGATTTGCTTTTTATGTTTAACAGCAAAGAAATTTATTTCGATTGTTAGCTCACTGCGGAGAAAGAGAAACATGACGAAGAAATGCAGAAACAGGGTCTCTTTATCGAGGTATTTAAATTTTAATCTTGATTGCTTCATTTCATGCAAAATCCTTAGGAGGAAACCTTAGGACAGGCCTTTATGTCCCAGGCCCACAACTTGACAGCTGCCAGAGCCCCAGCTTCCTAGCATTGCTTGTTTTTAAATTTATGTACATAGGTTACAGATTCAAATTAAATAGAGATTGATTCCAAATTTCTTGGTACAGAAAAAGGTCCCTCTCCATGGCACACTGTCATAATCTGCTGCAACACTTGGCAAAACTTTGCAACATATGGAAAATGCTTCTCTAACTTCTTGCAATAATCTACAGCAATCTGCAAAGTTCCAAGATGAAATCGCTTTTTTTATTGTGACTCTTTGGAACATTCTACAACATTCTGCAATGCTCTGCAACACTCAACAACACTCAACGATACTTTGCAAATAATCTAAAACACTCATGACATTCTATTATATTCTGCAAGGCTCAGCAACACTCAACAATGCAATTTTTTCTATAGTCTGCAACACTTCATAGCGTTCTACGATACTCTACAACACTCAGCAAAACTCTAAAAATAATCTAAAACACCCCCACAATACTGTGTTATATACTACAATGCACTGCAAATATTTTGCAGTACTTGATAGCCTTGTGTGATACTCTCGGCAATCTGCAACAATATGCAATAATTAACAAAATACGCGACAAATTCTCTATAGCACACTATGAAACTCTATAATTTTCTCCAACTATCTGTAATGATTCACAGTATTCTGCAACATTCAACAACACTCTGCAACACTTAATAAAACTCTGTGATATTCACGAACTATCTGGAATGATTTGTGATATACCACAAGAATCAACAACATTCTGCAACATTCTGTGATACTGTGCAACAATCTGCAAATACTCTGCTTCAACAAGATTCTGCAACATTCTGTGATACTGTGCAACAATCTGCAAATACTCTGCTATGCTACATTACACTATGATATTCTTCAATGCTTCACAATACTCTAAGGCCATTGGCACATAGGATCTGATGTTGTGTATGTTGTGTATTGGTCGGGGGTTGCATCAAGATTCGCCCAACGGGGGGCTAGGTTCAACAACAGAGGGGCCATAAAACAGGATAGAGGGTATCTTTCTGAGCCTAAGAACACAATTTTTCGTTAAAAATTCCCCGACAGGCAAAAAATTTGTCCCCAACGGGGGGGGGGGGCTGAAACTCCCCAACGGGGAGGGGCAACGGGTTTTTAACAATTTTCCGTTAAAAATTCCCCGACAGGCATAAAATTTGTCCCCAACGGGGGGGGGTTAAACTCCCCAACGGGGGCTACAACCCCTGCCCCCTCTGGCACCACCCTTGGTTTTGGTATTTACCCTATCTATGCCACCAGCCAACAAAAAGAATATTAGCAAAAATTCTTAAAATAGTTAGTAATCTTAAAAAAGGCTCCTAGAATATTTTGATAAGTTTAAGGATTGTTCAATGAAAATTTGCAATAATAAAAATAATGGGAGAAATACTCCCTCCCCCAAAAGAATATTTTCAAGAAGAGAACAATTTAATACATATGAACATTTTGTAATGATAAAGTAAACACATTATGATATCTACTAACTAATTTGTAATTCACTTATCTATATGAAATAAATTTACATTTACAGTAAAACTGCATAACAAGTTCCACGGCTAATAATTTGAAATTTTGACACTTTTATATCTATAATCACAATATTTTCCTTATTAAGCTCTAAAGTCTGTAAAGATAAAATGTATACTAATTCAAAGTTAAAAGTTTTTAGTACTGAAGCATAAAACTTAATTCAATAGAAGAGGAATAAAAAAAAACTGAAAATACTGGAAGAAATTCTAGAGTGTCTGCCTAAGAAGTAAGAACAAACATTTCTAAAAAGATGCAGATATTTTTCCTGAAGTGTGGTTCACAAGTGATAATAGTTTAAACTTAGTTGGTGCTGACAAAAAGGCTGCAGTTTTGGAGTGGAACCAACTGGATCTGGTTATGGAATGTGGCCCTTAATTTTCCAATATCAGGGCATCATTTTAGCCATATTCAATTCTCAATGGTATTTAAAGTATTTTAATTGGTTAGTTAGGATTGGGGCCAGGTTTTACTATTGTTATGAAAAGAAGCATTTTTGAAGGCCATCCAATCAAATTGGCTCAAAATATCAAAAAAAAGAAGAATTCGCAAAGGCTTTCGATACTAAATGTCTTAAAAAAGTTGATTATCCTATGTCACCTTTTGTAAGCCCAAGGGAAACTCATTTGATTTTATGGCAGGGGTGGTCATGTTCATACTTAAGGTCTGAAGCAATGGTTCAAAGAACATATGGGACTAAAATGTTAAGAACCGAAAAAAAATTCAGAATTGGCAGGAAGCTAATTTTTTAGGGTCTGAATTTTGCGAACTAATGATAGAATTATTTGGGGTCTTTAATTAGCTGAATTAATTTTTGGAACCTGTGAAAATAATTTGAGATTACTAACCTAGGTTCCCATTTGTACCTTTAAAAATGGCACCCCTTTTTTAAACAGCACTCCTTGACTTCATTATTTCTTTGGCCATGATGTCAGCAAGGTCTGTCCTTGCATTTGATGTCAAAACAAGATGGTATTTTCCTCTGCAACGCTCATCTTTTTCAAGGATCTCCTTGAGTCGTCTGTAAAAGAGAACAACTTGGTTGTCTCTGTCTTCCCTTGTGAAACTGCACCTGGCATCATTCTGCATCTCAAACATTGACAGGAGTGGGGTGGCATACTCCATCAGGCAATAAAACGTTTCATTTGCAGATGACCTGACCTTGTAAATGCTATTTTTGTACACCCTTCTCTGGTTGCCAGCACGGCTAATGATTCTTTCGTGAGTTTCAGAGACGAATTCGATATTTCTATCCACCTCAGCAAAGTTGCTTGCACAGTTGCAATCTTTTGGAATGACGATGAACAGCTTGTGGTGGTTGATATGGTCCCTGACTGGAAGCCCATCAACTTCATTTTCAGAAAGGTTGATGACTTCCATGATGCTAGGGACTATCAACTTGAGATAGCCATAGTAGAAACTCCATGCCAATCCATCAGCAACATTCTTTGTAGCAATCTCGTTCATTTCTGAAACTTCTGCTTGGTTGGCTGTTTTAAGGCCAATAAGGTAGGAGATAAGGGGGGCAAGCCATAGTTGCATAATCAAAAGTGTGAGGCTGTGTGAATCCAAGGGTGAATGGCTGGACATACAATAATACCAGACAGCCCCCAGACAAACTGTTGCAAATAAGATATATACTTTCCATTTTGGGTGAGAAAAGCATGCATCAAAGGCTTTAAAGATACTTCCATTATACCTAAAACAGATAAGGTAATAAAAATGAATAGAAACAAATTATACCTAAAACAGGTAGGATAAAATAAAGACAGAAGTTCTCAAATTTTTCAGTTTCATATGATTTTTAAAATTCCCTTAGGTATAAAGTAAAATGGCAAGTTTATTGAAATTAAATATAACTTTTCATTTCATTTTTTTATTTTTTAAAAGTTCATTTTAAGATAAAGCTAATTTACACCAACTATTTACAATAAACCTTAAAATTCATTTATTTACAATCAGAGTAATTCTGCATTCATTTAAAGATTAAGCAAAGGCAGTTGGTTCCATCCCAACTCTTAAGTTCCGTTTTGTAATCTGCAACAGACTCTATTCTTTGTTTCATTTTTAGGATATTCTAAAGCAAAGCTGCCCTAAATCTTAAAAAGTTTATCCCACATGAAAAAGAACATAAGAACATAAGGAAATTATTTACTATTGCAAGACCAAAGTCGGATACAGAAGAAATCTAAGAAAGAAATATGTATAGATTACATCAAGAAAACAAAGGAGTTGTGCGAAGGGGAATTTCTCAAGAAGGGACTTTCTCAGTGGCTAATATAATCAAAAGTGGAGGACCTCCAAAGGATTCACTGATCCCATCTTGTTCTAAACTGCTAGTTAGATAGAGAAATTTGCATAAAAAGACCAAAATCGTGCAACAAATCTCAGCATGACAACCTTACCAATCAGGAAAAAAAATTTAAGTTCTTTGGACTTATGCAATCCCTGCAAGAAGTCGTGGAATATTAACCACAATTTTTCTGATGCTTCCCCTTCTCCATCTCAAAACACAATCAAAATCCCTTCAATCATTCTCTAGACATTTATCTAAGATCATTTTGCCGACTGATTCGTCGATTACGTTTAAACAATGCAATACACTAGCACGATTCAAGGAAAACAAGTTTACATCGAATTTAAAACGTGGAAGTAGTGATTGTCTTATTTGCTCGAAAAGGGAGATAGATTGTAAGTCGAGTTGCCCATGAAATTTGAGTACAACCCGGACCCTTTATTACAAGAAATAAAAGGAAAATAGCACATTTAGTAGCAATTTTGGACTTAAAAGTGAAAAAAGTGATCAAAAAGTGTATACGCCTTGATAAACTAGGCCTAACCTACCTTTTACTGACATGAAACATCTCCTCGACAAACAAGCACGCATTTTTTATCATCTCTCCATAAATAGCAGCAACAATAGACAGCAAAAGCAGCTCAATCCCAAACTTTTCATGCCTGAAGCTGAGTGCCGCGGTTATTGATGCTATCACCAAAAACCAGGCACATTTTTCCGCTCTTTTTCCGCGTTTGTCTGAGATTGGTCCAAACCCGTTGTTTTCATAATCATCCATCTTGAATCACTTCTTGCCTGTTTAGTCAATTTCACTCTCAATGCACGCAACGCGTGTTTTTATCGAATGTGATGACACAACCTTTTAGCAGCGATTTAGTGCCTGGGTACTTTGGAATTTCCCAAGGGACTTTACAGCTATCACAGGGGATTTCCCTTTTGAATAAATAGTTCCGCTTTTTTCCTCTTGCAGTTCCACGAAGTAGTCAAGGCCTCGGCATGATATGGAGGCTGAAAATTTTCTTTTTTTTTCTTATTATAATACGCTGAAACAATCTGTAACACTTAACAATACTCTGCAAGACTCTGCATCATCAAAATGGTCGCAACACTGTGAAAGCTGGTCTGGAATCAACAATCTAAAATTTCCATATTTTTTATTTTTCCTCTCTTTTATCAAATGGCCAATGTTGAAGAATTGTCTGAAGTTTCTCTGTGCTGTCATAAAATTAGAAATAAGGATTCAACTATGATGACGACACTGAATGGCGCAGTGCACAGTCTCTTGACGAGAAGTCCTGTTGATCGTACTAGAATACAAAGTATGGCAATGGTGCACCCAAGATAATTTTTAAATGCCTAAGGAGCACACCTAGGCGCTCCTCAGATTTTGGAGTTTTTATGTTTGTGCAATGGTACCCATAGTGAAGTGGCGCACCTTACGATTTTTCAACGGTTTAAGCGGACCCGCACCTGAGACGTTGGACTGTTGGCGCACCCAAGATCTTGTCAAGATTGGCCATATGCAATCTGGTTGATGGACCATCCAGCATAGCTTAGATGACCGAAGGAGGAAGTCGTTGCTTTGTGCCAGAACTGATACCGTGTTGACTTGTCAGCATCGCCGTTCAACCACGTTGCAGTGTACGATGTCAGTTGTCTCGAGTTTAGCTTATCCTCCCTTTGACTTTTCCGAGTTTTTCAATTATTATGCCAGTATGATCAGTGTTCGTTTTAAAATCGCATAAAATTATTTTGCTGGATTGATTTTGTAAATGTTAAAATGTAGCATTGCTTTCATCTCGAAAACAGCCTATCCCGCGTGAAGCACAATAGCAATACATTATATAGGTACATCATTTCTTTGCTAAAAATTCGTGTATCAATTTTTAAGGAACTGGAAGCGAAAGTCAGAGATTTGGAGACAACAAATGATGTACAGGAGGCGAAGCTGAAGGGAATGGAAGAGAAGAGAAAATCTTTTCTTGAAAAAAGTGAAGTTATGCAGGTTTGTGCATTATTTCTCAGGTGCAAAACTCTGTTAAGTTGTTATTTGACATTCTTTGAAAACAAGGAAGGCTCAACACTTTTTTATAAGAACAACCTGCATGAAAAATATCAGGCTGAGATTTGCCCAAAAATAAGAACAGTGTTAGAAACAAGACAGGCGGCTGATATGAAATAAAACTTAAGAAATTAAATACCCTACTGCCTATCTACTTTCGTTAGCTTTTTGGTCATTATCCCATACTCTAGGGAGTGTCAGACAAAAAAGTTTTGAAGTATGCCAAACCATGTTCGCAATTTAATTAGTTTTATGCTGTATGCAAACGAGAGTCGAAAAATTCGGTTCCGTTTGATTCGGTTCAGTTTTTCGCTTGCATTCACATGGGAACGGGCCAAAATAATTTTCCATTCTCACGGGACTTAAACTAAACTTTGATATTTTAAATTGATCAAAATTGGCAGGCAGAAATGTGATGAAAAATTCACCTTGTTCTTCATCTACCTTTTTTTAGTCTAATCCGTGTGTTCACTCGGGATCCAGATTGATCAGACGCTGGCTCCGTATTCGCGCCTTCTTGGTACGAATAGCACTTCCAAACCAGATCGGATACGGGTGTCTCGCGTGAACGCAAGGCCTTTCCGTGCCAGTCCGGAAGCGGACCAGACCGGAACCGCCCTCGTGTGCACGTCCTCTTAAAGTTTCGCCATGCGAAATAGTCGTTCAAATAAGCATTAAACTTCCAGGACATTGTTGGTTATGAACATTAAGTTTTAATCAGAAAAACTTTTTGATTTGTCTAGAATCAGTTATTGAGTTATCAAGGACAATTGACTAGAAAGAAACAACTTCTGGATAATCTTGAGCAGAAACACGTAATGCAAATTGCAGAGCTTGAAAATGAGGTGAGTTTGGAGTCATGGACGTAGGGAGCATTATAAAAGAGGGGGGCACATGTTTTGAAGCGCACTCCACAAACTTTCTTAAAAGTGCCAGAAACTGTTTCGGAGAGCCTAGGGTGGCGGTGAATGAGTGCTAGACTCGTTAATGTAACTGCTTTTGCTCATTTCATGTAGCAACTGAGTATTTGAAGATACTTAAGTTATACGGTTGGCAAAAAAGGGCAACACTGTAAGCTTCAAAGTGGTACTCTACCCGAATTTATCAAAAGTGGAGGGGGGCATGTGCCTCGGTTCCTACGTCTATGTTTGTTGATAAATCTTTTTATCGGTTCTTTTCATGATGGCGACGGTGGTCTAGGTTATGCAAATAGGCTCTAAGCAGATACTCTTTGCAAAAAAAACACTTGCGATGTTTGTAGTAACGGTTCAACTGCAAGAATGAATGATCAGCATTTACCATATACCACTTTAATAAGATACGAGTTAAATTAACAAGTTAACTAGTTCATTGGGCTATGTAAGCATTAACTTTAGCTCCGTTTAAAGTGTATATTTCTTTATATTCTATGTGTTGTAGTTATAAATTTAGGTTAGTTTAAGACATACTCCGGAGTGAACATAGGTTTCAAAAAATTTTAGCATCTCTACTTTATCATTAATTGCTTCTTCCTTCATGATCATTCATTCCATTGTTTGATTTCTTTCCTCCCAACTCATACCATTTGTGACTTGCAGATTCTGAGATACAAAGATGAACTAGAAGCAAAATCAGAAACAATTAAAAGGTTATTATTTATATTAGTCAATAGATTTCATATGTCCATTCGATATTTACTTAGTTTTTAATTACAGTTGTGGGCCGTTCATCTGAATGACTATAGCAATGGCGATCTTTTTATGTAGCAAGTTATTGGAAACTGAAATTAATGACAGCTTTTTGAAACCTGGTTTCTAGATATAACGTTTTGTTCGTTCTCCTTATGATTGCAATTAGGCCTAGTCCTAAACAGGTTCTCTTTATATCAAATCACTTGTGTTTTTTTTCAAGGTAATTTCTTACACATTTCCAAACATAAAGATTCAATGATTTTGACTATTTTTAATTTAAAAATTCTTTAAATTTTCAGTTTAAAGATTTCATTGGAAGAAAAGAAAGTAAACGAAGATAAATATTGGAATGACCAATTGGAACTAAAAGATGAAAGTTCAATTTTAAGACGCAATATGCAGGTTTTTACTTTGTTAATCAATTATTTGTTGGTGGAGCTTTTTAAGTAACGCATTCAAGAGTGTTGCTGACCAGTCAGCATAGTATCATTTCTTGCACAAAGCAACGAATCGTTATATATATAAAGATTCAAATAGGCAATGGCTGGAATGGAGTATATATACTAACCATAAGGGTGTTACCCAATTGTAAATTTTCAGTCTCGATCATGGGGGGGGGGGGGGACGAGTGAATCTCCTATGTGGTTTTACGCAGTTCGCACCCCGGTAGACTTAACTTTTCTTGTTTCAGCTTAATGCCTTCATCAGAGCCAAGCTTTATACATAAATTCAAATAGGCAATGGCTGACATGGAGTGAATATACTAACCATGAGGGTGCTACCCAATTGTGATTTTGGCCTCAACCTTAGGAGGGGTCGAACTCGCGCTCACCACATCCGGATCGACTCAGCATTAGTTTTTGTTATTTTTCGATTCTTCTTGTTAAGTCAGATTAGATGATGTCAAATAATTTTACCTCAGCTGTTTACCAGACTTGTATCTAAAGAAAAATTGCTAATTTTGATATGTCAAATCTGTGAACTTTCCACTGTACGTTTTTTGTAAGAAGAATTCAAAAATATTCCTAGAACTTTTTTGACGATCGCAGGAAAATTTCAGGACTCAGACTGCCTTAGGACCTTTTAAAAAAATTTTGCATAAACACCTAGCTTATTCCAAAAAAATTTTACTACAAAAATTTTGGGAAGGCTAAGCTAGAATTCCACAATCAAAAGCTAAATTTATATAATTTTTCTTGCTGAAATCTTAACATTTTGCTTGTTAATTTTTAGTTTATTTTTTATCTTTATAGTTTTATTGAAATTTCTATTTTTATATTATATTTCTAATTTCACAACTCGATAGAAAAAGGACCAGAAAATTTCATCGCTTGAAAAAGAGATACTAAGTCTGGAAAAAACAAGAGAAAAACATGAAAGGTTTGACTTTTGATTAATTCAAAACATTTTTTATCGCAATGAACTGTTTCGTGAATGAAATAGGTTCTTGATATGTAAACATCGATATGGTTTTATTAACAGAAAATGCGAAATAAAAAGCTCTCCCCGGCGGGGAATTGAACCCCGGTCTCCCGCGTGACAGGCGGGGATACTCACCACTATACTACCGAGGAGCTGACATTTTAATTGGATAAACCAAATATTATTTGCATTATGTGACACACTTCATAGGAAACATTTTGCGAGCTACCTACACGAAACTGCTGATTTTGCAATGAGTGCAGGGAAGATTTTTTTGCAATGATAAAGTTTGAATTTTCATTTCATTTCTTCCCTAACTCCTTTTTCTACATGTAAAATCCCTTTTCCTATAGGTCTATGTCATTGCAAGAGAATTCTTTGCTACAAAAGTCCAAAAAACAAGAGCAAATGTAAGAAATTTAATGTTGTCTTTTACTTTAGGTTTCATTCAAGAAATACGTTACGAAAAAATAAAAAATTTTAAATAGCAGCATCGGTGTGAAACTCTTGGTAAAAACATCAACCGATGTGTCCTATAGTCTATGTTTGATGCAACTGGAGCTCGCCCATTCTCGAGCACTTTAATACACTATGAATGCACAACGGAAAAAATACCTTCTTCAGCATTTCGAAAATATGAGATCTTGTTATTCTGCCAAAGTTATAAGCCAGGCATCTCTTGTGGTACCCAAAGACCAATGGCTGGCGGAGCTGAGAGTGGAGGGTTGGCCTTTGGAAAAATCTACGATTAAAGTTTCATCATGCTTTCTTATGCAATTTATAGTCCACAGATTCTTAATCGGTTGAATATTGCTTCTAGGCTGGCAGAATATCGAAATGAATGCAACCGGCTGAGAAAGGAGCTTGCAGATAAGGTTGGTTCTTGGGTGGTTCATTTGTAAAATTTCAACTCTGTTTCAACCTTTAGTTTCTTATGCCTTGCAATAACACGACAATTTCCAAAAAAGCCCTGAAATGAGGCTTGCTATGTGATCACGTTTTATTACCTCTATTGCAACAGCAAATGTCTCATACTTCGGTTGATGATCTACGCCATAGCTCAAAATAAGGTTGTTCTAGAAATCACTGATCATTTCATATCAGTTTATTGATACGATTGTTTTGATCACAAGACTTCAAACACCGCACTTATGGCGGACGAGGACTGAGGCCGTTGATTTTCAATCAATCGATCATTAAGATTTGTATGATCAATCAACTGTTCCCAACCTTATTCTGAGCTATGGCATAGATGGCCTCGAAGTTCCTACTTTTTATGTGAGAATCTTAGAGCTTGTCTCTATGACAGATCTCAGTCAAGGTTGAGACCGAGCCACGCTTTGTGTTCACGTTTAATTACCTCAATAACAATGGCAAAACTCTGATGATTAAATGCTTTCGATCGAGCAGGCTCCGATCTGAAGTTCCTTACTCATTTCATTTTCATTTTCATTCATTTAAGGAGAGTGGCCCTTCAGCGAATGCTGGTTTACAAGGGGCCTTTCATTTACTTCACAACATACCCATTAAAAGCAAAAAATATCTAAGCTATTATTAATAAATTTTCAGATTTAAAAAATAATTTACAATTTGATAAAAGGTAAAAAAAAGAACGATTTTTGACTGATTTCCCTTGTTATTTTTATTTACAGTCTTCTCAAGATGAATTTAATGACACATCAAATTCTGTCTCCATCAAGGTAAGTTCGATACTCCTTCCTATTTTCTTCATCACTTCAAACATCGTCTTCATCATAGGACAAATGAAATATGAAATCAAAGTCAAGAGGCACCCTTACAGGTTCCCTTGATGATGCAAAGACCAATTTCATATTTCATATCAATTTTAAACACTTTCTCTGAATGAAAACACTTTAAAAACTTTTATTGGTTTTTTTTCTTACAGCTGAAAGGTCAGCTTGAGCAACGAAAGACCGAACACGCAGTTGAAGTTGAGGGGATGAGAAAGCAAGTGACATCATTGATAGAAGAACTACACAGGAGGTGATAAGTTAAAATTTTATTGAATGCACGAACTGATACAGAACTTGTTTATATCATCATATAAACCTGGCTTTTTGTTTTTCTAGCATTCCTAGCTCCATCAGAGGGGAAGAACTACGAGAACCACATTATGTTGACGTGTCAGTCACAAAATAGTTTGACAAATTAAGAAGCAAAGTGTTTGACTAAACCATGTTTAGAACAAACATTGAGACAAGGACGATGTTGATAAGACGTAACATAGTGACTAGGCCATATTTTTTAATAACGTTTCGACTCGCGCTAGGGCCATCTTCAGCAGTCAGAGTAAGCATGAGAGCAAATGTAAAATAACTACGACAATAGTGGATCAAAATAGCTCCATCAAACCTAAAAAACTGCTTTTTAGGGGAACATATAAATAAATTACAATACAAAGAGAATACATCATTTCTGAAAGAAGTATTCTTCTTTTGAATTTGGCAAGGTAAGATGCCTTTTATGGGAAATATTACGTTGCCTCCATTGTCAACATGAAGGATAGTTAACGTCCATTTTTGTCCATTGCTAGTTGTCCCTAGTGCGTGTATTTTTCATTTTCAAAATTTTTAATTTGTAAGATCTTTGTATAGCCTGTGTTTAGATCCATTTTTTAAAGTTGGAGAAACTTACTCTTAAAGTTTCTGAAGAGCTGATAGCTACTTTCTTAAAATTTTCTTTTTAATAAAACGTACATAGAGTCCTTTAGAAAGAAAAATCGAAGAGGGAATTTGGATGAAGTTCATTCATGTTTTTGATGCAGTTTTGAGGCAAAATAGGCAAAATTGTAATTCCAAACTTTGGGATGATAACTATCTTATAATTAATTCATCATTTTTTCGTAGTAAGATTTTACTTAACTTGTATATTTTTTAATAAATTTATTATCATTATTTTTATTATTATTATCCTCACTGGCCTTTTATTTTTCTATGGCAACCTGGTAATGCTACTGTGAAATATTAACCTTATAGTTTTTTCTCTTCAGGGATTCTGCTCTTGCTAATATGAGTGAACGTGCTGCTAAAATGGAGGAAAATACACGAGAACTGAGCTCAAAACATGACAAGAAAGAAGCTGAATTACAGGTCTGTCATCCCTGAAATGTCACCGTTTCAAAAAACAGGAATTTTATTCGGTAAAATATACTTTAAGAAAGGAAATATCAATCTTGGTTCCAAAAGAACTGTTTAGAGAATGTAGGCCAATATGGCAGCTTGTATTAATTAGTTAGGCAAGGGGGCCTGGTAACAAAAGCTTTTGGCGGGAAAATGCATTCGCCATCTTTGTCAAGTAAGGACTGACAACAAAAAAAATTATCAGATTATTTCACTGTGTTGGCGTAGAAATTCAAATAAATTTTACAGATGCAATTTGATTCATTTCATTCGTTCATTTTTTAAAATATTTTCAAAGGGTACAAGCAGCTTTTTAAAACTGAAATGTTTTCAATTTTCTGTGTTTGAAATAAATATTGAAAACGAATCAAAACGTATTTAAAAATGTTCTACTTTTTTAAATTTGAACACTACATATCTAGAAGAATTTTTTATCTTTAGAATAAGTAAAGAAATTTAGTAGTATTCAAAACCGTAATTATTTCTTAAGAGAAAGAGGCAGTTATTTTTTCACTTGATTAGCTTTGTACGTCGAATTTTTTTATGAAATATTATTTCATAGGTTGCTAATGCCCAGTTGGAAGCCTTGCGTCTGGAAAATCGACATTTAAGGGACACATCAGTAGAAGATCATTTATCATCTACAGCTGTGAGTGGCTATGCTCATTAGTTCACCGTTTAGAGACCTACTTTCTTGAAAACACAGCGACCCATAAACGGTGGTATTAGTAGATTCAATGGGTCAATTTTTCAAACCAGTTGTGATAGTGGCTATTTGATTAATTAATTTATTCATTTATTAATTCCTTTAATTGTTCGTTTTTATTTCTAATGTATTAACTCGTTTATTGATTGATTGTTTATTTCATTCATTGAGGTATTTATTTCTCTATTCATTCATTTATTTATTTCTTTATTTCTTTAATTGTCTATTTATTCATTCATTCATTCATTTAGTTATTTGTTAATTTGACAGATTGTCTTTCTTCCTCGCTTATTTATTCATTTACAAGTTAAATTGTTTGTATTTTGAAGGTTACCGAGTTACCTTTGAATTTGCTTTTAACCCTTTCACCCCTGGACGGGCCATATGGAAAATATTATTGTTCAGGGGGGTTAAGTATAAAATATTTTAAATGTTCGTTATGTTAGTAAATATCTTCATGAATACCCTTGCTTTTGTTGATTTCATAAGAATCTTCACGTATTTTTCCATTTATATTTCAAGGATCTCCGAATGTTTGAATCTCATATTGCTGATGTTGAAACTTCAAATGCAAGAACTATAGCACAGTTAGAGGTACGTTTAAATCTGAAACCTTTATAATACATCGAACCATCATTTTTGAAGCTAACTCCAATAAACTGTACTGTTCTGTTAAACACTGTGATGATTTCAATTTTAATGATATCGCTGCCAGATAAATCTAATCGAAGACGTAGTCAATCTGCAACTGGTTTTTAGCTCGTTAGTTTTTCAGACTATCCCACCTTTTTTATTCTCGATGGAGTATCGAATGATAAAATGGCTTGTCAGTATGCCAAATTTGTTTTCATTTTTTGCTAAATAAATTCGTTTGAATGTTGGAATTCTGAAATTTTGGGACCTTTAAACGATTTCTTAGAACTCATTTTCTTGTAATTGCATGTATTTTATTCAGGATGAGAACAATTTGCTAAAACATGAAATTCAAGCCATCAGAGACGAAAGAGATGAGCTTGCTTCAGGAAACCTTTCTGGTAGGGAGATGGAAACTCAAATTTCACTGCCAAGGTTTGTTACTTGCAATAACTACATTATTGAAGAACGTGAAAACTATGCATTGAATGCTATTGATTTTGTCATATGGTCACGATGTCTCAATCAAATAAATGAAGGAATTAACATTGAAAATATATGCATATGATATGATAAAGTTTATGTTTGCAGTCATTTCTTGGCTAGTTTTTTTTGCATTTGACGATTCAAAACGAAACACTCTTTCGCAAGCCATGACGATTCTCAGATATTGCGAGCTAGAATTGTTATTAAAAAACAACTTCTGCTGGGGAGTAAGAAGCTAGGAGGGACCAATGGATAGCGCCCCCGTAGAAGTGATGACTTTTAACATTAGCAGTCCGCGAAACAGACATTGTAAAACTTCTCAAACCTTATTTTCCTTCTTGCCTTTGATACCACGTGATTAGCTAATTAGTTACCAGTCCTCTTGCCTCTGATCTTGGGAAGCGCAGCTTTGAAATAAAGTTGAGGACGACAAAAGAGGAAATTTTTCAAGTTTATAAATAAACATAATTGTATTTTCTTTTATTTTACGAAAAGTATCTTGCATTCTTAGCCATAAAATAAGTTACTAATCCTTTTCAGCGCGGAATATTCTGACGAAAAAACGAACGAAAAAATCGCATCGTTGCAAGAAAGGCTTGATGAAACAGTTAAACATTATGAAGATAAATTGAAAGAACTTAGAGCGCAGAACCAAAGTCTTTCAAAGAATGGTAAATTTATCTTTACATCTACATCTTTCCCTGAACCGTCTTATCAATCAAAACGAGTCCTCTCTCCTCACACCTGCCACCAATGCACTTACTACAGTGATAGCCTGTACAGAAGAGGCTTGACGCAAAGACCATGTTAAGCCAAAACTATCATTTGAAACCTCCTCTAAATCATATAATGCCCTTTCACACCCTGGTGATTACACAGCTTATATTAATAACGTCTGCTCAGATTGCAACAAGAATTGACAGTATTGAAGCGAAAGTCTTTTGTTTAGGAGCAGATTTGAAGAGATTAGGCTCTCCCTTTGCAGAAATAACCAAATTTCACATGGTCCACTAAGGTCAGTGGGCCAAATGGCCCCTCTATGAATGGAAGGGTTATGACTTAAGTTTCATGGTTCTAATCAGCAAGGTGACAGACCATGTAGTGAATTGGAAGATACTGCTGAATTTGGATCACATGTAATGCCTTATATCCATTGCGTTTGCCATAGAAAAACTTCTCTTTGAAGAATCCAAGTAGGCTGTTTCTGTATTTAGGCAATTTTATGTAACAACAGTTCATACTTTGGACCAATAATGTATAACACTCTTTGTAGCATCTTACATCTGCTGCTCGACATCTTATTGGTTAATTGAAGCCATTAGCTCAAAAAGTACAATGTCAAACAAGGCTTTGATAAGACATGTGGTTCGTGATGCTGAAAAAAAATTCATGCTACAGCTAATAAAAATACACTGTTTTTGACTATTACAATTAACCAGGCCTAGATTGATAACAGCATATCATATTTTGATGATATTCATACAGGTTAACTTGTACAGCAAAATGAATTTGCTGTTATCAATCAGTTTTTACTCTTTAAAAAACTAGCAGCAAATTGGGTACAAATTGAAAACTTCTACAAGGATCACGTTCAGAGAAAATGTTATAAGCTAGAAGCTAGAGTCAAAATCTTTACTTGCAAAGTGCCTGTTAGCATTAACATATGTCATATTTTGCATTTTTCTCATCTCACTTTATTGAATTCGATGATTTTCAGCGGATAGTCAAGAGACTGATGTATCGAATGAAGCAAACTCTCCTAATCGTGTCGGAAACTCGCCAAGCAACTTGCCAAAACTGGAAGACGACTTCTCTGGAGATGGCAATGACCTGGCAAATTTCTTTGACGTTTTAAGGGTATGTTCACATTTTCTACCGATCCAAGGGTGCTTCTCCCTAAGATTGAAAGCATTGTGTCGTCTGAATAATTAGCAGATAACCTTTTTAGCTGTTAAAAATTATCAGAAAACGAAACCTGACCTGCTCGCGACGAAAATCAAAACACATCGTTTTTCTTATTTTTATCGTTTGTGATGCTTAGTTTAGACAAGTTTCCTTAAGCTGAGAATTCAAACTCGATTCTTAAATTTGGATTAAACTGTATATTTTACGATTTCTTGCTATTTTTATATTTTTTTAAAGATTTGCATAACTGTATGTACAGCATTTGCCTCATTGGTAGCAGAAATGTAAATTTTCTGAAAGAAGCTTGTCACCTGTTAAAATATGATTTTAATGATAAGTATTGATAATAATTCAAATTCGATCAATATTTCTCAAAATACATAAGGAAAAGGCGTTGTCTGGGTATGGCAGTGTCATTTCTATTCTTTCTAGTAGCCTTCCATAGGTCATAAGTTTCTGTATCAATGGCAGTCAGCAGTATTTACTCATAGCGAAGTATCAGATTTTGCGAGTCACACGCAGACTTTTCTCCTCTTTTTTCTTTCTATTGTCTTCACTTTTGTATTTCATAACTTTTTTCACTGTTCATTAATCTTTATCTAAAACTATATTTTCTAGATTAATACTAATGTTAAATCTTCCTTCAGGATGATAGTTTGGCGTCGAGCAATGGTTCGAGACGGCAATCAGTAACCAGAGATTTTATGATCGAGGAAGACAAGCGTGAGAAAGAATTACAAACAATCTTAGAAGCAAGAATAAAAGATTTAGAACATAAGACTCAAGCTGCAATGCAAAAATACGGTCTTTAGATATGTTTATTTTTTCAAATACAGTTTCATTTATATCAAATGTTTTATCGTTATAACTTACAAATATTTTTTAATTTACGTTTTTATTTTGTTGTATATTCGAAGTAAATTAAATGGTTGCTATTTTATCAAGGATAGATTTCTGTATGTAGCCCACTCTTCATCAAAGATACCACAAGCGTATGATAGGCCAGTAGGAGCGTAAATGCCCCTCAAGGAGCCACAACGTTTATATGGAACCAGGCTCAATGGGTTACTGTTCAAAGGAGATGTAACTGGGTTACCTACGGGAGCTCACAGGAAGCCTGCAAGAAGGCCGCAGGAGTTGTACATTGACGGCCGGTAAGAGTTAATTTTAGGCTCTTCTTAGTTGCAATAACGTTGCGGACTCCCTCCAATTTAATGAAAACCTTGATATACGCCTTTTGGGCATTCTTTTAATGCAATACAATATGCAGCTAATAACAATATAACAAGAATTATTTCACAATTTCGACTCCTTCGCAGTGGGTCGTTCTGAGCTGCTGCAGATACTGATCTGCTAGATACTGTTATACACAGCTTGCAGGGCTGTAAGCAGATGTCTGTTCTAAAGAGGGGGGGGGGGTTGATGTTAAGGATGAATTTGTGGATAAAATGGGCGTACAATCCTTGATTTGACTTGACTTGACAAGTTAGTAAAATTTGCCGATAAAAAACCTCATCCTGGCCAAAAACGCCTTGTTTGTCCCCCTCCCCCCCTTTCACTTCACTGCAGCTACAGCCCTGAAACTTGTAGCAATATAACACTGTTTTTTTACAATTTTGACTCCTTCGTAGTGACCCGATCTGAGCTGCTGCGGATACTGATAATGGATCCAGTTACGATTTTTACCATCAGCATGAAATATCCAAACGCAATGTAGACGAAGAATCCCTGAAAAGTAACTATTATTGTGTATATAAACTTAACAACAATATTTGAAACAAATCCGTCAACGAACGCCATTACCCACGCCACGCCAACCAAGACGGCGACTTTTATCGCCAGCAGCGTAAGAAGGGTTTCTTTCCGGTTGCTGGCAGACAGATGATTGGTTGATTTTCTCATGATTCTGATGTCATTGATTGTAAAACAAAGAAGGCCGATGTTGATTGACAACAGCAGGGCAACTGGGACCACAAACGCGAAAAGATTGGTCCAGAGGCCAACAATGAAGCATTTACCATCAGCACCGTAATGTGTAATGTTTTTATTTGGTACATCCAGGCAAAGGCAAACAGCCACTGCTATTGTAGGCACGGCTAACGCTGCGCAGCAATAAGCTCTGAATCGAATAATCTTAGCACTGAGGCTGACTAGCTGGAGTTTGTGAAACGTTATGAAGTAATCATAGGCCAACGCTGACATCCAAATGAAAGTAGACAAGAAAAACCAATGCAAAAGGACGCCAAGAATGATGCAAAAAGTACCGTTATCGTTGTAATATGATGCAAGTATCTGCGTTACATTTGTACCAATAAGTGCCAAGGAGAGACACATGGTGCTTCTTCCAGGTACTGTTTTGTATTTGCCAAGCATCAAGTAGGTTATTAGAAGCAAAAAAAGGCAAATCAAACTGATGATGTTCCCTGTCAAGCCAACAATAAACAAACGACTGTGATTGGCTGATTCGAAAGCTTGCTTATATTTGCTTGTGTTTATCGATGATGATGACGTCACACACTGGTTGCCATTTATTAAGCCACCTCTTTCTTCGCATGACCTTTAGAAAAGAGAACATTTGAATAAGCCAATTGTTTTCCTGACCTTTCAAGTGTATTTACTGAACTCTCTTACGGTCTTTCAGAGCCGTACACTACTTTCTTAGGAAACATATACCTATAAATAATAGAGAGTTCCTGAGTAAAGGGGAACAGATATTTGTGGGTCGCTTCCCACCTTAGAGCATCCAGGTACTCGCAGACTCGCACACCCCAACTGTAAACCCCCCACCCTTATTTCAACTCCTTAAACAGTACATTTCTCAATTGCTTATTTTTATAACAAAGAGCTCCAGATCTTACCGTTGATAGCTTATCATTGCTGTTCTCGCTAGAACTTTGATCGCAACTAGCAAATACTCCGTAACAATTCTTCGCCTTGCACCCGGCCTAAACCTCTCCTTCTTCGTCATGTTCCGCTCCATGATAGCACACATCCCGATCAAGCTTTCGATGTATTGTGCTCGCCATGGAAGTTGACAGGGTGATGTCAAGTCTTCTAGATTGCCACATGTATCTGGTGTTTGTGACAGCAACTCCTTGATGTAAAAGCATAAATCAGATTCATTGAAACTGGTTGCGTTTACAACGATTTTTGAGACTCTTGCTGCGATGATGAGAAATTCTGGATATCGACTTGCTAATGCTGGTTCGATTCTGCCATAACTGCCATTGATCGCATCTCGCAAATTTTTAATAAGCTGCCGTCTAAGATCAGCGCCTACCTCATCTGAGGGTAGAGCATCAAAAGATTGACAATAAACCTGAAGGTTATAAATAAATAATAGAATTAATAAACATGAATAAATTGTATTTCTCGCTTCCATCTCCGCAAATAACTATTCTGCAGGAGTCAAGAAAACGTTAGAAATCTTTCAAAAGCCGGAGGGCTACAGCCATCCAATAACTCTTTACGTTAATATTCTATCCTGTATTGACATTGTCATCTCGTGGCAAGAATTGCCCCCGTCTATCTGTCCACCTTTTAATGCTTTTGATGCCAACCACAAATTATGCTATTAAAACTCTTTCCAAGTTTATAAAAATCAATGATTGGTAGGATATGAATTAGGTAGAAGTTAATTGCAAAATTAGAAAAAGCAATTTGATTTTATTTGAGTGTTCTCAAATGCTATTGATGTGAGTTACGATCTTTTTACCTCAATTTGACATCATTTTCCCACTGGGTACATGCCGTAGTTTCATGCAGTTTCCGAAAGAAACTGGTCAAAGAGAACAATTAAAAAACTTTACTTCTACGATCATACAACAATGGGCGTAGACTGTGGAAGTATGGAGCACCCCAAAACTTTCAGGACATCTTCAGTAGATTTCCACCTATTAGCTTTAATAGTAACAGACTTATTCAGGGGCGAAAATACGTATCTATTTTAAGGGGCTGTGCTTGCTAAGGAACGAATTTTGCGAGGAATCGAATCGACCTTTTGCATTAAGGATTGACTTTTGCGAAATAGTAGCTGTTGCTATAATTAAATAAAACATTTTCCCAATCGATTGAATCAGGGTCGACTCTGCCCACTTGCAGCACAACGTTGCTGCCCCGTTTTAGGGCTGTAAAAACGGAAATAATTCAGTCTAGAGGCAGATCGGGACCGATTTTATCGCAGTCAAATAGCAGCTGGGACCGAGCAGTGAAATTATTAGGGTGTGCTACACCTAGGGGGCCTTGCCCCCCCCCAAATTTTTTCTAAATTATACCTTTTAAAGGCAGCTCACTATCTTTTGAAGTGGTAATTTTCTGGCATCTAAGCTTGGCCCTCCACTTCTTTGGTCTCGTCGGAGGCACTCTTTGTTGTGCATCGGGATTGATTGATGACATAATTCAAAGGCTGTTTGAGTATTATATGTTGGGATTGCTTTGAAAGTTCGAACACTGCTGCTATTGCAAATTTTCTCATTAAAACGCATTTATATTGCTTGAAGTATGTTCATGATATTTTTGTGTTTATTTTTTCTTACGTCATGTCATTCCCATTTCTCTCTTAGGCCCTTGTCATCACAAGAAGATTCTAAAATGGCGGCCAAACAGCATGGCAACCCGTTGCCTCTTTTTGCAGGTATTCAAAAAATCCTGATAATGTTCAAGGGAACTGGCACTATTATTAAAAGGAAATGCAACTAAGGAGCTCTGAAAGCTGTCAGTTTGTCCAAAACTTAGCCAATACAACGTACATGAACCTTAAATAAGGATCATCAGCCAGGCCTAGGCCTATTTGTGAAATCTAAATTTGAAGGCAGCAAATTCCTGTAACAATTCACACAAATTTTGAGTTTGCAACAGTCAAATTGATTTATAATGCATGGGAAAAGAAAATTCTAATTTTTTTTTGAAATTCTTCGAATCCCTTGCAAATAGACTTGGTATCTCAATTTTTGAGGGCAGTTTAATGTATCATACGCATTTGTATTTACCTTATTTCATTTTTTATAAACAGCACGTGGGACAACAGGACTTCATGTTTTTGATGGAACACCAGATTTTAAAAGACCACAATTTGCATTAAGGTAAGGCCATAAAGTAGTTCTCTAGATACCCCTGAATTGTATGAAACTGAAAGATTTGTAATTTTCAGGTCTTAGATATTTGACTGACTAACTTTCTCTTTGGCTTCACTGATACGTCAATTGTCTTTTGCACTTTACAAGACTATTCTTCCCTTGTACTTTTTTTTAAATAGAATTTTTATGTAGTGGAATTTTAAAATGAAATGAACTGAACTGAAATTAAAGGCTCTATCAAATATTTAAACCTGACTGAAATTGAAGTCATATTAATTGAATTTAATTCAAATTAACTTTTTCTGTCTTTCAGTGACAAAATTCAAAATTGCCGATGCTTTGCCTTTAGTAAAGATGGCTGCTTGTTTGCATGGTGCAATACGCAGAGGTATACCATTTTATTACAATATATTTTGATTGCATGAAAAGTGAAAACATTTTCTGAACTGGAGCAAATAGGAAAAGTCCTTGGGGGTCTCTCAAGCAAGTTGCAGAGAACAATTTAAAATACCACCTAATAATTGAGTTTGTAAATTTTTGTAGACCACTAAGATCACTGTTAAAGAAATGCAATTACTGATTCTGCCAAGTGAAATGGAACTTCATTACTCTTGGGTTCACCCCCCCCCCTTCTCCCAAGCAGCGCCTCTCCTGCTTCTCAAAAGGTTTTTTGTTTGTACCTTAGAGCATGAAAAAGTTAGAAGGAAAACAGAAGTACTGATTTATGTAATTTGTATGAAAAAATTGATCTATACTATAAGCATTTCTTTCAACAGCTTACAAGTTTATGACGTAAAAACTCAACAGCAGATTCTGGAAATACCAAAACAGAAAACATCCCAGTTGTCGTTTTCATCTTGTGGCAATTTCTTATCAACATGGGAAGGTTATTTCACAACACCTGACAAACCAAAAGGATCGAATAATCTTGAAATTTATCGAATTGGAGATGGCCGTGTTGTGAAGAGTTTTGTACAAAAAAGGCAAGATACTTGGTAAGTGATTTCATTTTTCAAATGGAAATAAAAACAGATCACAGAATGGAAATATAAGAGCAAGGATAATGGCGAATAAATCGTGTCTGCTGGTTCTTTAAGTTCACTAAATATTGATAAACGAGTCCAAATTGTGGCACAGTCATAAACAAAATAATTGTGATGAAGACAAAAAACTAGAAAATCAGTGTTTAATCAGAATATTTCAGATCAATTCCTAGATCCATGATCAGAATGAAGATATGAGATTGGTAACAGAATATATAAAGGGCAATAACAAAGGCAATACCGCAGCCATCAAGGGGCATGAAATTAACAAAATATACCATAAAGGGTAAGAGCTGAAGAGAGGAAATAAGGAAAACAAGGACAATAACAAAAGATAGTAAGAATGAAAGTAAGTTAAGATTGTTGAAGCTCATATTCAGTAATTCACAATTGTGAGGAAAGTACAGAGAACAAATTCCACAAAAACTTAAGGAGGAGCTGTTTAAATTGCCCTGATCAAGTGAAGAGAACTTTTGGGCACTTTAAGGGTAAATGGTGGAATGAATATCCATGTGAGGATATACCCCCCCCCCCCTGAAAGAGACTATTTTTTATTGCATTGGATAGCAATATTTTCTTCATTATAAATGATGGACCAATTTTCTTTTTACTTGAAAAAGGGAACCACAATGGACAGATGATGAGGCTTTATGTGCACGAAGTGTGAATAATGAAGTACATTTTTATGAAAACAGAGATTTTGGTAAATGTTCTCAGCTTGATATTTCGATTTTGTTTGTTTGTGTATTTGTTTGTTTGTTTTACTTTTTAACCCAGGTTGGGGTTCTAGCTGAAGAGGACCTGGGGTACTAAGGCCCGAGTCCCCATGATTTCTGCTGAGTACCCATCTACCAACCTCAAAAGAATGGACAGTTGGGTTGCCTGACCAGCTGATTGATAAGGGTTCTGACTGTTGTCTTGAACCATGAACCTTTCAGCCCATAGGTTCAAAGATGTGCACCTTAACCACTTATCTACACCACCATGAATTATCTCTCTGCATTTGGGACCACCATCACTAAATTAAAGAGCACCATCCCCCCTTTGCTGCGGACTGAAACCTAAGGGTGCTGTAGAGGCAAATCTTGAAAATGCTGATGCCCATATCCTAAGTAACTGCCAACCAATAGTTGATGAATTGTTGGGGGTTTTAAAATATTTTGCATATAGCTCAAGAAGAAGAAGAAGAAGAAAAATAGCACAAGATACTTTAGTAATCGTGACACCAGAGTGATCTATCATTCCTCAGCTCAGGGTAGATTCCTAACACTTTGCAAAAAAAAATTTTTTCCTTTCCCGGTTCCTTGCATTTGTATTCTTTCAGGGACATTGTTACGTTTTATTTTGCTCACAGCATCTTGTCACTTTTTAGGTGCAGTATCAAGAAAACTTTACCAGCAAAACATAACAAGTTTTTCACTTGCACCTGGCCCACCTCCTTACAAGGCTGCAATTTTTGTTAAAGGAACTAAAGTATGTATTAATGTTCAGGACCAAAATAGTGATGATGTTTCAGTGGTAATGACAATGATGGTGAGAATGATGACGGCAATGACATTGACGACGCTGAAAGTGACAATGACAATAGCAATAAGGATGACGATGACGATAATGATGACAATGAAGATGACAGTGGTTTTCGTGACGATGGCGATGACGATGAAGATGACGATGAAGATGACGATGACGATGACGATGACGACGGTGCTGGCGGTAGCGATGGTGTTAATGATTACAATGTAAATGACAATGTTGTCCATGAGGATGATTATGACGAAGAAGATGGTGATGATGATGCCAGCGTAAAAATGACAATGGTGACAAATGATGATTATGGTGCTTTCTTCGATGTTGGTTTCTTTGGCGTCAATGAAAATGATGATGATAATGTTGACAATGAAAATGATGACAATGACAATGACAATGACAATGACGATGACAATGACAATGACAATGACAATGACGATGACAATGACAATGACGATGACAATGACAATGACGATGACAATGACAATGACGATGACAATGACAATGACGATGACAATGACAATGACAATGACAATGACAATGACAATGATATTTATGATGACGACAATGACGCTAATTGAGTTTTACTGCATTGCTCTTATCCTCTAAACAGGCAGCACCATCATTTGTTCGACTGTTCCAATTTCCAAACCTTGAAAATCAACAAGCTTTGGCAAACAAAAGTTTTTTTAAAGCAGACAAAGTTGATATGTTTTGGAACAAAAGGGGTAGGATTCTTGTTCATATATTTAAATTCTTTCTTTATATTCTTTTGAATGCTTACTTGATGTGTTTTTTTCTCTCTCCTGACCTTATTGTGTTGTTTGGACCTCTCTATCATCTTCCTTTTTGTCTTGTTTTTGCTCTTCCTCCTATTTGCAACTCCTTTTTCCTACTTGCATTACTTCTTGTTAACACTATTTTTCTTCTTAGTGTTCTTCTTCATTTGCTTCTTCTTCCCTTTCATCTTCCTTTCATCTTCCTTTCACCTTCCTTTCGTCTTCCTTTCGCCTTCCTTTCATCTTCCTTTTATCTTCCTTTCTTTTTCGTCTTGTACTTCCTCTTCTTCGTTTCATCTCGCGCTTCCCTTCCTGGCCTCCTTCTTCCCCAACCACTTCTTTCAATCTGCCTCTTCTTCATTTCTTCTTGATCTTCTTCAATTCACCTCTTCATTATACTTCTTATCTTTATTTTCTTTCAAATTTTGCACCTCCCGATCTTCATCTCCGTCTTCTTTTGAGCTTCTGTCCGGTTATTCCACATAATAATCCAATATTTTCAAAATTCACAGGTACATGCATGTTGATTATGACAAGCACCGAAGTAGATACAACTGGTGCTTCATATTATGGCGAACAAGCATTGCATTTTGTGAACGTTAAAGGCGATGCCATTCAAGTACAATTCGGTAAAATCACTGTTACAATTTCTACCAAGTATTCTATACATTTTTGCATGTTATTTACATTTCAAGTGCTTGTTGCATGACTGACGAAAGAAGCAGCGCTGTTTTGAACAATCAAACGGGTGGTTTACAATCTTCAAAATCCTAAATGTCATACTTAAAGGGGAGAAAATGATCAATTTTCAGAAGAGCTATATATTACTTCAGCCTAATACACAGCTTGTTTAAAGGCAAAAATTTGAACAGCATTGAAAAATAAGCTTGCGTCACATGCATTGATAGTATGAAGACACGGTCTGTGCGAACTAGGCAGATTTCTTAGTCTGAGGGCTATCCCAGTATCAGAGCACTGATAGTTTTTTTGCTTGTTTGTTTGTTTGTTTTATATTTACTAAGTTACTTTTCAACCCAGGATGGTGTTCTGGCAGCCATGAAACTGATGTGGGCCAGGGGTGCTAAGATCAGGGCCTCTAGGATTCCTCCTAAGGGCCCATTTTCCAACTGTGGTCTGAAACCACGAGCAAAGTCCAGAAAAGTTTTAACTTTCCCCCAGACAAGAAAATTTCGTAAAGTAAACTTTCCTGTTAAAACAATAGAAAATAGGCATGCCTTTGGTATGGAATGGAGTTTTTATTGTTTTTCGTGGACCTTCCTCCAACAATTGACCGTGTGACCGTTATATTTTCCTAACTCGGCCACGAGGCCCTCTGTTCATAGGTTCATAGGCCTACACCCTAATCACTCTTACACGCTACCGTATTCAAATCGATTGGTCAATTTTAAAATGGCCATAGTGGACGATAATTACTTTCCAGAACACTCTACTCTCATCAATCGTTGTCTTTGTAAAGCAACGAATCAAAAGATGGCTTGCGTCTTTACTCACCAATTTTTACCAACCTATTAATTGTAACGACGGTGTCAGTGTTACGGTCGCTTGTACTTTAGAAGGGGGGGATCCCATGACCCCACCCTTTATTATGTGCAGAATGCATCCACCCCTTGGCACGTACTTGGTTGATTTGTTTTGTAAGGTCATCTCATTTTACTCACTGTTTTTTCAGACAAAAAGGGACCAATTTATGCCGTTGATTGGAATCCGAATTCAAGTGAATTTTGTGTCGTCTATGGTTGTATCTTTTTCTATCAAATGCCTGCTGGTTAGAAGAACCACATTCCACATGTGTTGTGATATTTACGAGGTCTTCATAACAGTTCTAGGGTATTTTAAATCTTACCATAAGTCACATAAGGTTTTATTACACAAATTTGCTTCAATGTTAATGCAAACTCATATTTTTCATTCACTCACTCATTCACTCACTCACTCATTCACTCGCTCACTCACTCACTCATTCACTCACTCACTCAATCACTCACTTACTCACTCACTCACTCACTCGCTCACTCACTCACTCACTCACTCACTCACTCACTCACTCAATCACTCACTCACTCATTCGCTCGCTCACTCACTCGCTCGCTCGCTCGTGCACGTACGTTAATCATTCACTCAATTAATCCCTCACCCACCAACTCATTCACTCACCCGCTCACTAGATCATTTCACCTTTCACTGACTCACTCGTGTGCAAATAAAACATTTCATCTTGATGTACAAGGTTTTCCTCATTAATGACACTCCTTAATTTCAAACTGAGATATGCCTGCTAAAGCGAAGATATTCAGCGCCAAATGTGAACCAGTCTTTGATTTTGGAACTGGCCCAAGAAATCTCTGTTATTACAACCCTCATGGCAATAATATCCTTTTCATTTTGTTTTATATTCTTAACACATAGCTTCTCTGCCATTGAAGAGCAACCAATGCTCGCAGCTTCTACCCAAAACCAATTCACAATACACAAGAAATCTATTCTTTTAAGATTAGCGGATTAAATAACTGGTAGAATGAAGTCTCATATTTTAAGTTTTTCGTGAAATGGTAACAAGTAATGCAAAGAACAGAATTGCAGGCTGCCTACTAGATTCTCGAGGAATGCTTGCAACGATGTACGTAATTGATAGCGATAAGGAGTAACGCAAAGGGGCGGGAATGAGAAGCAAATAAGACAAGATTATAATATATAATTTGTTACTTTCATACATTTATCAATCATATAACAAATTAAGTAGAGAGCAAAATAGCAGGCCGCCTAGCAGATTCTCAAGGAATGCTTGCGACGATATATGTAAATGAAGGATATAAGGAAGGATATAACGGCAGGAATACCAAATAAATTCGACAAGATTATAATTTATAATTTGTTACTTACATACATACCTCGATCATATAGCAAATGAAGCAGAGAACAAATAGCAGGCTGCCCGTCAGATTCTAGAGGAAGGCTAGCAGTGATGTTTGTTAATGATAGATATAAGGAACAACGCAAAGTGTATTTTATGAAAATAAGCACATACAAAAAAGTGTTTATCATAAATATTTCATTATCTTGTCATGTTTGCTTTCTATTTCTGTATTCCTACTGTTTTTTTTGTTATCTCCGTTATTAAATAAAATTGATTCAATATTGTTACTGCGATAATATCAGTTTTGCATTTATTCCAAAAATTTATAATTTATTGAACTACAGACAAGAAAGTACAAGACATAACGTTAGATAGTTAGAACAGTGGATTTCCTTTAACTTTTTCACACTTCTTTGTTTGGTTGGCTTCGGAAATCTTCGCGGAATAATGGTGAGTATTTTGTTGTAAAAAGTAATTCCCTGGTATATTTGAAAATGCCTTGAATTGGAAGTGTTTTTTCAAAATATGAATGACACGGTTGGAAGGCCAACAAGTCTTGTTTTTTTATTGCAAATCATCATATGTGTTATAGTACCAATATAATGCGTCTTTCTTTTAAAAAAATTAGAAATTAGAAATGATAAATGATTCCATGTAGAGAGTTAAAATAGCAAGTGATGGATGGTCACGCATTGGTTTAAATAAATAGCCAATCATGTGCGGTACTGCCTCTTCTGACGTGGTTACTATCCTCAACTGGTGTTTTATTTCTATAAGCCTTCCGGCTATTATCCAACCTTTTAAATCTCTTAAAAATGTCTAAATTTCTTCAATATCCTGCAACTATTTCAAAACAATATTATCATCATTATTATGCATTGTGTTTTAACTTCTTGTTTTAACTTTTTAACTCTTGCTCAGGAAATCTGGAATGTCAAAGACAAGAAACTTATCAGCAAGCCAGAGGTTTGTAAGTTTAAATTCGGGTAACAGTTTGTAGTCAATTATTAGCCAGAAGCTACTCTACCGGCTTAACACTTTCCCCCCCAAAGCTGTGCGTCGCCGCACATAGCACGGTGCAGCCACAGGCGGTGCTCATAACTACGGACTAGGTACCTATTAATACTCCATTATTCATATCCATTTCGACTAAAACATGTAGTATAATTTAGAATTTACAATTATATTAACCAAAATAAAAGTAGAGAAAGTAGAGAAAGAAAATTATATCGAAAATGGAGAGATTTCAAGGCACCATAGTGGTCACCAATTTAGTCTATTGATTGCTTCGTTGAATTCCTGACCTCCGAAACAGACAATTAACCAATGTATCATATGGAATTGCCTCATTTGAAGTATGGCGCATTTTGTAGACCATTTCTCTTTTCATAGATTTTATTGAAATAATTTCGACTTTTAGGCACCAGATTCTACGTTTTTCCAATGGGCACCTGATGGCATTCATTTCTTAACAGCCACAACAGCACCAAGGCTAAAAATTGGCAATGGGTAAGATTCTGCATTTCGTAGAATTCCATGAAGAAACTGTTATGATTTAGCAAACTGAAAAAGGCTTGAAAAGAAGTAGAACTGTTTACTTCTATATAAACGAAAGCTGTGCCTAGGATAACGATGCTGACTGGCGCAGTACAGCATTCCTTGGCGAGAAATCCTGTTGATCGGTGAAACAGCACAGCTTAGACCTCACCAATCCATTTTTTATATTTTTGCAAAAGCAGAGACTGTGTTGCAGCTCTGAATCACATCATATGTACAATTCCAAAGTATGCTAGAAAATTATAGGCTGCTAGAGCCCCCCCCCCCCCTAGAGCGGGAAGTCAACCCCTCTAAATATACCACATGCATAAAAATGGTAGGATGTGGAGGGTCCCTTGCTCAGTGATATGAAGTATCAATGCAACTAAACGTTGGTGTGTTCTGTTTCATTTGAACAATCAAAGAGTATTCTCAGAGAGACCATCCAACATTGCCACCCTTAAATACAGCATTTGCTAACACTTCAGAGTTTTACTTTTTGCTTTACGTTTAAATCTTAACAAGGTTTTTCAGCAGTTCTTTATTGTAATAAGTTTTTCAGCAAAAATCGTTATTGTAACGAGGTTTTAATTAAGGTAAAGTTTTATTATAATATTTATGATAGTAATTATATGATCTAGTTTGTATTAAGATAGATGGCCTCTTGAACAGCAGCTGCCACTGAAGGGCTTTCACTGCTAGATACTATTGATCATAATGATGATAAAATAATAATAATAATCACTATTTTCTGATCGGAATTGATTTTCAATCACAGATACAAAATATGGCATTACACTGGAAACGACCTTCATCACAGTCAATATTCACAGGGCCATGAACTCTATCAAGTAAGTTTAACCTGCTTGATTTTGGAAAATACTGTGACGTATATCAGGCTTGTGTGTCATATATCAGCTGTATCTAATTCTTATTAGCAGAATGCATTGTGCCTTCACCTCGAAGCCTATTTCACCAAGGTCTAATTAATTGAAAAATCAACGAATCTACTTCGAAAATTAGTTTTAAAAGGATTTTAATTCTCATATTTTTTTACCTATGAAGTAAGCCCTTTCATCTATGGAGGAACTATTTGGCGTAATGTACTTCAGCGAGCATTGGTTATTTCTAAGAAAGGGAGAGGCTAATCCCTTCAATATCTGGAAACACCGGCTCCTTAGCAGAACAAGACTTAGAAGTTCTTACTCAGAGTTATACGCTAAATGCAAACATCAAGATTGCTCTGTCTGCATCACATTAAGCACTGTAAAAATACTGACCAACATTCATTTTCATTACGTATGCTTGTAAAAATTTGTGAAGATTCATTAATCGAAAATTATCAAATCTTTTACCCCCGTGCAATCTGAGCAGATGCTTTTGATGTTACTGTAGCTTTGTCATCACCGGGGGTGGCAGGGTTACATTTGCAATAGTTTTTTCATGTATACAGATTATTAAATGAATGAAATACAAAATTACGCGTATATTTTCTTTTAGATAGCCTGGCAACCAGCCCCAGATGGCTTATATAAAGAAACAGCAATACTGGCTGTCACTAAACCTTTGGTAACCCCAGGTAATCTAGAGCTGTTTATCATATTTACAATTAAATATTCAAAAACTGTTGTACTAATTTGATTTTTACAAAATTGAAAAATTATTCCTGCCGCTTGCTAAAAGTACTTTTTATCCGGCACTTGTCATAGAATAAAGTGCCCTATAATATCTCAAAGGTGTTTTCCAACATACTAGGTTATATTTGAACTTTTTCTTGAAATTTTGAAATCGGTGCTGCCTCTGTATCTCTCTACTTTTGGACTAAATTTCGCATCCACCAAGGAAGTCAACAAACAAAATTTTATAGTCACTTGATAAGAATCTATCTTTATAAGCCATGCACTCGACTTGCTACAAGTCTCCCTTCTGTGTTTTTCCTACAGCTAGGGCTTCATGTCAGAATTAAATTTTGGTCTGAAGAGAACTTCCGTCTGCCGATTATGCAAAACTTTTTTCCAAAACTTAGGCTGTATCTGATTTCAACTTTTTAATATTTTGTCGTTTTTAGCTGAATTATTTTGTTGCTTATTTTTTATTTATTGTATTTCAATATTTTAGCTACTAATTAAACTGTGTATGAATGCATATTTTAATTTTTTATTTGGCCTAAATTAGCTTTTTATTATAGCTATTGTATTAACCAACTTATAAAGAAATTGATGATAATAATAATAGTACTGATAAGATAGACTTGTATGAAGGAGCATTCGTTCAGCTCCTTCACAGAAGTCATCCTGACACGCAGTCCCAGACCTAGAAAGAACTCAGAAGAAACATTTGTAACCAAAAACGACACTTTTTTCAACCCATATCTATCTATGCCTTCACGCCTTATAACACAAAGTCAGTTGCTTCATCGTGTGTCAGTTCCAATAATCTATTCAGACTTCGGGTTGCTTTTGAACGATCCAGTTTAAGTTCGATGTTTTACAGATCTTTTCGTATTTTTTGCACCCAGGACTTCTTTAGACTTCTCTGTGGCCTTTTCACTTTTGATAGGTGTTTTTCAAGGGATTACCTTGCTGATGTTTCATGATGCAGTCGTATCAGATGTCCTAGCCACTTCATCCTCCGTGCTCTTGTTAGTTTGCTCCACGGATTATAACTCGTTTTTGGTTATATATTTTGCCAGTCAATCCCAAGAATCTTTCTTATGTGTTTAAATTTAAAGGTTTTACTTTCTTTCAGCCAAAGTTGAAGCGTACAGACCCCCGTCTGCCAGGGCGTCAGGATCAAAGGGAATTAAATTAGTAAGTTATTGATTAACTTGTTTGTCTCATGACGTCTTAATGATTCGTTCTTCCACTAGTCTTGGAGCCTGTTTACATGAGGCGGGCTGGCTCCCCTTATGTTTATATGAGAAGTCGGCTAGCCTATCATATCATTTTTTATATATCAATTTAACATGTAACATATTTCTATCGAGGAATTGTAATAATAAGAACTAAACTGAACTCAACTCTACTGTCTCTATATTTTATTCCCCTGGATTGAAAACATCATTCACCATTTCAACTTTAAACACTTTTTCTTTCATTGTTTCTTCGCGATCTTTGTGGAGCTTTTACCACGCGTCTTTTATAATAAAATCTTGATGAAAATTCTAAATATTTCGTTGATTTTTTCAGCATGAAGAAGAACCTGCGCAAAATATGAGGCAGAAGGACCTCACTGGGGCAGCTTTAAAGAACAAGAAAAAACGCGAAGCTAAAAGCAAGCATGTGGAGGAGCAAACAACAGCCACAACAACGGTGGGTTTTTAGGCTTGCAATTAAATTCAATTTCATTCAATTCAATTTTATTCAAATCAAATTCACTCCTTTTCAACTTAAATGCTGTCAATTAAAAATAATAAAAATAATGTTTTACATATCTTGCGTATGAAGCTACACCTGTAGGCAATAGAAGTATAAAATATCATGGCTCTTTTCGCAATATCTAACACCGTCCCAATAATGACAAATGTGGGGATCTAGGGTTCGAGTCCCCCCCCCCCCTCATCACGATCTTCTCGGAGAATTCAAGCGCCAGAAAGAGGCCATATGTCCTAAATTAAAAATTCCACCATTAAAAAAGGCTATTAAAAATGCCATTAATAATTATATATGTTATATGAACACATGGGCGGAAAATTCTTTGGACCGGGGTGACTATCAAAAATTGCAACCATGATAAATTGGTTCGTTGGTTTAATATCGATCCTTAAAACGGCAATTCGTAAAGGCAGGAATACAAGAGCTGGGAAAAGAGAAAGAAAGAATCAATGCACTTTGTTTCTTAAGTATATTCCTGAAGAAAGCTTAAGGAACCGACCCCCTACAAAGAAAACCCTTAATTTACATCACTCCGTCCCCAACTCTACCCCTAACTCTACCCCCAACTCTACCCCCTCCTCCCGCTCCGCCAATGGTGAAGGTCGATCTCACGGCAGTATAATAGGGAAAAGGCAAATATCAGCGTAAGAAGTTGCAAAGTTGAAGATTTTATTATTAATTTTATTTTATTTTAGCAACAACCAAGCTCAGTTGCACCATTAACAGAAAATGAAAAGAAAATCAAGAATTTGAAAAAGGTTTTTGTCACTTCATAAACAGTTTTTATCTAATCACATTACATAAATGAATCTCTCGTTGTGATGTGCCATACATGTATTAACGACATAATAATGCAAAGTAGGTAACAACTGTGCACAAAGAAAAAATTTTAATTCATTTTAAAAGCATTTTTTCGTTTCATTTATCATGCGGTTCATAAATGCTAGCAAGTCTACTTCTTCCAATTGTATCCCTAATACAACTTGTTGCTTTTAAAATTTGTAGAAACTTCGTCAAATTGAAGATTTGAAGCAGAAGCAAAAAGAAGGGAAAACTTTAGAAAAGAATCAGGTAGGCCTCGATTGTTATCTCTTATTCATGTATTGCCATGTTTCTAATAACATTTTGAAAAGAAGAGGAGAAGAAAGGAGAGAAGAGAAGAGAAGAGAAGAGAAGAGAAGAGAAGAGAAGAGAAGAGAAGAGAAGAGAAAAGAGAAGAGAAGAGAAGAGAAGAGAAGAGAAGAGAAGAGAAGAGAAGAGAAGAGAAGAGAAGAGAAGAGAAGAGAAGAGAAGAGAAGAGAAGAGAAGAGAAGAGAAGAGAAGAGAAGAGAAGAGAAGAGAAGAGAAGAGAAAAAAAAAGGTTTCATTGAAATGGAATGGGTGCGAAGGATGGAAAAAAAAAATTGGAGAGCAAAAGGAAGAGGAATGGTAAAGGAAAGGAAGAGAAGGGAATTGAATATGAAGGAAGGTAGGGATATTATCGTGAATTTTCTGTTCTTAATGTAAATCTCTCTGTTGCATTTGTAATAATGTAATACCTTTTTTCTTCCAGCTTGATAAAATAAATTCAGAAAAAGACTTGTTATTAGAAATTCGAGAGCTGGAGCTTTCAGATAGCTGATGAAGATGAATATTTTATTTTTGTAAGATTTAACGCTTGAATCTTGTTATTAAAAGCTTTTTGTTGGCCGACTGGCATTTGCTAGATTACTTTTATTTACTACCTAACTTTTACCTTTGTCAAGCAGCAATTCCTGCCAAAGGTCTTGGCACTCTCACCATAATATTTGTCTGCCATCTGCAGCCTACCCCTCTCCCCTCGAAGCGATGTTGCTTAAACAATATTTCATGGCTGCCATTTGACCGAAATTAAATGTAAACAACAGTTATGTTATTGCTCTTTCCTGACAATATTGTGTTATTAGGGGAAGAGGGCAATACTAGCGTTATTTGGCCAGAAACAACATAACATCGAGTAAGTTTTCATAGGTGTTCCATCAACTTTGGCAGGGGCTGAATAGTTGATTCCTACCTTAGTTAAAAGATTATGACAATCTTCTCTCCAGATCTTCTTGTATCAATTAATTTTAAAATTATCAAATTTAGTATTTGACTTCTTGACAAATTATCATGGAGGGAACGTGGTCAAGTTTCTTTATTTCGTTTTATTTTTACATCTGCCTATCTTGTAATAAAGATAGTTCATATGAATTACATAGTTTAACAAAATGCGAATCTCTTCTTGTATCTTTTTTCCAATTACATCTTTTTGTGTGATAAGAAGGTCAGATAAAATACTCGGCCTTTCTAAATGTTATGAATAATCAGCCCCGCATTGTTGAATCATCCTTATCTATGAATCCATCATCTCCAGCATCATTCTCGATCCTTACTCTTATATCTCGTTCCTCGATGCTAATAATTGCTGACATAATTCTCTACCATGGCCAAATACGCCTTGTTTTTTAAACACAATTTTTCCCTGAAGGCGGTGTCAAACCCCCTTATCCCGCTGTAGCCACTGCTCTGCTTTCTTTCCTTGAACGCGACCTATTAGCTGCGGAGCTGATGTTTGCCGCAATTTTGAAAAGAAATTAATCGGACTAAATCAAACCAGCTTCAAAACTGGTTTGGATTAGGCTGGCAGATTTTTCATGCGGACTAAATTAAACCAGTTTAAATCCAGTATGAGCGGGCGCGTTGCTAAAATAGATTAATTTACGCCACAATTAAACCGGTTTAGGTTAAAGTGTGAACTGGGTATAAGAAAATGTGGGAGTGGCATATGATTCAAAGGCTATTAAAACCACAAGATTTGAATGGCTTAAAATAATTGCAACGAACATACGACTTTGAGAAAGCATCCCATCTTCATTCAATCATTTTTCAAGTTAGATGAATCACGTCAAAGGTATATTGAGATCCCCCAGGGGGGTTGTAGGGAGCAGGGGGACTTGCAATATTTATTAATGCGAACATGGGAACATAAGCAAATATTTCTAGGGAAATAGGGATCTTTTAAGGAGCCGGGGAACAGTTCGTCATTTTGTTTTCGGAAACATTCAAATAATATTATTGGGAATAAGGGAGACTTTGGAAATTTTTCTAGGGAACTAAGAACACAGACCACCCCTGGGCGCTCTCTATATTTTCCCTTTTGCTCCCGTTTCCACAAGGCAGGGAAGGGAAGGGAAGGGAAGGGAAGGGAAGGGAAGGGAAGGGAAGGGAAGGGAAGGGAAGGGAAGGGAAGGGAAGGGAAGGGAAGGGAAGGGAAGGGAAGGGAAGGGAAGGGAAGGGCTCCTGTTTCAATTTTAGCTTCCTTCAAATGTTTCGCTTTTAATAACAATGGGCGATTGAATAAAACAATGCATTTCATACATTTGAAACTAAGTCTTTCCACTAAGATAGAATTGAAGCTCCTTTGCTGTACACCAATGTGCAAAGAGAAAGGCACCTTTCACGCATCTTTGAGGGCACGTATCTCAAAGCTTAGCTAAATTGTTTGAAAAAATTTTAGCATCTTTGAGGCTTAAATATATGCAATTTAAAAGCAAGATGAGAGCTTTAAACTTATGAATATTAAACAACTCTACATTACTTCAATCTCAGAAATTTTGAGCAATATTGATGGCATAAATTTAAGCACTTTAAGCAATTTTGTTACCTTAACTCTCATAAATTTTAAGCATGTTAAAGTGCGCAATTTTAAGCATGTTAAAGGGTGCAATTCTATGCATTTTCTGCAACTATAACGCTAAAAACTTCAAAGATTGCAGCAACGTTGAGATGTGAAATCTCAAAATATTTTATCAACTTTGAGGCTGAATCTAGCGTAATTCTGTTTTTCAAAAAGTATTTAAATGCACTGTTAATATATTTTCACCTCAAATGCATTTTTAGATCAATTTCTGCGTTTAGACCTTAATGAAACCCCCGTTTTTAGATGCAGCAATGTCCATACAAACAACTGAGATTTAACGATCAATTTCTGTATTTAATACCTTATTAGTATTTTATGTTTGAAAGATTGTTTACAAAATAAAGAAAGATTATTTACAGCCCAAAATTGCCGGACGGTATCGATGGCAACACCGCCCTCTTGGGAGTTTCCTAATTATGATAATTTATTCGATTGATTTGATCTGCGTCATTTTAGTACTGCAGAAATCCAAGATGGCGGCAAAACAGTTGCTCCAAGGACCTGGCTCTGTTGCCTACAGAATAGGCCAAGGCGTTGGTGGAATCGATGCTGATTTTGTCAGCGCCATGCCTCCAGATTATGAGTGCCCGATTTGCCATCTTGCTTATCGGGATCCTGTCCAGACCAGAGATTGTGGGCACCGATTTTGTGAAACATGTATCGAGCCAATTTTGAGGTGGGATTCCAAGATTGTTTATATGATTGTCTTGCTTATGTTCTTTACATATTAACATCGTAAATCTTCTTTTAAAATAACAGCGAACTGAGCTTTTCATCTTCTTATTACAGATTATTTCATATTTTTAATTAGCTCGTTCGATTGGCGTTAAAATTGCGGTTTTTAGCTGGTTGTTTTTGTTCATGGTTGACGACTCAATGCCGCGTTGCTTCTTTATTTCAAAAGCCGGTAAAAAATTGCGAGTTTAACTTAAGTGAAACCAGAGCTGGCAAACAGGCAAAACTAGCTATAATATAAACCGCGTTTCGTTATGCATCTAGAACGACATAAACATTTATGGTGTCAAGAAATTAAGTTTGCAACGGAATTACATTATAGATTTCTTTGCAGGTTTCGATGCAAACTCAGGGGTGGGGTACAATAATGCACATACCCTCGCTTGTGTACAGTTGATTTTCCACAGTTGCAGATTCAAATCTTCAAACTCCTTGCATTCTGCAGACTTCTGCAATGTACATTATTATTTTGATATTGTTCTCTTCCCTTTTGCAAATGGAGCACCTAAAAACTTCAATTGCTTTTGTATGAGCAGTAGTGTAACCAGGTTAATAAATTTGCAGGAAGTGAGAAATAGGCATGTAGGTAGGGGGTGTATCCCAGGAAAATTTTCAGCCACACCCTCTATTCCATTGGTCTTGTCTGCAGAAACCGTCTTGTCATAAGTAATATGAAGACCCTAAAATTTTACAGCATTTTTGTAAGATACTTTTCTTTGGCAAGAAAGTGGGGGCATGGGGGGCAATGCCAATATTAACCCTGATGACCAAGTAACTGCTTTAGCTTGCTCAGCATACCCTCCTGGGTAGGTGCAGCAAATAAAAATTGCAAATGTTTAAGGAGAGCATTTTTGCAACACTGCGTTTTTTAATTGGAGAAAAATTTTGAGATAGGTGGGATCTTTCAAGATTGAGAGCTGGCTAGATCATTCTTTGAACAGATAGCTTGATTTCTAAAATAGTGTTTTTGCAACTTGGCTACTTTTATCCAATTTAGATAATGGCAGTACAAACTATAAGTACCTGAAATATTTATAATTTTTCTCACAGGAAAACACCAGCATTCTGTCCAATCGACAGGCGACCTTTGTCAAGGGACAAGGTGAGTATCAAGTTAGCACTTTGTTCCTGAATTGATCCATTAGTTAAATTTCTGTCTAAGTGATGGCTGCCATATTTCCTTGAATGAGTGCCCCCCTCAAAATTGCAACCCCCCTCAAATGAGCTCCCCCTTTGATAAAGATTTGCTGACGATAACGAAGAGAATGAAAAATAGACAGACCAGATTACTCAATTAAATTTGTTATCTAAATTGGCAAAGAGGACACAATTTTTATTGTTTTGTTACCCTTTCCTTTATTTTACTTTATTACCTTTTCATTTTTATATGGTTTTTTGATTGATTCCTTTTTCCTTGGCATTTCTATTCCTTCATATGTAGCGTTTATTTGCTCCTCTAACTATTGGAAAAGTTTGTGTCTGTATGCCTACAAAATGTTATTAGCACCCTTTAAAAAGCAGATTTGTAAATGAGCCCCCCTCTCGAAGTGTTGAAGTGTTATCAGCATGACTGGAGTTTTTCCAGCAATTTCTGTTAAAAGTCATGGAAAAAATCACACTTTGCTGATTGTTTTGTGGACTCTGGCTGATAAAGTTGAAACCTCCCTCCTTCCCCCAACAAAAATAAATGATGGTTAAAAAGAGTTTTTATTTACTATTGATTTTGATCAAGGGGTAGCCATGAAAGGTGATTTAAGCACCATTGTTTTGAGGAAGAGAGGGGGAAGCATGCAGAGAGAAAACAAAATTGTGGTTTGTGTTTCAAGACTTTTGGCAAAGATCATGACTCGATGTGAGGATAGACTGATTATCCAATATTCAAAATCCCTGCAATGATTGTTGATAGATGAAGAAATTTGGGGAAAATTGCAGAATTATTGAAATCAAGGCAATTTATTGTTAAAAATGATATAATGTTCAACTCAATATTATTATCATTTCTGCTTGGCTACAGACCTTCTTAAATGTTCTCGCCTTGAGGGGTGTCCGGTAGGTGCCTGAGGTAGAATCAATGAAAAAAGGTTTCTCAACTGTCTGTTTAAGGATCAAAAGTGACCACAAAGTGTCCTTTAAAAGATTAACTGGACTAGTAGAAGTGAGTAGGAGTTGTAGACAAAAAAAATAAATAAGGAGCAGTGATAGATGAAGAAAAAGATGATGTAATGAAGGCTGATTTTGAATAAAATCCTTTCAAGATCTTCTTAGGACACTGAGCTGTGAATCACATCACATTTAATGCCATAACTGGAGAATGAGTCATTCCACCTCCATAGATTTATTCCATGCAGTGCCTGAAGCCATTTGAATGGGTCTGGGTTTTTTCTGTGTGTATACAATCCCGATCAAAAGTCCCCAAACACTAACCACAATTTTGCTCTCATCTACAGCTTCCCTCTCCTCCCCCTTCAAAAAGATATTGCTTTAACTATGTAAACACGGCTCGAAAAGAAAATTGGTATTAAAGCTTTGTAAAATTATGTTTCTCATTGCTCTCCAGAACCTTTTCAAATCAGCAGCATTATTTTGATTTTAGATGATGTCCTTAACTGCTTTTATAACTTTTAGATCTATCACGATAGAGCATGCAAGAGAACCATACTTTCCCTGGTTGTTAGATGTTATAATTATGGTAATGATTGTGATTGGACTGGCGAACTTGCAAATTTACAGGTGAGCATGCCAGTAACAACTAACACTCCGTTTACTGTGGTTTGGACAATTAAGTTGAAGGTCTATAAACCTATGAAGCAAAGGGGCTGATAGTCCGAGACAATCTTTAGACCATTTCTCCACACACTTTTCAGCCAGTACAATTGTCAATCCTATTGAGGTCGGGAAATAAGTACTCAGGAGTAAGTCCCAAGGGAACGGGTCTTGGCATCCTGGCTTGAAAGCTACCAAAAACCCTAGTCTTGATGATGACAAGATTTTCTTTTCGCAGACAACCACAACAAATGCCCTCAATAACGATTTATAAATCAATTTCATATCATTTTGTGTTCGTTTTAGGACCACCTTGAACCATGCCAAAAAGTTCCAATCACTTGCATAAATGAATGCGGAAGAACAGATGTACCAAGAAGTCAAGTAAGGAGAATTTCTCTTTGAATTTATCAGCAAAATGTCATACTTGTGGGGGGGGGGGGAAGGGGGGAACTGGGGCTTTGACCTACCCCCATTGACAGATTTTTCTTGAACACTGTTGTTTGCATCCTATATCATATCTATGATATTTTGTAAGCGAAGGTTTCGGAAGTTTTTATCGGAAATAGTGCTTGTTTAGATTGTTTAGATTTTTGGGAAAAGTTGGGGACTTGGTCCCAGAACAATTGTCAGATATCCTAGGGGGTTTGTCATCGATCAGTTTAGCAACTGGGGAAATTTTTCATTAAAAGAATTCCTTTACATAACGTTACCAATACGCTAGCAGGATATAGCTTGCTGAAGTGCTGAAGTGTCACATATTTAAGGCAGAATCTGGAACGAATTTCACATGAAAAGTCAGTCAACAATTATTACGAATACCCAAATTTGCCCATATGTCAGACAAATCTGTCAATGGAGAAACAATGCCAAAAATAGACGAAGGTGGAATGTTTTTACCGATTAAATATACATTTACCCAAACCCATCTTTAGTTGAAAGGCCACGCGACGCAACTGAGAGGAAATATTATCAAAGCATTAATTCAATCTAGAAATCATGGTTTTTCAAAGCCCGGAATGTATATATTTATAAATATTATCACATCTACTGATTCAAATAGTTCGTTTTGCTATCTAGCTCATCTTTTTGCAAAGCTTTTGAATTCAATTGTATTGTTATCGTCGCCAGAAGCATTCACTAAATCGCGTTTTTTTGTGCCTGAGAGCTGAGGTCAAACATTGAGGGTGTAATTAGTGCGGTTGCATTTTCAAAATTTCATGTAAATGCAAGCCAATAGCCATGAAATTTAGAAAAACATTTTAATTAGTAATGGAAGTGTTTTCACTCCACCTGCCATTTACTTTAGAGTTTTCATTCATTCCATTAAAAACTATTGAGCATATCAGTGTGCGCTCGCTCTATAAGTCTCCCGACGTGTCGTGTGTTTGTTAAAATAACACAAGTGATTGATTGATTAATTTTATGGGAGATCTGCTCATCAAATTTGTTTTGCAAGATAAGAACATGGGTACGTATTGATTACCAACCACAGTTTCTTATAGTCGTCAGATTAGATAAGACAAGATTGGCATATAATTCAGTTATATTCACCATTCGCACCTTATTATTTTGTATGACAGTGATAAGAAAATAGTACTCGTCTTCGTAGAAAGTTCAGTACTGAGTTTCTTCAACCTCTAGAAATGCGCCCTTGTTCCTTATAAGAAAGTAGTACTTGGCTCCTAAAGGTAAGACAGTTCAGTACAGAGTTTCTCCAACCTCAAGAAATGCGCCCTTGTTTCTTATAAGAAAGTGGTTTATAAGAAAGTAGTACTCGGCTCCTCATGGTAAGAAAGTTCAGTTCTGAGTTTCTCCAACCTCAAGAAATGCGCCCTTGTTTCTTATAAGAAAGTGGTTTATAAGAAAGTAGTTCTTAGCACCCTTGAAAGTTTCGAAAAGTTTGTACTGAATATCTATAACCTAAGAAAGTAGGCCCTTGCTTCGCATAAGGAAGTGATTCATAAGAAAGTAGTCCTTAGCACACTTAATATTTAAGACAGTGGAGTACTGAGTTTTTCTCCATAACGACAACTCTGTCTAATAGTAATTCAACATCAACATCAACGTTATTTCTTGTTAAGGATATATTCTGCTCTTTTAAGATTTTTGAATCCTTGCCTTAGCCACCTCAACCATTATTCGTTATTTGGGAAAGAAAATATTTACATTGAAAAACTCAACAACAAGGTTGGCATATTGTATTAATTGTATGTTGGAAAAAACATTATTTATTGGTTTATATAACAAAATTTTTCTTTGGTGTGGGATTATTTAATCAAAGATTCAGATGGTACGCATCAAAAATTTATAGGGGGGGGGGCGCTAAAGTTCTGCCACGCCCAATCAAGCTTAAGAAACAGCATTAAGGGGGGGGGGTGGATAGGAGTGTGATGCCGCTTATGTTCTGCCGCGTTCTTCCTAGTTTAAGAAACAGTTTTAAGGGGGCCTATTACATCGGGGAGCCTCTTTATTCTTATATCGCGTAGTTAAAGAAAGCAAGTATTCTATGTACTGTATGCTTGTAGAAATACAGACAAATGCAATGTAAATTTAGAGTCTTTTAAGTATTCAGACAAGCCGTAGAAATAAGGGTAGCGTGGCAAAGTCAACAAAAAATTGCCATATAAACGGTGGCATGCCTGCTTTGCATCTACAAACGGTTCGTAGAAAGCATCCCCCTTTTTGAATAATTCATATAGCAATGTACAGTTGATCAAATTACGCACAAGATTTTTTTCGCGTGCTTTCTGGTTTTCAATTTCAATCCTTGCCTTCCTTTTGGGTGGTCGTAAAATTTTCCTGATCTGATGTAGTTTGACAGGCTTCCTGTTGTAAAAATGTTTCTGCCACGAAACTGTGTCGGCAGGAATTTCAAAACGGGTGAGGGAGTACAGGGGGAGGGGTACAGGGGGTAGGTGGTAGGTGGTAGCTGTGGATTTAACTTTCCAACTTAGAAGCTTTTCAGGACTCCATTACATTATCCCAAATCACGTTCTTTCAGGGAGATCGATTTTGTTTACTTATCAATTACAATGTTCTCTACACTCATGACAGACACTATAATAAATGGTCTAAAAATAGGAAAGAAATTCGGTTAAAATCATCTGACGTACGAAGATTATGGACAACGTCAGGGTGCAAATTGTCTGCTTAAGTAAAGCCTGGTTTCCATATCGTCGTAAGCGTCGGGGACGTGTCCCAGCAGAGGTCGGCGATGCTGCTGGGACGCTTGCGATGATGTGGTTTCCATATCGTCGTCTGCGACGGGGACGTGTCTCAGTGATATCGTCGGAGGGCGGTTTTTGTAATTTGATAATGTAATTTTGAGTCTCGAATGCATTATTATGAATCTCCAAGTGAAGAATTGAGCGACCCCGTCGTCGCCGATCACAAACTTGTGGTTTCCATTTAGAAAACTGTCCCCGCATCGACGGGGACACGACGGCGATGCATCGGGGACGTTCTCAACGGGGGATCGCCGACCTCTGCTGGGACACGTCCCAGTCGCTTACGACTATATGGAAACAAGGCTTTAATCATCTTTGATGCACGCTGGTATAATCAAAATTCAAACAAAAATACCCAAGGGAAGATATACACAAAACATGTATTAATCTCAGAATTAGGTGAAATGTACGCGAGAGATGCAGGATTAGGAACATTACGCAACTATAAAGTTATATGATTCATTTCTATCAATAATGGTGTGGTGCTCTCATTTTATTTTGGGCAGAGAGGTTTATACAGGGGGGCGGATGTGAACAATTTTCCGACGATGGTCTTCGTCAATAGGCCAAAGTAAATCTTTGTATCGTAGATTATGCTAAGAATATTCCGAAAAACATTCAGGTTTTCCGTCAACAATCTTATGATGGGGCGATTCGCCCCCCCTCCTAAGCCCCCTGTGGCATCGGCTCTGTTCCGCTACCGAAAGCGACATCTTTCCTCCATTTCGTGGAGTTTATAACAGATGTGCTCCTTATAAAAGTTTCTTATAAAAGTTTCTTATAAGAATAGGCCGCACACAAGTCCCTACGGTGAATGTGTATTTTCTTTAACAACCTCTTTCGCGTCACATTCATTTACAAGCCACAATACAGCTTTAAACATGGATTTAAATGTGTTAATGTTCGCGGTACATTTGAATTCTTATTGTTTGTAAATTTTTATGAATAATTCATATCAACAATGTGTCCGGATGCAAACGGATGGAAAGTTTACGTTAATTGCTCGGTTGCCAAAAAAGTTTGCTTTTACTACGCCGTTGGTAGGATATTAAGGAAAGAGAATCGCGAGTAAATTGAGCGGACGGAATTGATAGGTAATTGCATTTTGGCCTAGCGGGCGATTGCGTCACGTTCATGAGAGTCTGTAAGACGAATGTTGGGTTAAAGATGAACATCGTTACTGTCGAGGTCACAAGAAGTGTTTGTTTTGAAGTGGCAAGATCGCAGCCAGGCCAGAATGGTTCGGAGAACGAAAATGCCGGTAAAATTACCACCGCGTTCAGCTTGATGAAGCTGAGAATGACAGGGAAAAGCGGTTGTGAAGTTGATAGCAAAATTCAGAGTCAAAGTGAGGATGGGAAGCGGGTCTTTGGTGAGGATGAAAATCTAGTTGAAATCTGTAGCGATTTTCAAACCAAAAATGCTAAGAAGAGCTACAGTAATAACAGTGATAATCAAGCCAGAGATGTGAGGAAAAGACTGGTAGAAAATGATTGTAAAATTCAGAGTGAAAATGACGGGAAAAACGCGAGTCGAACTGATTGCAAAAATCTTGCCGATAGTGAAGACCAAAATCTGAGTCAAAATTTCACCAAAAGTATCGTCCAGTGTGATTGTCAAAGAGTTGTAAGTTGTTCACAAATTTTGCACTCATAATTGTTCAAAAACTTTACCGCAATATTTGATATGAAGCTGATTTGAAAGAATTAAATTAAAATAAACCTTAGAATCAGAGTTTTTTAAGGAAGCAGTTTCTAGCAAAATCATCTAAAAGTTAAAGAAGCTTGCGCTCAATCCTGTACATCAGGATATTAAAAAAATGATAGAAATTGTAAATATAATCTTGTCGTATTTGCTTGGTATTCCTGCCACTTTGCGTTGTACCTTATATCTATCATTTACATATATCGTCGCAAGCATTCCTCGGGAATCAGGTAGGCAGCCAGCACTTGTTATATTATGAAAGTGTCCTTGTTTATTTCTCGTAAGAATAAACGAAATATATGTTGCACTGAGGGAAAATTAGTTCCAACTTTAAAGCTGAACTGTTTTGGGGGCAACACTGGGGGAAATCCCTGTGGAAAAAGAAATAAATGGAAGAAATTATGAGAATCCTTCGTTTGCTATTCTTTCATAAAATCGTTTTGCAAAGTTTGAGTTTTAAAAATTAGTGATTTGAAGTTTAGAAATAGATCTTAATCTTAAAGTTTAGAAGTCGCAAGAAAAAATGGATAGATAAAAAATACGATAAGCTTCCAACTTGAGGATTGTTCTCCGTGTTCTTGTAAACTATTTTATGTAAAGCGTCTGTTTACGATGAAAATAGTCACTAAAAACCATGGTTGAAGCAAAATAAGATGAATGTATGAAGCAAACTTAGCATGCATCGATAAACAATAAGCGAAAAAAAGCAAGTTAAATTCATTTCACGCATCTGCGTCTCTTTCAGAAAAGTTCCTTGGTTTCCATACCTTAAATTTTTTGTTTTCTCCATGTTTTGCATTCATTTGGTCTATTTGTATCGCGGTCAATTGGTGGGCAGAAAAAACGATTCTTCAAAATAGTGTGCGTTCAAACGCGGTTTACTGCCTGAACATACATGAAATAGACATTACGTTACATTACATTACATTATATTATATTGCATTAAATTACTTTGCATTCCATTACATTGCATTACATTGCATTCCATTACATTACGTCACATTACATTACATTATATTACATTGCATTAAATTACTTTGCATTCCATTACATTGCATTGCATTCCATTACATTGCATTACATTGCATTCCATTACATTGCATTTCATTACATTGCATTATATTACATTGCATTACATAACTTTACATTACATCACATCACATTATATTACATTACATTAAATTACATTTTTATACATAACATTCATTACATTATATTACATAACATTGCATTGCATTACTATATATTATATTGATTTACGTTGCATCACATTCAATTACAATTTATTTTGCAGATGTCAACTCACATCGATGCAGAAGGGGATTGTCCGTTAGCAGTCGTTCCATGCAAATACCATGACTTTGGATGTAAATATAAGGTATGCTTCTTTGCTTGTTTAACTCCCTTACAGTTTACGTACTTGTTATCACATGTTTCTAATCTTATTCTCTTACACAAGACGGAATATATTTATGTATATGTTAATCATTGAAAGTAAAAAACGATGTTTGATGTGGTACCTTTTTGACGTGAATCACACAGGCTGGCTATCCCTCAGACACGTCGGCTATCCCTCAGACACGCAGCCTATCCCTCAGACACGCAGGCTTTCCTTCAGACACGTAGGCTATCCTTCAGACACGCAGCCTACCCCTCAGACACGCAGCCTATCCCTCAGACACGCACGCTTTCCCTCAGGCATGTAGGCTATCCCTCAGACACGCAGGCTTTCCATCAGAGACGCAGGCTATCCCTCAGACATGTAGGCTATCCCTCAGACACGCAGGCTATCCCTCAGACACGCAGGCTTTCCTTCAGACACGTAGGCTATCCCTCAGACACGCAGCCTATCCCTCAGACACGCACGCTTTCCCTCAGACACGCAGGCTATCCCTCAGACACGTCGGCTATCCCACAGACACGCAGTCTATCCCTTAGACACAAAGGCTATTCCTCAGAAACAAAGGCTATCCTGCACTCAAGCCGGCTTTCCAGCATGCAATTTGGCTTTCTATCAATCATCCAGGCTATCCCTCGCATACGCAGACTGTCCCGCCAAATTGGACCATGCCCACTTTAACGCAGCGTCGAATCATTCTATTTAGGGTAGACGAGTTGACATGGAGGGTCATTTATCCGAAACCATGCAGCAGCATTTAGACCTTGCACATATACGCATCAAGGAGCTTGAAGTTCGGCAGGAAAACATTTGCATGAATGGTAAGTTTTTGTGGAAAATTTCCAATTACTCCCAGCTATCGCAGCAAGCGCAAACGAAAAAAGAAAGAGAGAAATTGTGTAGTCCGCCATTTTACACTGGCCAATACGGATATAAATTAAGAGCAGAGGCGTTTCTGTGTGGCTTAGGCCAGGGAAAAGGCTCACATCTTTCCTTGTATGTTGTTATCATGAAAGGCGAGTACGACGCCATCTTGCCCTGGCCATTTCAACAGCGCGTCGATTTCACGTTGATCGATCAGGACGACGACCCGAACAACCGACAAAACAAAGTCTGGCGATTGTCGTGCGACCGGAATAGCGACTATTTTAAAAGACCGAATCGCTCGAAAAGTCTCGGCTTCGGCTGCCCGAAGTTCGTCTCCTTGGAGACGCTGCGAACCGCTCGTAATTATGTAAAGGACGATACGATCTTCATTAAGATTGAAGTTGAACCGACGGAAACATTAATTTAAGAATTTTAATTTGTATCTAAAAGGAGAATTGTAATCTTAGGTTTATGCGTTGTAAAATGTTGATTTATTCGCCATTGTATTTTATGTTAAGCTCCCATAATTCTAATTATCATTTATAAGAGTATTTTGTTGTGTATTTCTTAAACGTTAAAAATTATGTAGTTTGCACTGTCAGCATTCAGTTGAAATCGAATCAGAGGCTGCCAGCCTCCTTTCTGAACTACATCACACTTCCAACTCCTCAGCATAGGCTTAAATGTACTTTTACTGTCTTTTGTGACGTTGTAACTGGTTTGGTTTTTGTGAGGCCAGCGTTCCTTCTATATTTGATCGAAAGGAGCGGAAACTTAGTTTAACTTACCGGACGATTTCATACTCTGGAGATTTTTAAACGAAAGCTGCCTTTCAGCAAACTTGCAGTGTTACACCCTCAAGTCTTCCAAACCGGAGCTACATTGTATGGCAGTTTTGTACTTTAAGATTTAACTAAAAAGTGAAAAACAAGATAACTTTACTTTCTATTATACTCTTGCGCCCTATGCGCCGGAGTGAAATATTAAAAAAATTAGGAATTGAAGTCCAGCCGTATTCGTTTCTCATTATTCCTGCCCCTTTGAATTGTTCCTTATATCTATTATTCACATACATCTTCGTAAGTTTTCCTTGAGGATCCAGGAGCCTGCTATTTTGTTCGCTAGTTTCCTTATTACTTCCTACAACAGTCTGAATCGCTGTTTTATTGTAAACACAACTTGGCGTTGCTGCTTTTAATAGCTTCGACCTCTGCCACCATACACATTCTTTCAGGAGGGACAGTTCCAAAACTGCTAGAAGCTAACCATGAGACCAGACCTTCGTCTAAGTAAATCCTCATTTTCTGGAGCTCTTCTCTCTTTGCGTCTAGTATCCAACACTTCTTCCGTATTTTCTTGAACTTCTGTCTTCTGGAATAACCTCCGTAGCTCAAACTTTCCATTTATGTAGCATTGGCTATTTGCTTTGGACAAACTGCTCGTTTGAATAATGAGGACTATCTATTCATAACAAGTGCTGTATCGCTTTCAGAATACCTCAAGGATCCTTCTTTTCACCTATCCTCTTTTAATCAATTTTTGTCTCATCCAGAATCAGTCCTTCTACATCTTCGCCCTCTGCCCTTCGCTTTACCTATAGTAGCTTGATTCATAAAATAACAGTTACTGTAATGTAATGCCTTCAGCAATTTAGAGATCGAGAGAACACGACGAGAGTTTACTTCTATTCGAAACATTTGACAGAAAACCTTTGTTGGAACCAAAACTGTCCAGGACCGGCATTTTAAGTTCAGATACATTAATCACCTTTCTTGACACCTTAGCAATAGCTTTAAGTAGAGCGTGTAGACCGGTTAAGAGTGATAGTAAATGGGCAAGGCCTTGCAATGCATCTCTTCTTGTTAATGGTGGATAAACCGTCTGTATTTTATTTGAAATGCACAAATTTAAAAGAGATTCGCACGTTGCTCGTATGTTACTAAGGAGCTGCCATTGATAAAGACGACGGAGCAAAAGGAGTGTTTGATATTACACAGCAAAGGAAACCCTTGTACCTTGAAGAACTGCCCCTACTTATACCAACACACTGATTTGATTCCCCAACCCTTTTCGATATGCTGGCTAGCTTCATTTTTTCAGCCTCGCCTTCATGATGAGATGCAAACCCTTGTAAAGATAGCAATTTGTTTTCATGCCCTATCTCCTCTTGCTGCAAATTTTGGTCTTATTGATGACAGCTCCTTATAAATGCAACTTCAAAGCAGAAAACTGCACTCAATGGGTATTGATATATCTATATCAATGATATCACTCAATATATCTAACTTTATTTTGATATATTATCCTTTAGAGCAAAATCTTTATGCATTAACCTAAAGTAACCAGTATTCAGGGGCGACACTTGTGGAGGCTTCCAGGCGTGACTAGCCCCACCCAAACCCCCTTTCTCAATAAGGCGCTGGAAGGATGCCTAGGCAACCCTAAAAAAAGGTGGATTGGTATTAAACGGAAGGCAGAGAGACAGAGCATTGTTTAGGATCCAATAGCACATTTTGCCATTTATTTCCATTTTGCGGAGGGCAGGAGGATTGGATCGACTCCATAATGCTTTGGGTTTAATTAATCACCCCCTCCCCAACCGCAAAAGGAACGACTTGAAGAAAAACGCTCCTAAATCAAATCAGTACCCTTTTATACGCCTTGGTAGAGAAAGGAACAATTTTTATCTCCACACCTCGCATAAAGGTGCTAACCTTATAGATGGTAAGGGTGATTCGAGCCGGCGACCTTGAGATCGCTAGTCCTTAACCACTTCCCCAAAGAGTAGAGAGACATGCCCCTTGATAGTAATTTATGACATGTGAACTATAATTTAGCATCAGGGTGTGAAAGCTGCTAATGAAAATTCAAATACAACTTATGCAAAATCATTTTCTTGAGCTTTTCTTCTCGCTTTAGAACTCGGGTCCATAAGTGTCCTTACTTATGTTTTGCGGACGTTTTCAATCGTACTCAGAGGATCAATGGGGGCTGGGCTGTTATGTAAATGCCCCACTATTCATATTTTATGTACCTGCCGAAAAAGCGTTTACTCGGTATGCATTCTAGCCAGCATCACAGGCTATGGAGTTGGATAAAACGAGTACGTTTCAACGGCGGTTTTCACAGGTCAAGGCGGTTTCACATCTGGCACAAAGCAACGAGATGTTCCTGCGGCCATCTCGCCTATGCTGTGTTATTGATCAACAGGATTTCTCGCTAAGGGACGCTGTTATGCGCCACTCAGTCTCGTCATCATAGATGTAGCTCTGGTTTTTATGGCAGCGCATAGTAGGGTGCAAGGCCGCGGTTAGACCCCGCTGCGCCGAATCTAATTGTTGGATAAAGGACATGAAAAATGCGGCTTTTAACTTAATTTAGTATGGCAGATTTGATTTTGAGCGGCAGCTTGATTTTTGAGCAACAAGTCAAGTCGCATTATTCAATACTAGTGTGACGTCAAGTTACTGATGAAATTTTTCATGTACGATGCTTATACAAGTTGCTATGACACAGACTTTTTTATTTGCGAATTAAAGGCAGCACATTAGGACCGAACCACAGCTCAACACTGCTCCAAAAGTGAGCTTCTGTTAAACTGAGTTCTATATGATTCCCAGCATTAAAAAAGCGACATTTAACGAAGGCCTTAGGAGCATCTTCTCCCTTCAGCGTTGTTAGGAAGGAAAGATAAAGAACATTGCCAGTTATACATATTTCAATTCGCCAAATCAAGAATAGATAACCCTCCCCCCCTCCCCCTCAGAAAATTTTTCTTTTGCCAAGCCAAGACAATTTGAAGGGCCTGTCTTACTGAAGTGTTCAGAGAGCAAAGAACAGTTGCAAATAGGCAGCTTGATGCTTCAAGACTTGAAGAAGGTATTGTAAATGTAGAACATTATAAATTATATCAAACACTATATTAAGTATATCTCTAACTCTGACATAGAAACTAAAATTTAGAACTTTCAGTCAAAATTAATGTATAAAGAACATTATAAAGATTTCTTGTTATTTCTGCAACAGCCATACTTTACAGGCATGTATCTTGGGGTATTTTACCCTTAACATTTCTCCAAAATGCCCGCAACTCGTACACTGTAGCGTTTTTGTTAAAATAGGCTTCAAAGTTTATCAATGGTCCCAAGTTTGCTGGGCCAGTTTTGACAGCTAGTTTTGAGAGCTAACTTGGAATAGCAAGAAAAGATGCCATGTTCTCAAAATTTATTGCCAAGTCTATATCATATCTCTTTAAAACACGCTGGATTCTGGTACTTATGTAGAAATGGAATGAAATTCCAAACACATCAGCCCTAGCTTCAGTCACAAGTCTTCCTCGAGCAGTGATTCTTCTCAAACACAATTGACGGGACTCCCATCACTCAAAAACCGTGACGAGTCAAAACAGGGCTCTATCACAAATCGGCCAAGGCCTATTTCAGAATGCTTTCGCACGGACTCGTTGGTTTTTTGTTTATATCATCCGCAAATCCCATTAGAATTGCTCACTTTTGATTAGTTTATTAAGAATCGTGCCCAGATCCTTGATCGCTTGGACGACCATCATCCGCGTATTTTCTTCCGACATCCTCACTTGCTGCATTAGCTCGCAATGCTGCGCATGCGCCCTTTCAAGCAGTTCGGTTTGATGCATTAGTACCTGGCAAAGTTTCTCATTAACACTCCCCTCATCAGAGGTATCATCCATCTTTACTCGCTTACCGATACCATTGTCATCATCATTGGCACCTTGCCGTTTCGCATGCATCGTCGGATGCATGTAAATCATTGGACCATGACCTCGCCTGTCACCGTCATCATCGCCATCGTCGTCATCATCTCCAACATCAATTGAGTAACTTGTATTTATTGGTGCATGCTCATATGCAGCTTCCTCGCGATTTTCCGCATGTTTCCCGTCATTTCCCGCGCACTTTCCTTCATCTCCTGTGCATTTACCTTCATTTCCCGTGCTTTTCCAGTCACCTCCCGCAGTTTTCTCGTAGCTCCCTGTTGTACCAATATGCACCGATTCCGAAGGAAGCCTTCCCCTATCAGTTACTTGTTTACTTTTGTCTGATTCGTTGGACTTTGGCACCATAGTCGCAGCATCATCATCTCCGATGAATTGATTTTCTTGTTCCGTGAAGGCCATAAACTCATAACTAAGAACTTTATCCATGGCTTCAAACAAGGCCGTCTTGTCCCTGGCAGCATTCCCTTCACCAGGCCCCCTTAAATACTCCGCCTTTTGTAGTTTATGCTTTTTGATCATGTTATTCCATTTATCTTTGCATTGCATCCACGATTTGATTGAAACTTGCGGGATTTGCTTCTTTCCTTCTTGGTATAATTTATGTGTGATCGCTTCCCATGTTTTTCTGTTGATTTTTTTCAGCTTTTTTCCAATCGTATATTCTGCGTATGACTTGACTAATATTTCTTCTTCGATCGGGGTCCAACATGCCCGGGGTATTTGAGGCTGTTGCACATTCAGCATCGCTGCCTTGTCATCACTGACACCCACCTTCGTCGTGCATTGTTCTGATGCTAATACCGGTACTCCTGCTGCTGATGAATTAGGCATCGAGCTGTTTGCCATTGGTGGCATAGGCATCGGTGCCATAGGCCCCATCGGCACTGGTTGCATGCCAGAGACAGGCATCGGGGTTGGATGCACTCCTTGCGGCATCTGCCCAAACATTTGCTGTGGCATTTGTGGGTGTTGTTGAGCCCCTTGGGAATATCCGGGAAATCCTGGAGGTGGTGCATAATACGGAAACCTGAAACAAATAAATAAAAGGCTGAATAAATTTTCAACAAAAGCTTAAAGGTTTTACACAATATAACGAAGAGTATTTTTCTTGTAGAAAGCATAAGGACACCGAATTTTATCTTATTCCAGTGAAAATAGGCGTTTTGGAACTGCAAAAATTGTGGCGAGGAAGATTGCTTGTGTAGATGCCCTTGGAAGAAGACAATTCCCACGGGGCGGAGCCTCGCAATTCCCCCACCCCCTACTTTGTTGAAAATATGGTATTTGTCAAATATTAAGGGTAGGGGTAGGCCCCTTTTAGGTTCTGTTTCTTAGTCACAAACTGTTTGCCAAATTGATCAAAAAACGATTGGATTTTTCTTAGCTTTTCTAAAACAGTATCAATGTGTTTGAAAGGGCGTTTCCCAAAATCTTAAAAACGTTGCCGGACCCCTTTATCATCATTGTACACCCCTACTTCGCGAAGAATGGCGCCGCTAATGCCCCTCCCTCCCCCGGGGAATTTCAAATTATCAAGGGCATTCCATTTGTGACCATTAGTCTTTGTTTTTTTCTCCGCTCCGTCAACCTTTGGATGTAAACAAAACCAAACACCAAAACGGAAGCAACTAGGCCGCAAAACGCGAGTTACAATCGTTTCGCATTGCAGCATAGCCTTTTCTGCTCCTTCTGAAAAGTTTATAAAAAAAACTTGAGGATTCTATGAGAAGGCCAGTCAAAGGGGAAATTCAGATATCTTCTTGTGAAAATTTTCAACAAAAACTTGAGGGTTTTCCACAATAGAACGAAGAGTATTTTATCCTGTAGAAAGCGTAAGGACACCGAATTTTACCTTAATCCAGTGAAAATAAGCGTTTTGGAACTGCAATGTTTGTGGCGAGGAAAAGTGCTTGTGTTTTGCCGTTGATTTGAAGAAGATTTTTATTCTTTTATTATTTAATTACAATATGAAAAAGCAGTTGCTTTTGAAATTTTAAACCACAACACACATCGTTGTTCTCCACCAACATAAACTCGTTAACCATATTTTACCACCACCCAAAAACTTCAACTCACATAAAAACTTGAGGTACATATTGTCCAACATTTCCTGGAGCATGGGTCGCTGTTCCAGTTTTGTTGTTATCTGAACACGATGGCTTTTCGTTCATCTTTCGCTCGAAGTGTTTGCAAAACTTTTGAAACCGAAGTCGAAAACCGGGTCAACACCTGCTCTCTGAGTAGTCTTCACAAAGTAAACTGCCCACAGTTTCAATGGCCCAAAACAATTGATAAAGCAGTTACCTGTATTTAACTCACTTATTTACCATTGTAAGAAACAATAAGTGGTTTTCGTCTTCTCAGCTTGACAGGTGTTCGTGTTGTCAAGTATGGTTTCTCAAAATATTACGATATGGTTTGTGTTTAGGCCTTTTGCGTGACGAAACTGGGTTCTTGCTCGCCTTGCCAGGGGCGTAGGAATCTTTTGAAAATTGGGGGCACATCGAAACGGGGCATTGTTTCGTACGATGGGGGCATCAAAATAAGGGCGCTTTCACGATAAAAATTGGCACTTTCCCGATGAAATGACCACTTTCACAACGAAATGAGCACTTTCACGATAAATTTTATATTTTTATAGTGAAAGGAGCACCTTTTAGAATAAAAAAGGCACTTTTTCATGATAATAGGGGCACTCTGCTGAAAAGAAGTGGGAGTGCATGCCCCCAAGGCCCTCCGGTTCTTTTGCCCCTGTACCTCGTTGAAGTGAAATGATTTTAAGTTGTTATCTAATGAAGAGAAACTTCTCGAGTGGATACGTGTAAATTTGAGTAGATGCATAATTGAGTTTCAAACAACGTGTTAGAGGAAAAGATGGATGAAGGGGCAAATTTCTGTCAAAATATTGAGTGAAACAGCAAAAGGACAAGGAGAAAATTTTAAAAGATTCTTGCTCAAGGTTTCTCAGGAATCGCAAGATTTCAGTGCTGAGACTTTCCTAGATTTTTCTAGGCGCAAATAGAATGTTTTAACTAAAGTATCCGGCAAGCTCAAGTTTTCGACCGTATGGTCCTTTCAGTAAGGCAGTTGAGGCTTTCAATGATGCTGTTTTCCTGAGGAATAGAAGGTAAATTCTTTAACAAACTATAATCAATACACCAGGGGCGTACCTTGACCTTTTTGAGTGGGGGGGGGGGGGGGAGGAGGGTGTGAAGGTGAGAATATACTGACGAAAATGCAAGTCTTACCGACAAAACCAAATAATACTGTATTTTCCAGGTAATGAGAAATTAATTCTTAAAACCAATTTTTTAGCAGTTTGCATCTTGAGTAATTCTATTCTTATGGGTTTGAATTTGGATCATTCTATTTTTTGGGTAGTTCAAATTTGTTCTTGGACGAGCATCGCTGTAAAAGAAATGCTTGTGTGCCCCGCCCCCTGGATTTATTTTATGATTTTCTCGTTTGGTCTCTGAATCAGACTATCATTATCTATGCAACACATGTACAGACACTGATAAAAATGCTCCGACTAAATTATATCTTTGTTTTCCGTGTTTTTAATTTGGACCAGCTATGTTGTCTAGGTTTAGAAAGTCTAGACAATCGTTGCTAATTACTACAATATTACCGACCAACTAATTTTTGCAGGAACTGATAAAACGTATTTCCATTTAACCGACCAAAGTATATTACCGACCAAAGAAGTGCTGCCGAAACCATTATCAGAAATATTGCCGAATGCATTTTAAAACGACCAACGAAACTTTGTAGAATCTGATAAAAATTACTGCAACTTTACCGACCAAAGAAGCTGTGTCGAATCTGATAATAATTATTTCCATCTTACCGACCAAAGTGTTTTCGTTAAAACTGGCAAAAATTATTTCAGTTTCACTTCCGACCAAAGTATTATTTTCGCAAATGATGAACATTTTACCAACCATCTTTATTTTTACCGACGGCTTATAAAAAACGTGGGGCTGTCGGACCCCAAGGTACACCCCTTATATACACAGAAGCACACATACAACTTCTTGATGGTGTGGGGGTGCAATCGAGCTGGACCCACCTTAATTATACCAAACCTCGTTAACTTTTTTAGGAACAGAGCTCTATATTCTTGTAAGCTATCTTTTTTAAAACTCTCTGCATATTTAAATCCCTAATCGCCCATTTTTTATTTTCACAATAAATGCTAAATAATGCAAGGCTTTTCCGGTTTATTTTGCAATATGCGTTTAATTTTCATTTCTAATAATTTATTCTTCCCTCTGTCTACTCCCCTTTGCAACCCCCATGAACCTGACGGGCCTCGTTTTCGCACTGTTGCTAATAGATTTCGTTGCTATAGAGACGTTTGCTGGTGAAAAACAATGTTTTGTTAAATTTGCAATCACACGAGAGTTTTGGAATCTAAGATATTGGACATAAATCACAAGATGTCAACGAATTTTAGTGGAAATCAGGTAAACATAATTGTGCTGTAGCATTTGTTTGTTCTGTTATGCTAACCTGGCCTGCAAAGTGAAATAGGCCCTTGTTTTTGTTCGTTCTCGAACGGATTCAATAATTTTTCGCTACTGCCTCGAGTTTATAAAAGGAAACAACTTCATTTTTAGCTTTTTAACTCTTCGCCATTCATTTAACATAATAAAATAGTCTAGAACTTTTAACTTAAATTGAAACAGCCAGAAATCGGGGGAAAATTTGGAATGGAAAAAATGCAATTTCATAAAGCAAGGCCTACTACCTAGTTGCCAGATATTCTTGGAATGTAAAAGGATAATTGTAAAAGGGTTTTGTAAAAAGCCTAAATAATCCCAAAAAGAGGAAAGGTCCTCATATTCCTCTGGAAAAAATTGTTTACAAAGCAAAATTTCTTCTTTCCCGCCTAAAATGCAAATAAGATAAAAAGTAACAGAACAAATGAAAAGAGCATAAATGTATGTTTATAATCTTCTTGGCTAAAACCATAGCATTTGTGGTAGTCAGACGCATTGACGAGGGTGGTTTTGAGATGGTTCCCCCCTCAGTCATGAGTATTTCTCTCTGCAAGGCAAAACTGGATTGTTATTTTGCAGCTGTTTTGATAAAAAAATTCTAATGGTCCAGTTTTCTGGCAAATAAATAGATGAAAAATAGCAGAATAACTTTTGGTTCATGCCCATGTGATTTTTAATAGTATCTTTACCATCATTTATATGTATGATGTAGAGTCAGTTGTTATTATCTTGTATTTTTTTAAATTTTGATTTTAACTTTTCTGTCAATCATTTCCTGAGAATTACACTTTATACACTTTTTTTGCAGTACGAGAAATCATTTTCTGCTCAGAGATTACAGAACTGGCAAATTCCAAAACAATTTAAAGAGGTGACTGCGAAGTATAAGATTACTTTGATTAAAATAAGCAGGTCAAGGGCAGAGTGTTAATGATAAAGGGCACGGGAAATTTCTCCACAGCCCTCCTCCAGGTCATCTTCTCCACAAGTTGTTCACCCAATCCAGCTGCCCTTCCTTTTGAGGTCAGTGATTGGGAACTCAAAAGAAATCTTAAGGATGTAGACCTTAGCAAAGCAGAGCAATGGATAATTTTAACAAGTATAAGTTTATAATGAAGGAGCATTGCAAAAACCTTTACTGAAATATTTGGACTGCAATTGCATCCCCCCAAGGCAGGAAGCCAAAGATTGATTGAATTGGACTAGATAATTCCTTTGTGTGGGACTGTATTTCTCATGGGGGATAACTTACTACGTTGAAGGTACAGCAGCATACAATTTCTAAAGGGTGCATTTGGTAAAACATAAAAAATTATCATTACCAATTGGCCTGTAAATTTTTCGTTTTTAACTAGTGAAATAACATCATCTAGTACCTTTAAATTTTATCCCTTAACCCCCCTTCTTTTATGCAATTCTTTAAATTCTGTGTAGCTATTATCTTGCAACTTACAGCTTACAGCAGTTCTTGAGTTATTAAAGCAGTATCATAACAATAATATCATATTATACTCCTATCATAATGGTGTTTCTTTTCACCATAGCACCCTACCCCCAGAACAGGTGGAACCGTTCCAGTAAGCAATGACAGAGGTCATTTGCTACAGGGTATTCCACGTGCAAACACTTCACCATGGGGAAATTTCAAGGGTACTTGGGACAGCGAGATGGATTGCCGCAAAACAATGCATTGTCAAACATTGGCCACTTTGAAATCAGAAGGGACGAGCTGTTTGAATAATCAAATAAAAAAGACGAAACATCTGAAACAGAAAGAGCTCACATTAACTAACAAGCAACATGATAAAATTTTTGAGGATTTTTCGAAAATGAGACCAAATAGAAATGGAAGTCCTGTTGCTAGTCCAGTTGGTAATGACAAAACACATCTTGATGAAGTACAACAAAATATCACAATTGCAGATCATGCTGAACCTGTTACTACACAGTCACCCATTGAAATGAAAGCCCCAACTCCATTAAAACCAAGTCCAATTGCTTCGCCAGTTGCCTCGCCAAAGCCGCAAACGCCGGTGACGCCAACGTTAGAGGACAAACCAGCAACGCCAGTGAAACCAAACTCACCCTGGGCACCAATGGAAGATACAAGTAGGAGTCCTGCATTGGTTGACTGATGTGAAACATGGAACTTGGAATAACTTGGAAAAGGCAAACAAATATAGATACTGAGTTTTGTTTGATTATGTAAATTTGATATTATTTCTAAAATTCATATATGAATAAATTACATCGATGACGTCACTGCTGTCTCTGTTGTGCACCCGCCTCTAATTTTATAATATTGAATCAACAAAACGTAAACCAGTGGCGGAAATTGTGAGGTATTCCGGGTTCGAGCCCCCCCCCCTCCCAAGTCACGATATTTCCGGAAAATTTAAACGCCAGAAATCAGCTCTCCTCTTAATTTCTGAATTAATTTACTTTCTTTTATCTCAATAGCCTTTAACCCTTTCACCCCTGGACGGACCATATGGCCCAATGACAAACACCGTTAAAGATAATTTTTCAGGGGGTTAATTACAAAATATTGTAAATGTTCTGATGGTAGTTTTCTATAATAGTTTACGCTTTCACCTAAATTATTTGAATATTTTACCCCCTAAAAAGCGTGTAATTATATGGGTTTTAACAGTTAGATGAAAGCAATCCCGGGTGTGAGAGGGTTAACATGCTATCCTTAAGAGAATTTCTCTAGCAGCTGGTATGCAGAAACTGGAAAGGGGAAAAGGTGGAATCCATGGTCTTCAGGGATCGAATCTGTACGAAAATAACCCATATTCCCGCCACTGACGTGAACCAAATTAAAACTCGTGTACGAATATAACAGATTAACTCAACAAACATACTAAAATCAATCCAATATTTCTTAAAATATTTCTACATCAAGAATTTTTCCTCTCTGCATCCGATGGTTTCTTGGAAATTTTAAAGAGACAGTATATAAAAAGAGTAGCTCTCGGCTCTTTCAGAGTGGCTCAATGCTGGGTTTTCAAACTGAACAAAGTTTGCAACCATTTTTTGTTGAAGAAATTACGCTAGACAAACATCTGCACTGAAAAATTTGCTTATCTAGTGAAAGAAGGGAGTCAACGCTCATCTTTATCCTTCTACGAATTGCATAGTACTGACACACGAATAATTGTTACCCTTCGAAGAACTGCAAAGTACTAACTTGCTAATATAGTTAGGGTTAAAGCAGTTGGCTTTTGTTGAGTAAGTTTTACAAGGACTTTAAGTATTGGATTCCCAGGATTGCTGAGAACGTTTGAACATTATGGGATCAGTCCCAGCACTGAGCATTCCCCCCCCCCTACCTGGACCTACGGCGACTCGGAGTAGGGGACCATGCCTCCAGTTTTTGAAAGGCAGCTCATCATGTTGTGTCTTGGTAAATTTTAAACCATCAAAGCCCCCTTCCTATATTTTAAATCTCTCATTGGGGGCCCTGCCTGGATTGCATTGCATTTGCTTGCGGAAAAACAAGGAATAAAATCATGTACTACTAAAAACATTGATATAAATATCAGCTTCTATATAACCGACATTTTCTGTACCATTTTAATGTCCTTATCATCAACAATACTGTTCCCATCTTGATCCACGCTTTCCCTGCAGTATTTCCCTTCTTCAATGCCACTTCTACTTCGGACTGGCAAGCATGGGAAAATGCAATATCGGGACCGATTTGAAATCAAATCCGATTCAATCACATCATTACGTTCTATTGATAACCCCGATTTTTCATTTTTGATTACTTTAAAGTCAGTTTTTTCTTTTTCTTGTTCATCATTATCGGTTTTTTTCGTCAATATTCTCATCTCGTCGTCAAAATTTTCTCGTTTTTCAGCGCAATACGGAATCAGGAAAATTAAACATACGCCCGCCGCCATAAATCCGCCGGCGACGTAAAATGCGACGGAATAACTGCCTGACAAGTCGAATATCCAACCTGAAAAAAATAGTAGTTATTATTATAATTATTACTAATCGTTTGATTTAAAGTTTGGAAGTATAGCTACAAGCTAATTTACGCCAACTATTTACAAAAGAAGAAATATAAACATCAGTACCGCTACATCAAAATAGGATAGAATTAAATGCAATATTATCATACAATAAAAAACCTAAACTATGATAAAAGCTTTGCATAATATGAAGTTGCAGGCATCACATTTGTTGGCTTTTATAAGCCTTTAAAAATCTGATTTTTTTTCTGTTCTGGTAGTAGTGTCTTCCATCCCCCCGCCCCCCCCCCCCCCCCCCACCTCACAGAGTTAACTGCATCAATTCCAAGACCAGTTGTTGTGGCCTCTGGCAGTTTTAGATTATCAAAGCAGGTTATAAGGCAATACATTTTCTTCAAAAAATTGTCTCATAAAGCTGCGATTTAAATCATTTTTTGTTTTATAAATCTCTATCATGAGCAACTGCAGGTTTCTCAAATTAACAGTTACCAAATTATCCATTATTAATACGTTTTCAAAACTAGGAACATTGCCTTTGTATGCTGTTCTTAGAGCCCTTTCATGACACATTGCCATTCAAACCTTGTTTTAATTAAACTTGCAGCGAATGTTGATTGATAAACCTTTCATGACACATGAAACATTGCCTTTGTATACTGTTCTTAGAGCCCTTTCATGTATTCTTACGTGGAACATCCAGATGAACGAGCAATAGCAAACCTAGGACATGACGAATGATTTCATCAAAAAATTCAGTTTCTCGGGTCTCGTGTAGATTGAAATGCTTGTGAGTGCATGGAGCTTTTGACTAGCTTTTTTACAGTTTAAAACTTAATTTTTTATCAAGAGCGGTGGCCAATAACTTTTCATCGTCACTTTCTACTATCTGCACTTCTCCAACGTGTATATTAATCTTTTCTTTGCTAGTTCCAAAAATGATAATATAACATTTATCTTCATTTAATTTCATATGGTTTCCTTAGAACGATGTTGTAAGATAGTTTGCATTTTGCTCTAGTTTTCCCATGACATATTAACTCATTGCCCCCTGATGCCATTTGGAACTCACATACAGATAACTGTGGGAGCAAATGTTGCACAGGGGTACTTAGATGCAGGAAATTTCCTTGTTTTAATAAACTTGCAGTGGATGTTGATTGATAAACCTTGCAAATCTTGTCATCATTGCCCCCAGGCATTTCTTTGATTTACAGTAACTTATACTGTGCCATATGGCGTCTGCAGGGGGCTATGTCTTAAACCTTAAGATTGCACGAGTACAGGGTAGTATCATCTGCATTATTGCATATTTTGGTTCCATTCATCAGATGGAATATGCCGTTGATATAAATGTAAACAACAAAGGTCCAAGCACTGAGCCTTGTGGTGCACCTAAGCTTTTTTCTTTCCACGTACTATAGGAGCCATTGATTTTAACCCTTTTTCTCCTGTTTTCCTGTTTGATAGGTAGCTATAAAGAAGTGTAACGGCACTTCTATTAAAGCCATGAGCATGCAAGTTTTGCTTATAAAAGCTCATGGCTTCAACTGTAAAATGATTTGGAGATGTCCTTTAGAGGTGCACCTGCAAATCCTCCATTATCAAATGTTGCTTTAAAAGTTTCTAAAATTTTGACAAGTGCATGTTGCGTGTTGTAGCCTTTCCGAATACCACATAGTAAATGAGGCAGAAAGCGCAAAGCAGAAGTACTTGCTCATACTTGTGTCGCTCGAAAATCTTAGAAACTGAAGACAGAACTGTAATCAGCCTGCAGATTTTCTTGTTGGAAGCATCATCTTTAATAGTGATGGGCTAAGTAGAAACCAAACAAAACTATAAATGAATTAAGAATATTGATGTGTTATCAACAATGGGTTTGGCCAGGGGGTCGATATCTGTTGGATTTTGCTATATATTCTGATAGGTGGTGGCAGGGCCGCCGAGAGAGAGAGAGGGGCAGAGGGGGCAGTTTGCCCCAGGTTCCAGGGGGTCTCATCAACTAATATCAAAATTTTTATTTATAGCCTCTTTAGAGCATACAGAGTAGTCCTTAGTTTTCTGAAGATCGTATTAAGCGTGAACCTTTAACCGTCGTGTTCTGTTGTTAAGTTTAGTATAGCTCTGCTTCTTTGACATCAAGCACTACTTTTAACAGACCGGTAAACAGTTAGTCTCATTAGCCTCTTTAGATGTATTCAAGGAACCTCCAAATAGGAGCAGCCTACAAGGGTCTAAGATTGCCTCCAGATTCAGTTCCCCCAGTTTCCCTTGCTTTCTGTCCCTTCTCCTCACTTCGACCACAGACTCGAGGGGCCTTATTTTGCAGTTTTGCCCTTGGACCTCGAAAACCTTTCGGCGGTCCTGAGTGGTGGTGCTGGTTTAAGGTCTGTTGTTCGCCAGAAACTATTCTACTGACTCTGCTCTCTCCCTCGATCGCTTTGCGTAAACGCATATAGCCACATACGCGCTCATATTTACGGACCAGGTACCAATTCATACTCCTCGGTAGGGAGAAGCACAATTATGTGTTAAGACTTTGCGCAAAGGTACTAACCTTATAAGTGGTGAGGGCGAGGGTTCGAGCCATTGAGATAAGATCGCTAAATCTTAACCACTTCAACACAAAAGCGATACTTTTACTTACTGTCTAATTTTCAGATTTCTGACCACCATAACCTCCACATAAATTTTAATTTTTCGCAACTAAGCCTTCATTTTTGCAAAAATACGCTTTTGTTTTGCTTAAAACTGGACAGTAAGCTTGGCCAGTAATTGTCAATTTTGACTAGCAAAAAACATTCCAGATAAGTTTATTTATACGATGATGCCTGTATTAAAAGGAGGCTGCATGATAAGCATTGCGAATCCGAGGTCGAAAGACATTCTTAGTCTCTACAAAAGACAAGTTTGCACAACAGACCCCCGGGCATGAAAGCTCATTCCATTTAAGTATAATACGAATACTTACCAGCAACAGGAGGTCCAAGCATTGTTGGTACTGCCATTATCATAAATAAGCTGCCTAGCGCAGGAGACAGCCTCTTTATCCCGACAACCTCTTTTGTAACCAGTGGTATAAGAACGACAAAACACGCTTCGCCAAGACCGAAAACCAAAGCGTATATTACAAGCTCTGTGTAGCCATTGCCAACAGGGAGGAGCGTTGTTGATAGGCTCATTATTAGCAGACCAGTTTGGTACATATAGAAAATGTTCACTTGTTTTAAATCAGCGATTTTGCCTGCTAAAACTTTGCCAATGGTTGATGTGATCGAGAGAATTCCAATCAGAAATGCAGCTTTTCCATCTGGCACTCCAATCAAAACAGCATGTCGTTTCTAGAATAATTGAAAATGAAAGGAGAAATGCAGAAATTAGAACTGAAATGAAAGGATACTTTCCTTCCAATTCTCTTCAGAGAATAAAAACGATGGATAATGGCTGGGTGGGCGATCACACACGTAAAGTCCACTAAACATCACGACAGCCGTGAGGAAGGCTACTGCAAACAATAGAAACTGCAAAATTATATCACGACCATGTCCAATTTCTTTTGTTTAATGAGGAAGGGTGATGAATTTGAGCCATTATGCTGGAGGCTCAGCTCTTTCCTAAGCTCTCCACGCATGCTCTTTTCGGGAGATGCTTGGGCAAAACAACAACACAAAATTGAGAAATTGTGCTTTTTCCTAAAGGCAGGAAAGGCAATTGAGCAATAGCATAGCAAGAGAGGGCAAGAGGACCCTCCTGTCTTTAGGTAGACTCTGACAATGACCCTGGCTAAGGTGTTACAATTGTCCCTCTACCCCCTGCAGTAGGTGCCTAGCAGCGTAGTAAGAGGGCAGAGCGACCCTCTTGCCATCGGGCAGACTCAGGAGATGACCCTGGCTATGGCATTGCAAATGCCCTCTCTACCCCCCGCAGTAGTTTCTAGTAGCGTAGCTTGAGGGGGCAACGGGGCCCTCCTGCCTGCAGGCAGGTTCAGGAATTGAACCTGTCTTTCCCATTGCAAATACCCCCTCTAGCTCCCTCCTGTGGGAACCTCTGAATAGGGAAGCCATCAAAACGTCACAAACTCTACTCACCAAATGGACGAATGGTACAAAGTAGCCAAGCATAAAAGTTGACAGAGCAGCAATCCACGCAATATATGATTTTTCTTTCCAAATCGATTTCTCTTTCCTTTTCTTATGCTTTTCGTGTTCATTGCAGGGATTTTCGTGTAGCTTGCGTTGCAAAACAGCATACCTCTCAGCGACTGGTTTAAACGTTAACGCACACACGAAATTCAACGCGTTTATCACTGCAAGTATTCGTAACGTGTGAAATAAGCCAACTTTTTGAAGAATGTATTCCACAAATGGACTAATGACAAGCGTTCCCATTCCACTTCCTGACGACACAAATCCATTTACGAGAGCTAGCCTCTTATCAAAGTACTGTACCAATATTATAAGCGTAGGGAAGTAGCAGAACGAGGCTCCAAGCCCCCATGTCACCCCATACGTAACGTACATGACTCCTAATGATTGTGCAAATGATGACATTACGAGTCCAAATACGCATAAAAATGCTCCTACGCATCCAACAATCCTGCAACCATATTTCTCGCATAACGTTGTTGTCAAGGGGCCGCACAGAAACATGACACCAATTCCAAGGGAACCGACCCATGCTAGAAAAGAACAATAATAATAATAATAATCTTTAATTGATGTCTTATAAATAATGTTCAATGATTGTTGGCAGGGCCAAAGCCTATGGGGGGCTGCGGAACCCCCAAAGGACCACAAACTGTCATTTTGTCGGAAATTTGACTTGATTTAAACAACAGATTAAACAATGGATCAATTTTTTGCCAGTCAATTGTCGGAAATTTTGTCAAAAATTGTCGGAAATTTTGTCTTTCTTGGCCCACTATTTACAGCTTTTGCAATTGCAGGCTTCACGTATCAAGTTTTCAAAATTTTCCCCACTTCCACAGAGACAGTATTGCAGCTTTTAAGCATAACAGTTCTACTATTTCAGACTATGCCGCCCCTGAATGCGATTGAATTTGTATCAAAAGACGTTATTGATGTTTACGGAATTGCGAGAATATCCTTTAATCTAAGATTTTAGTTAATTTCATGATTAAGTGGTTTATACACTTCAACCATGAGTTTCTGTACATTCTGAACATGTACAAAATCCATCTATTTTGTTTAGTTTTTGTTTAGTAAAAAAAATTTTTCTACACATGAAATTTATTACAATCTTATTCTTCCCTACTCTACACCGTAATTACTATACAATAATACAGGGGACGTATACCATTGGGTGCAAAACACAATGACTACCCCATGACCTTAACCAGTAACGCATCTAAAGGAGGGTCCAGGGGGGGCATGGCCCTCCAAGTATTATTAATATCAAGGTCTTGGTAGCAAATGGTCTTTGCCCGGTACGTCCAACCAGCGAGCCCTTTATTGACTGCGAATCACAGAACCAAGCCTGATTGAAATTCAATAACTTTAGACCACGCTGTCTTATCTTTTCGAAGCCAATTAATACTAAATATGGATATAATCGTTATTTGGGACAGGTACTGAAGTCTATTGAGGTAAATGCGTCTATTTTGCGCATTGTTTGTTGTTTACGAGTAAACAATGCTTGGCATCAACCTGCTGCAGGTGAAGCGCTGAATTCTGTTATGAATACATGAATTGTTTACAAGAAATGCGGAGAAATACAGGCAGGGTGATAAGCGGTGGCGCCAGTGGCGGGTTAGATGATGATGGGGATCCGCCATGCCCTTCAGATTTTGGGAAACGCCTTTTGACAACAGATTAGAAAGGTCAAATCTCTTTTTATGATTAATTTGCAAGACAGGATGTGACTAAGAAACGAAACTTGATAGCAACCTATTCTTACCCTAAATTTTTGACGAACATTACCAAATTTTTTTAAAAGGGGGGTAAAAACGTTGCAGCTCTATCACTGAGGGTGATAAGAATGGGCTGGACGTAGAAACCGGGGTGGGGGCGGAGGAGCCATGCCTTCTCTTTTTGGTAAGCTATGCAAAAGTGCACCTCTCAAACCCAATATCGTCCTTTTTCCACAATCTTTTAACTTTATTATCAATATAAGATCTAACCGAAAGCAAAATTTATAATCAAGAATTGTTATGAGAATAGTAATCAGGACAGTTTTCAAAATTTTGCTTCATGCGTACTTTGCATCCCCCCAAACCTTTTAAAGTGCTTTCCAAATTCTCTTGGATGATTTCAATGATTGGTGGTAATCCGTGGTGATTATAGCGAGGTGATTAATAGTGGTTTTGACAATTAAAATGATTATAATGATTGATGATGATAATACCAATCATAACGATCATTGTGATTGATGATTATCGTGATGATAATGACAATTATTATGGTTATAATTAAGATTTTGATTATGTCAGCGAGGAGCTAGTCTGCAGAGCGTGGCAACTGCACGCACAAGAAAAGCCCAATATAGGTTCACCTTAAGTGTCATACTACCTATGATATTCCTTCTATAACCAAACACAATGTCGGGGAATGCGTTCGCCCACCCTTGATGCAGTTTATTTTTACCTTTCCTTTCGTGTTTCAGTTTGGCCAGTCGTTGTAAGCTTTATTTGTTTTGTTAACTCACGAGATGTTAATTTTAGCTTAATATAATGCTTGTCAATGCTGTATGAGCAGTTAGATCGATCAGTTCACGATAGAGTTTAGAGTGAAGAATGATCATGAAAAACGTCGCAATAAAGATTGAGTTTTTGTTATCTCGAGCTCTAATAAAGAATCAGTAGAGTGCGGGGGTGATCCCTAACACAAATGGTCCACCGAGCCGGATAGAGACGAAACAACAAAATGAGTGGAGATTTAGATAAATTAAAGAAGAAACGTAGTCCATTGCGACGAAACGCTACGAGATTGGTATCGAAAGGTCAGGAAATTTGCGGTTCAGACTTGAATGAGAGTAAAAGGGTCCAAGCAGAAGCTATCAGAGAAGAGCTTAAGGAACAGTTGAATTTACTAAAGGAACTGGATTCCGAAATTTACGAGTGCATTTATGAAAAAGAAGAAGATGAGGCTGTTGATAAAGAGGTTCAAGAGGCATCAGATTATAAAGGACGTATTCGAGCTGCCATACTTTTAATCGACGATGCATTGAAAAAGTTTTCTTCGAAATCGATCGAGGACCCCGAAAGAAGTTTTTCAGCGGGAAGCATTGGTTCAAGTGCAGGGCGTACTGCAAGAGTAAAATTGCCAAAGCTGGAAATCAGGAAATTTTCTGGGAAGATACACGAGTGGAATGAGTTTTGGGATGGGTTTTCGTCTTCAATTCACAGCAACGACGAATTATCCGATGTTGATAAGTTGAAGTATCTCAGAGGGTATCTGGAGGGTTCTGCCCGTTCTGTTATCGCAGGGATTCCTACAACTGGAGCATCGTACGAAATCGCTGTGGAGTTACTTAGGAAAAGATTTGATCGACCAAATGTCATTCAACGAGCCCATATAAACGAATTGATAAATTTGCAACCAGTGTTTTCAGAAAAGAATGCTGTACGAATGAGACAATTCTTAGACGAAATCGAGATACACAGGAGAGGTTTAGAGTCGATGTACGTGGACATGGAAACGTATTCGAAATTCATAGTTCCCATCTTGATGGACAAGGTTCCAGAGTCGGTAAGACTGAACATGATACGTTTCAACGAGAGGAATCACCTAGAGTGGATGATCACCGATTTCACGGAGGCCTTTGAGAAGGAAATCAGGGTTAGAGAGTGTCACGTGCCGATAAGAAGCCAGAACGTGTCAACCGTTTCTGTTACTCCGAGAAGACAACGACAACCACCACAACATTATGAAGAGGGCAGTGCAAGCGCGCTAACAGTGGCTCTGAAGAAAGGCAAAAAATGCGTCTTTTGTATGGACGAAAGTCATGCACCAGAAAATTGTGACAAGATCAGAAGCCAAGAAGACCGAAAGAAAATATTGATGAGGTTTGCCAAGTGCTTTAATTGTTTGAACTCAGGACACAGGGTAGTTAATTGTAGATGTAAGAGTTGTTGTACGAAGTGTAAACAAAAGCACCACACGTCAATTTGTAATAAACAAACTAGGCCAGTGCAACAGGTTTCGGAACAAACTGCATCGCAAGCGTCCATTGCTGCAGCAGCAGACCGCGCGATTCCCTTAGACCCCACTGCAGCTTCTTGGGTTGGGAACGTACAATCCGATAGCAAGGTAGCCTTACAGACAGCCTTGGCAGTAGTCGACGACAAAAAAGAGAGGACTGTGAGAGTATTGTTCGACTCAGGGAGTCAGAAGTCTTTCGTTACTGCCAAAACTGTACAGGGGTTAAGACTGAAGGCAGTGAGAAAAGAAAAGGTAGGAATTAGAGTGTTTGGTATGAATGACGCGGAATACGAAGTGAGAGAAGTTGTGAGGTTTAGAGTGTCGAGTGTGAATGGTGGAGAGAGTGTAGAAGTTGAATGCTATGTTGTGCCTGAAATCTCTAGTATTGCTAATGCACATATTGAAGTGGCAAAGAATGATTACCCTTACCTTCGTCAGCTTTATTTTTCAGATGTTGCTAAGAACCAGGAAGAATTAGAATGTCATATTCTGATAGGTTCCAACTACATTTGGGAGTTTCAGAAAGGGGAAACAATCAGAGGGGGGCCTAATGAGCCAGTTGCGGTACGAACCACACTAGGTTGGGTCATATCTGGACCACTAAGAGGAGGACAAGTTGATGGAAACGAAGTCCAAGTGCATTTTGTACAAAGCACGACAAAGCAGGAGAAAGATTACTTGGATGAGAAGGTAAGCAAACTTTGGGATTTGGATTCCCTTGGTATCCGTCAAGATAGTGAGGTACATGAAAAGTTGATTGATAATATCTCATTCACAGGACAGAGATACTCTGTAGCTCTTCCTTGGAAATCAGGCCATGATGAGTTGCCATCAAATTATGGTATTACGTTAAACAGGCTGCAAGTCCTTCTCAAGAAACTGAAGAAGGACCCTGATATATTAAGTAAATATGATGAAGTGATCAGAGAGCAAGAGAAAGCTGGTATTATTCAGAAAGTCACGAATTTGGAACCAGCTGATAAGGTTCATTATCTCCCACATAGGGCTGTGGTGCGAGAAGATGCAGAGACAACCAAGGTAAGGGTGGTCTTTGATGCTTCCTGCAAGAAGACAAACAGTGGAACATCACTGAACAATTGTCTTCATGTAGGACCTCCACTCACACCCTTGATCTTGGAAATATTATTGAGGTTTAGGGCACATAATGTCTCATTAGTAGCAGATATTGAAAAAGCCTTCTTGAATATTGAAATTGATGAGGTAGACCGTGACTGTCTAAGATTTCTGTGGGTGGATGATATACATTCTGAGAACCCAGAAATTCAGATTTTTAGGTACAATCGTGTTGTCTTTGGGGTTAGTTCTTCCCCATTTATTCTCAATGCAGTTTTAAGACAACACCTAGAATCGTTTAATGATACCGACCCAGAATTTACGTCTAAAGTTAAAGAAAGCTTCTTTGTAGATGATCTAGTAACAGGTGCGGATTCTGCAGAGAGTGCATACCAGCTCTACCAGAAAGCAAAAGACGTCTTAAGACAAGGAGGATTCACACTAAGAAAGTGGAAATCAAACGACCAAGATCTGATGCAAAGAATTAATGATGCAGAAAAGTCCAACATGTTGGAAAATGGACAAAAGGAAAATCCCGAGATTCAAGACAGTTTTGCAAAGGAAACATTGGGAACTACTGCAGACAAACATGAGAGCAAGACCAAGGTTTTAGGCATTGGATGGGACATGCAGAGTGATTCACTGGAAATCAACTTGAGTAAGGTGAGTAATCTTGACCTAAATCCTGGTTTGCCAACTAAAAGAATAATCTTGAGCACACTTGCTTCTATATTTGATCCTTTAGGATTGGTAAGTCCTGTACTTGTCAGCCCTAAAGTTTTGTTCCAAGAAATGTGCATTGAATCTCTAAATTGGGATGACCCCCTTCCTCAGGAAAAGTTAAGCTTGTGGGAGGAGTGGGTTAAGGACATAGAAGATGTGGGTAGAATAGAAGTTCCTAGGTGTTATACTAGTGCAGTAAAAGGAGAGGTTTTGAGTTATTCGCTACATGGATTTGGAGACGCATCTAGTAAAGCATACTCTGCAGTCATTTACTTAGTTTGTCAAACTAGTCAAGGTATTTACACAAAGCTTGTAGCTTCTAAAACTAGAGTAGCGCCTTTGAAGAAGTTGAGCATAAACAGGTTAGAGCTATTGTCTGCAAAAATTCTTGTTACGTTGATGGCATCAGTGAAGAAAACCTTAGCCAATCAAATCAGTATTAAAGAGACTAGGTATTGGTTGGATAGTCAGACAGCACTCTATTGGGTCAACAACAATGGTGAGTGGAAGCAATTTGTGAAGAATCGAGTAAATGAAATTCTGTCAATGTCATCTAAAACAGAATGGGGTCATGTAAGTGGAACAGAAAATCCTGCAGATATTGGGTCTAGAGGAGTTAATGCCAGTCAGTTAAAGAGTAGCAAATTATGGTGGGAAGGTCCATCTTGGCTAAAGGGATGTAAGCAAGATTGGCCTAGATTTAATGAAACAGACAGGTCAGAAAGAGTTAGTGTAGATGTAGAAAGGAAGAAAGAAACAGTTTTGAGCATACAGACCAAGATTCAGACAGGTATCTCAAATGTTATAGATATTGGAAGGTTTAACTCATTGAACAGATTATTGAGAGTTACTGCATTAGTTGTCAGATTTGTAAGGAATATCAGAGCAAAGAGGGTAGCAAGGTATTTGGATGAAGAACCAATTAGTGCAGAAGAAATTGATGCAGCCGAAAAGTTGTGGATATTGGATGTTCAGGATAGTCTAAGAACTAGACCAGAGTTCTCTAAAGTAAAGGAAAGCTTAGGAGTTGTTTTGCAGGGTGACATTTTAGTATGTAAGGGCAGACTCGAGAATGCAGAACTAGAAGAGAGGGCAAAGTACCCTATAATTTTGCCCAGAGACCATAAATTTACTGAGCTTGTGATATGGATGTGCCATGATAATGTTGAGCATTTGAAAGTAGGTGCCACTCTTACTGAGTTAAGAAGTAGGTTTTGGGTTACGAAAGGTAGGCAGTTGGTCAAGAAGATTATACACAAGTGTTTTATTTGTAAAAGGTGCGAAGGAAAATCATTTAGGCCACCAGTAGTAGCCCCACTACCAGATTATAGAGTGTCTGAGGCACCACCGTTTAGCCGCATTGGTGTCGATTTTGCAGGACCATTATACTCAAAAGGGAGTGATGGTAAGATGAACAAATGCTATGTTGCGTTATTCACGTGTTGTGTCACAAGAGCAGTACACATTGAACTGGTAACCGATCTTACTGCATCAAATTTTCTGAATGCGTTGCGTAAATTTGCAGCCAGGCGTGGTAAACCAAGCTTGATTGTGTCTGATAACGCAAAAACTTTTAAGACTGTAGCTAAATTTTTGAAGAAAGTTTACAGTGACGAACGCCTCCAAGATTATCTTGTAAATAAACGGATTCAATGGATTTTCAACTTAGAACGAGCCTCCTGGTGGGGAGGACATTTCGAGCGAATAGTTGGTTTGGTAAAAAGGTGTCTAAGGAAGGTTATAGGGAAGGCAAAACTTTCATTTTTAGAACTAGAGGTCGTTTTATGTGAAGTTGAAAGTAATTTAAATTCGCGTCCTCTTACCTATTGTTATGAGGATTTGGGGGAGGAACCATTAACCCCATCTCATTTGTTGCACGGAAGGCGATTTTCCAATTTATTTTCAGGAGCAGAAGCGAAACCCGATTTTGAGAATTACAATAAGCTGTCCACGAGGTTCAAATACTTGCATACGAAATTAAATCATTTTTGGAAACGTTGGAAGACAGAATATCTTACAGGTTTGAGAGAAGTGCACAAGTTGCAGAACAGGAAGCAAGTCGTTATCAATCCGGGAGATGTTGTTTTGATCGGCGATGAGAACGTAAAACGTGGATTCTGGAAAATTGGAATAGTAGAAGAGCTCGTTGTTGGGAAGGATGGAATCGTGCGTGGGGCTAAGGTAAAGAAAGCCGGAAAGGGTAAGCCAGATTTTGTAAGTAGACCGTTACAGAAATTATATCCTCTAGAACTTTCGTGTTCGAGTGGAACGGAGACGAATAATATGAATGTAAAAGAGAATGTGAAGGAGAAAGACGAAGTAAGGAAAGAGAGAAAGGAAAGAGGCGAGGAAGCTGGGAACCCTGGGAGGGTTACGCCGCGCAGAGCAGCAGCCGCAGACGCGCGCGTGCGAACTCAGCTTATGCTAGACTACGGGTAGTCTAGGAGGGGGGTGTGTCGGGGAATGCGTTCGCCCACCCTTGATGCAGTTTATTTTTACCTTTCCTTTCGTGTTTCAGTTTGGCCAGTCTTTGTAAGCTTTATTTGTTTTGTTAACTCACGAGATGTTAATTTTAGCTTAATATAATGCTTGTCAATGCTGTATGAGCAGTTAGATCGATCAGTTCACGATAGAGTTTAGAGTGAAGAATGATCATGAAAAACGTCGCAATAAAGATTGAGTTTTTGTTATCTCGAGCTCTAATAAAGAATCAGTAGAGTGCGGGGGTGATCCCTAACACACAATCAACAATGAGAAATAATGAAGAAAGCTGCGTGGTAGTTTGCGTGTAATATTTGAGTATTAAGAGTATTTGTTCCTCCGCATCCCCTTCCTATTCACTCGCCTCTCTTTGGTTTACCTCTTTCTGACCCATTCACCTTTCATGGCTAGGTCCTTCGTGAATTGACCTTGATCGTAAGAAGATGAACTGTTTTAAAGTCTTTTCTGTCATTTTCGGCCCATTTGAAAGACAAATCCTCGGTGTTAGTTGACTAACCTTTTAAAAATCCGATGGAAAAGTACAAGAAAGATTGACAAGTATACAAAAGAATGAAAAGTACACGAAAGAGTGAGAAGTAAAAGATATTCCTAATATGAAATTGATGAGGGTTTTTGCCATCAAAATACGCTAGAAAATCTTCCGTGTTCGAGTATAACGCGCATTATTCTCTACCTAAAAAAAGTTTGGGAACTCAAGTTTGGGGTGCACGTTACATACTACAAGGGCTGGGTTGCACGCTAGATACCAGGTTTTAATTAAAAATTAAGCGTGCACGATAAACACGGGTGCGTGTTATAATCAAATAAAACACGGTTCTTCCTTCGACTTACACTGCTGCAGAGGCTCCTGGGCAGAGATCTTTTCTTGCCTCTGCGAGTGCGCTAAGCAGGGACAATTAGTGATATGAAATATGGTTGCCATAATATAACCTTGTTATGCATTCCACATCCACCTAATCCGGACATCACGCCAAAGGTTTTCAGCTTCATGCCATGAAACAATATACTTAAAATGCTGTGCACGCTTCACACCAGGGCACCAAGTAAACCTCAAATCTGGTATTAACCTCATTGCGGCCTGGTACCAAGTTTTTCGGTGTTACCCCCTGGCTCAATCGAGATATTGCAAGGCAAACACAAGCACAAAAGAAAACAAGCAAGTGAGCAAAAAAACAAACAAAAAAGCAAGCAAGTAAGCAAGCAAGTAAACAAGTAAGCAAGCATACAAGCTAGCAAGGAAGCAAGCAAATCAAGCACTGTTTTTCGTAAATACTTTTCTCATTCCTTTCTAGTAGATTCAGTGGCGTCTTCATCAAAGACCAATAATGCCCCCTGTCTTATTAGGAGGGAGCAGGAGATGTGCCTATCTTTCTGTATCTCCAGTTTGCAGAGTATGGCCGATCTTGACAAGATCTTGGGTGCGCCAACAGTCCCGCACCTCAGGTGCGGGTGCGCAAAAACCGTGCAAAAATCGTCAGGTGCGCCACTAAACTATGGGTACCACAGCAGAAACAAAATCTGAGGGGCGTCCAGGTGCGCCATCTTGGGCATTTATGAATTATCTTGAGTGCGCCTTTGCCATACTCTGCATTCTGGTGCACCCTTTTTGGTGTCCTCTTATCTCGTGACACCCTTCCTTGGTTTCTTATAAAGTAGCATCTAAGTCTTCTGAGTAGAGTCCACTTCGGATGAAATTAACACAGCAGGATATTTCCGGTCATAATACTTGGGGAAGCTTCTGATGCATCTTTGCAGGGACTTTTCGTTATTTTGAGCAAATTTAGATTTTCTGGCTTCAGATAAGCATAGCCCAAGCCAGCTTTCTGCTGGAGAGAGCAACGTAAGAAAGTTTCTTGCAGCCTCGTTCCGTGTTACATCACCAGTAAATTTCCACCATTTACCCGGAAGTAGCCGACTTTGCTGTGATTACACTTAGCTATAATACCATAACTAAATGATGGTTGCTAGGCATTTACAGTATCATTTACCCGCTTATTACAGTTATGTTTGGAAAGAAAATGTGTGAAACTATACGTAAAAGTTGACGCAAACTTAAACACCACAATAGAATGTAATCAATAGTCAATAGAAATCATATTTCTGGTAGCGTGTCCCCCTGCTGAGAGGCAAATTCATGTTCTCAAACAAAACACTGCGAGCAAATTGCAGGAGGTTGTTATTTGTTTAAAACATGTTATTTAGGAAACAAAAACGTCAAATGAAAGCAATTTGTGATTTTTGGTTTCTTAATTTGACGTTAAACATTATGAATTGTTCGGATCTCTTCGAACACACCGCCCCTTAAACGCCCCAAAAATTGCGCAATGAAGGTGACATTCTCGTGGTCGCTTGCTTAATGCCGAGGCTCGAAGCCAAATATTTGATCTATTTTAAACAAAAACATGCCCACGAACTATTTGATTGTCATACATGGCTTATTTGCTCTTCAAAATGTCGTTATTTTCAATTATCTGCTTCCCTTTCCCAGTCAACAGAAAGGGGAAATGACCCCCCAATCAACAGCGAACATTGACTATTTCTCTAGGGAAAACCCTACCGAATATCGGCCACAAGAAAGGGAACTCATTTCAAAACTAAATAAAATTATTATCAAAGTAACATCTTCTGAAGTTTTTTACCAGTTGCTCCTTTGGATTCATTGAACTCTTTTATCAGAGCCGGGAAAATCGTTCCCGATGAATTCTGCAAGCCAACTGCTACGAATTGAACGGAAAATCCACAAAAAACAACCAACCAACCATACCCTCCATCTGGATGCGTCTTTTCTTTTCTATTAAAAATCACCTCTGTTTCGACTTTGTCATTTTCCATTGCTTAGTACTTTACTGTTTAGGCCAATCATTGGCTCTGCCAATCTAGAGCGTTCCCATGTATATCTGATGCAGTTATCGTCTGATGCAAACAGTGGGATAATTTTGCTGGGGACTGGAGCGAGCTTTGTTATTGGTCAGCAGGTGCTCAGCTGCTCTGCACGTGATCGCATTGTTTGCGGTTCACGAGATCATGGCCGCTTCACAGTATGGTTGATGGAGGCCAACGTGTCTATTCACAAGAAAGAAGACAAAGGAACAGCTCTCTGAGTCGATTGGAGAGGAGCTTTAGTTTTCTGATGAAATAGAACATGTGTTGTTGGATTACAACGAAAAGGGGATAATATAGTCTTGTAGATGGCAGGTGAAACGTTGAAAATTGCTAGGCCTGCACCTTATTGTCGTTACACTGAATGTAAACACAAGACAGGCATAAGCAACAAATAAACAACCTGTCAACAAGCCACAATTTTGGAATCAAACAACATTAGGCCATAGGGGGCCGCGGGGTATGACAACCCCTGGAAACTTTTAATTTAAAACGAGAAGTATTTGGCCATGCAAGGGTTTTTTCGGCAATTTTTCAAGCTTACCGCCATCTGTCTATTGACATACCCTCTCTTCCAGCTCCATAGCTTAAGTTACTTGAGAAAGTTGAGACCTGACTGAAACAGCTTGCAACCAAACAGCGATGTTTTTCATCGGACAAAACTATTATCCGATAAACTTAAGAAATTTTGACAAATTTTCTGTCAAACACCTTTTTGGAAGCTTGTGGGGGCGTTGTCTCCTCTGCTTCTCCTCTAGCTGCGCCAGTGAGTGGTTGCCCATACCAGAATATAATGTAGGCGTGGTGTCGTAAACCCTTTCGCAAATCGTTTCGCTGACCGTCTCGTAAACCGTTGGCAAATCGCTTCGCAGATCGTTTCGTAAATCTTTTCATTAATCGTAAGAACTCTTACAATTCCGAGAACTCTTTGTTTGGAATCGTTATTTTCATGGTGGCAGTCACACCCTCTCACATCCCATGCAATTAGACCCATCGTCCCTAGCACGTTAAGGGCCCATTGCAGCAATTCTAAGCAATGTTACAAATAGAATAACTAACGAAACAACACCTTAACAATAAGCAGCTTGAGACTCTAATTGAGCAGCTGTAAGCAAGTAAGAAGCTTATACAGAAAAATCACACCCTTTTGTCACATTGAGATCTTGAAATTCGCCATTTTCATTGCCAATTCACAGGTCAACAATGCTTTGGTATGACAATCTGTGAAAATACTAAATTAAGCCGAAGTTTGATACCTTCATAAGGAACAATTGAAAATTTCTCGCTTAGGCTTATTTTAATTCAGCAGCTTTGAAGCAAATTTGATTTCCCAATTGATTTCAGTGACATCTTTTTAAAGCTACTGTATACAAAGTAAGTCCATGCCTTTGATTCCTCCCCCCCCCCCTTTCAAGATTTTTCCTACATCCCTGAATATAGACAACAGGAAATTTTTTCGATCTACTTCCAACTAGTTTCTTAGCCCCGCTTATAAGAAACCAAGTAAACTTGCTTCAAACGTGTTATGAAATCAAGCAAGCGCGGTAAAAGTAAGCAAGCTATTAAAAGTGAATTTTTGTAAGATTTGTATTTTCGATAAAACTTAACCTTGAATACCTTGTTTCAACTGTTAAGGATCGCTGAGAATTTTCAAGACAGCCTTTTTTCTGCAGAAAGAGGTAACCTCTTCAAAAACAAAATTTGATATTTTCTACGGTTGGAGAAACTCTTTTCTGCACTTACTTAAGTTTTTGAGAAATCGGCTAGTACCTTGTAATAAAAAGAAGACTTTCGTATTACATTTGGAATTATTAAAATACTTGTGAATGACTCAGCGGTCTTTATTGCTCTGATCCTTTATTGAAAAACCTGCAGAATCTTTCGGAACAATGGGACAAAAGACTTCTTGTTTCACAGAATCACTGTTATTAAAAGAATTGCATCATAAACCTTTTCATTTGGTTTTTTTCTGGACAGATTCGTGCATGTTATTAGATGACGCAGATGATTCATAATTAGATCTTACGATCTTATCACAGAAAATCGTACTAGTTTTCGGTACGTTTTGGAACATGCTAACCGCACCTTAGAATCAAACCCCGAGAATTAGTTTCATGGAATGACTGTGACGGAAATTATGGTATTCTTAGCAGATTCTTATTTACTTTCTTTGAGCTCAAAAGCCTCAGACATTCTTCAGACACTAAAGGCAGAAATACAGAAACTGGAAACGAAGATTGGAAGCAAGGCTACAGTGTGATGACACAATCCCAAGAAAAAATTGTGTTTCAAAAACATGTTGCTTTTAGGCATGGAGGAGTATTACGTCGACAAATCTGTTCCAACTTGTCGGCAAATAAAAAGAAGAAGAACGTCCATTTTGTCGGCAAATTCATCGAAAACACCCCCCCCCCCTCTGAGACAAGAAATCTAGCGACGGCCCTGAATGAAAAAACCTATCTTTTTTTAATTATTTTCTTGTCGGAAATTTAAGTGAACGCCCGCAAATTTAACCTTAGATTTCTGCCACCAAAGTCCCTGTTTTCAGCTTTTCTAAAAAGAGCACATAAGGCCGTCTGATTTTATTGTTGAAAAAAAAGATTGATTTGAGTAATAGAACTTTTCTTTTCTAATGTATAAAAATGATTGTTAAAAATGCAACAAGGTTGAAGAAAATGAATAATACACTTGATTTTGAGAGATTATATGAAAGTTATTGCATCCTACTTTTCTTTTCTTTCAATTATTAGATTCCTAGGCAGGTTTCAACTTGTCTTAAAACTTTTTACAAAATGTCATGGACCGGTAAAATATACGACAGTAAGGAAAATTTTCCCGAAGGCCACTTTATTTCCAGGAAACATTGGCCCTAAAAATTTTGATTCACCTACTTTCGCTTTTTGCAATAAGCTGTCTCAATCGTTGTTTTAGAACAAGAAGTAAATTGAATTGGCAGAAAAAAATTAGATTAAACTAGGCCTATTTTGCAAATAATTCCCCCAAATTCCCTTTGTTTTTGCCACGCCATCCATAGAACCAAAAAGTGGTGGCTAGCTTTCTCCTATGGAGAGGGGGCTGCAGCCCCCCTTTCACCCTTCTTGCGCCACCACTGTCACTAAATTTGATATTCTCAATGAAAAGTGAATGTATCTCACCCCCTTGGACCTAATTGTCCCAATTGTTTCAGGATTTCGTGGAATTAATAATTAGTCATTGTCACGTGACTGGTATTTCCTTGTAGCACTTTGAACTATGTCGTACATTTCTAGATTGCTACACGTCACACCCAACTGGCCGTCAAGTCCTCAACATGCCAATGGCATGGTCTTTGTCTATGTCTTTCATTGTCATGGACCCTGAGTGAGTAACCGAATAACATGCGATGCTGTTCTTGTTATCCACATTTGGAAAGTTTCGTCAGAATAGAGTCTCGTGATTTTCGAGGTCGTTGATTCCGAGTTGCGAAGTAGCATTGGATACTGCTAAAGTAACCCAAATTTGGAGCTTTTCGTCAGTTTCGGTCTTGTGACCGATGAGTAATAACCACGAGCCTTTGTCGGATTTACTCGGTCTGTAGTCACGTGACACTTTGTTTCCTGTGTATGCAAATTTCTAAAAATGTCAAAAATCAGCCAATGGAAATGAAGGATTGATGTGACGTCACTTGTACATTGGCGAAGGCCGAAATATCTTTGCGTTTGTTTGAAGGAGAAAGCCTTGGTGAGATAGACGCTGAAAGAACGGCTCCTTTACGTTATGTTATTTTCCATTAAATACTAAACCATACATTAACATCTAGACATAGTCAATATGGAGGAAAAACAAAACCAAAAGGAGCTGGAAGCTGCCAGTATGATGGAGGGACCGCTCGAAGCTGAATGTGTGGATTTCGATGTATACACTCCTCCCGATGGCGGATTCGGCTGGTTGGTCGTTGTTGCAGCATTTTGCGTGCAGTTTTTTGTGCTAGGTGTCATGAACAATTTCGGTGTTTTATTCTCAGAGCTTCTGGTCGAGTTTAAACGAAGTAAATCCCAAACAGGTAAGCCTTTCCTGATTGTTTCGTTTTGAAGAAAAACCACCGAAAAATGAGGAGTAACTTGAGATTTGCACAGGCTAGGCCCAAATTAAATTAATCTTTGGATCGCAACTGAATTTTAAATCATTTCTTTTTACACATCACCACCTAATGGCATATTTTAAAATTTTGAGCCTAATTTTTGTTATTTTCTACAAAGCTATCGATTTCGAAACCAAATAACTGAACTAGACGCTTTCATATATCAAATTACATGGCGTTTACAAGGTATTGGCTTTCGGTGGTGCAAGATATTGCCAATGCCATACCCCTCACTGCTCCCCTGGTTTAAGAGTAAATTCTAGCTTCAACTGCATCCCCCATCAACAAATATTTAGTATTTTTTAACTGTTAATGCGTTGTGGCGTTGCCAATCACGAGGCTAGGCCTTGAAACATCACGAAATCTTTTGCTGAAACGATCTCCAGCCGGTCGAATGTAACTTGTGTTTGTCTTGTGACTTGTTTTCATTCTATTCAAAATGTAGTTCTCTTGTTTTTGCCTCTCCATGCGCAAACCATTTATTCCTTGATTCAATTTTGACAAAGGGCATTAAAAATTGATCCACATCGTTCGATTTCACGTGTGCAAAATATTGCCGGCGACACCAACAAGCCAATCAACTTAACCAAATCATGGTTGAGACTAAATTATTCATTTAGCTATTTTTTAAGAAAGCCATTTGCTCTTCAACGGTGGAACGATTGTCGGCCGTTTTTATAACGGGAAATTTCGTTGTGTGAACTAAAATGCGTTTTCTCAGGGCTTCCCCTTCTTTGACCAGCACTTTTTAAGTTGCGCAAATTAGCATCTGAAATCCCCCCGCAAACGGGCAAAGTGCAGCAAGGCCATGCCGTTGCAAGCTTTAGCTGCAAATTCTCCACCCTAACTATTTTGCTCATATATTCTCGTTCCCTTAATCATATACTATCCTCTTTACGGCCTGGATAAAGCGGCGATTCCTGTAAGAAACTAAGAATCTTGAGGACTGAAAATTTTTCAAGCCAAAAAAGTTTCGCAGTGGAAGACATTATTGCCAAAAGATGCCGGCTTCCAAAATATTTTTCAAATTTCAAAAATACCAAAAAGCTCGATAAAAATTTTTGATAAAGGAAAAAAATCAATTCATATATTATAGAAGTATGTTATAAAAGTAAGGAGAAATAAGAAAGGAAGCTTGAGGAATTCTAGTAACTTTTGGCAAAATTGACAATTTTTTTTTGACAAAATTTCTTTTTTTGGGGCAATACTTTTATTTTAGAAGTTTTTCTCAGGTCTATGATTTCCTTATTGGGTTGAATACTAAAAGTTTCTTCAATAAATCTTGAGCTTTGTACCGAGTTTGTGAAAAAGGGTTTCTTATAAAAGAATTTCTTATAAATAGAGTTTCTTATAAATAGAGTTTCTTATAAAATAAAGCCCATAACAACCGCAGAACAGGATGACCTTATAACTATTTGGCATATTTGCAGAGTTCAAATTTGGTCAAAATGCAAAGTTTGATTGGAAGCTGCGTTAAATAGTTGTAAGGAAGATCATTATTCATGAATTAACAATTGATATAGTTATACATAAATTATCCACAATTAGCATATATTTATAGATTAAACATAATTAACATAATTTATACATATTATGCACAAATTAATGTTATATGTGGGTCTGAAATTGGAATTGGTACCTGTTATTTTCACCTCAAGAACACCTGATAAGACAAAAAAGATCATGATTTCTATTTGTTTTCTTGAATTTCTTAATTTTCCAAATAAAACAGCCATAAATAAATATATAGAAGACAAGTCCAGATGTGAAAAAGCTGGAGAAAAATACATAAGACATAATCAGTGTTAAAATCAAGACATGATCTGACACTGCACCAGAACCTTTTGCATATTGCACCAGAATTTCCAGAGGTCTTTTTCTGTTAGGTTTCATGCCCAAAGTGCTCACCAAAGATCTTTAGGTCTAAATGCATGAAATGTGGCAAAAGATGAAGAAGAATGAATATGCAGTTTGGAATTTAAAACCCTGTGCGTCTCTCAAAGAGCTCAGCAGATTCAATTAAAAATTGTGATTAAATAGTTGATATTATAAAGAATTATTTTGTTTAGAGATTTTTCCTTTTCTATGAAAAGCTAGGGAATGAACAGTACTGAAACATATTTCAAATTTAAATACTGCTAAGATGGATGCAATAAACGTAGGGTTTTCTAGTTGCCTTTACCCCCCAACCTTACAAATGCACCACTATAATTACACCTAAAATGAACTTTACCCAAATGAAATCAAACTGCCAAGAGTTTCACCTTTGCCGCAATTATAAATTGTTTTTTCTTTTCAGCTTGGGTTGGCAGTATCACTTACGGATTAATGTTCTTAACTGGGCCAATTTCTACTACTCTCTGTGAGAGACTTGGATGTCGACCAGTGGCTGTACTCGGTGGACTTATAGCAGCGCTTGGTACCATTTTGGCCTCCTTTTCAACAGACATTTATAAAATGTACTTGACATATGGGTTTCTTTTTGGCGTTGGTGCAAGCATGTGTTATTTCCCATCAGTCATTATCTTGCCCCAGTATTTTAACAAGCACCTATCACTTACGAATGGCCTTGTCTCTTGTGGCAGTGGTGTTGGCACAATGGTCATGGGACCCGTCATGCAGGTGCTGATAGACAAACTGGGCTGGGTTAACACAATTAGATGTTGCAGTGGACTTATGCTAGTTGTTACCATGGTGAGCTTGGTCTATCGTCCAAGGATACCCCCAATACCACCAGAGATTGCAAAGACAAGGCCATTATTTGATGTGTCCATCTTCAAGAACAAAGCTTACATTATCTTCGTTGTAGCACTGTCTTGTTTCATGCTGTCATATTTTGTTCCATTTGTGCATTTGGTAAGTGCTGTTTTATTTTTATCAACAGACGTGGAAATGGTATTCTGCCCAAGAAATGGAGGGTGGATGCATTGTAAAAGGGAAAGGGGGTCAAGTCAAAGAAAGGACACATGACCACTATGCAAAAGGGCACTTATTAGTTTGAAAGGGGCACTTTTGCAAAGTTTCTCAAAAAGTGGAGGACCATCTGCTCATGGTCTCCAGCTCCTTGCTAGAAGCTTTCAAGATTGTAAAGACATGTATTAATCTGAAATGACACAAATTGGATGCTGAAACTGTGCTATTTCAGCAAGATTTATTTTTAAAAAATTTCAGAGGCACAAAAGAGGCAATGATGGTAAATATACAACACCATCGAGCATGCCAATAATTTTTGGCACCATGCCTTGCGTGCAAACCACAAAATGTAGCTTTACTGGCAGTAGGTCATAAAATTCACAGGAATTTACTTTAAGGCTAATCGCATAAAGCATTTTGCTCAAATAAATAAAAGAAACTATAGATTGGCAACTAAAAAAAGGTGAAGATGGGAGAAAAGTCAGCAAGCATAACAAGCAAACTCATGTTTTGTCAAATAGCAAATTATATTTTCCCTTCATACCCATTTCTTAACTCATAGCCCCCTGCAGACACCATATGGTGCAGTATAAGTTATGTAAATCAAAGAAATACCTGGGGGTAACGTTTTCAGATTTGCAAAGTTGATCAGACAACTTCCACTGCAAGTTTATTAAAGCAAGGATATTTCCTGTATCTATGTACCCCCATGCATCATTTGCTCCCACAGTTAACTGTATAAGAGTTCCAAATGGCACCAGCGGGCTATGAGTTTAAAAGTACGATTTTCTGCACTTTGATCAACAGTTCTTATTATGATTTTTTTTAATTATATCACACCTTTTATCGGCAAAATTGTTAAACTATAGACTTACATCCTTCATAGATAAATGCTGCTAAAGATCAAATTCTGGTTCTGTTAAACTGTTATTCTGTTACTGCAGCCAAGGACCCAAGTAGACCCAAGGAAATTAGCTTCATTTTTTAAAGAATGGGTAGTTACAAAAGTAGTCCTTGAAAAACTTGCTACATTTCCCCCTCTCAATTTTCATTATAGTAAGCATAGAGATTTGAACTCCATGACATCCTTGCGCCTGTAGAATAATTACATCATGTTAAAAGTGCCCCCTTAAATCATCCTCAAGGAGCAGCATAAGGATTTGCTAGTGGAGAGGGCTAGGCTCCCTGACAGGGGGCTTTTTAAGGGAAAAGAGGGTATCTTTTTGAGCCTTAGGGCACAATTTTTCTTTGAAAATTCCCTGACAGGCATAGTTTGTCCCTGAGGAGAGGGCTCCACGCCCCTGTCTACCCCTGTGTGCCACCCTTCCATCCATTTAGACTTAAATCATATGCCATCCAGCCCTATTTAACTGCCACGGAAAATAACGGAAATGGCGTTGTAACACCTACCCCATGAAATGATGTGGCATGATTGTTGACCAATGCATAAAAAAGTTTCCTTGAAGTTTGCTTTAAAAAATGTACTGTTTTTACCCATTCTAGGGTCAGATGGCTATCGAATATGGCGTTGCAAAAAGGAAAGCTTCTCTTTTAGTTGGTTTCATGTCCGTGTCATCAACATTTGGACGACTGTTTTTTGGAAAAATTTCAGATCATCCCAGGGTAAACCGATTATATCTGTACCAAATCGCTCTTCTTGCCATGGGCATTTCAAACACGCTGTGTCCTTTGATGAACAATTATGGAAGCTTAATTGCCTATTGTGCTGCCTTCGGGTTCTTTGAAGGATGTTACGTTTGCCAGTGTGCAGTACTTACCGGTGATATTGTTGGAAGGGACAAGATGGCACCAGGCGTTGGCACATTATTTGGAATCAAATCTATCCCACTGACCCTTGGTCCTCCAATTGCAGGTAAAGATATTAATATTGAGAGAACTGACTCCATCTTTTTTGAACCAACTCGGAGAGTTGTATCTGTTTCTGTATCAGTATCTGTATTTGTATCTGCAACTATATCTGTATCTGTACCTATATCTGTATCTGTATGTGTATCTGTATCTGTATCTGTATCTGTATCTGTATCTGTATCTGTATCTGTATCTGTATCTGTATCTGTATCTGTATCTGTATTTGTATTTGTATGTATATCTGCATCTGTATCTGTATCTGTATCTGTATCTGAATCTGTATTTGTATCTGTATCTATATCTGTATCTGTATCTGTATCTGTATCTGTATCTGTATCTGTATCTGTATCTGTATCTATATCTGTATCCATATCTGTATCTATCCTGTATCTGCACCTATATATGTATCTCTATCTGTACCTGTATCTATATCTGTATCCGTATCTGTATTTGTATTTGTATATCACTTCGCTACCTCTCACTAACAAATATAGACGCTAAGGTTTATTGTAGAATTCTGATTTCCACTGAACGCCAAGCGAGAAATTCTAGCTTTCAGCATGAGCATAATTTTCCAAATTTCGATGCAAAACGAAAGTTGTACGACTTGCATGGAAAGCAACGCAAAACAGTGAGAAACGTAACAATTGATAATAACTAAAAATGTTGATAGTCCAATATTTTGCCCTGGCTTAACGGGACTTAACCTAGTGAAATCTAATTTAAAATGAATGATGAAATATTATTGTCGATGGGATGGGTAAGATTAGACGCGATGTAAAAGTGAATTAAAGTGTGGGAAAGGAAAAACCTGACCTTTTCTATAGAAATTTAAGATTTGTATTGATAATACAGAAAGCCAATTTTGATTGTTGGAAGGACGGGCGAACAATCATTGTATTTTCATGTTGAGACATTTCTTTTTTGTCGTTGTTGGAACATGCAAGAAGCACGTTTTTCGTGTCTTAAACCTTAGCTATGCTCTCTCTTTCATGATATTTCTGGGTCAACTTCCACTCAAAACCTAATGCAATTCAAAATGTCAATTTGAGGTTTATCATTGGCAGGTTTTTCTTGTCGTGTTTGTATGAACAGTTTTCGTTTGATGCTTTAATCATGAGGTGTGCTGTCAATGTGATGAATTGTCGTGAGCCATTAGAACGTTGCTTATGAGAAAGCAGTATCCGGGTCTTCAATATCCTGCGCGCAGAATTTACAGTAATTTTCATTATATGTATACCTACATATTTATACAAATATTGTGCCTCTATCAGTAATGGAAACTTGTGTATTAAATCTTCATCCTTTTTTTCTTTCTAGGTTTCCTTTATGACATATCTGATTCCTACCAAGTTGCGTTTTATGTTTCCGGGGCTGTTCCAACTTTGGCAGCTTGCCTCATGTTTTCAATTCCGTTCCTCATGCCACCACCCGACCATAAATACTGGAAGAGACAGGACACCATCACGAAGAGAGAGCAAAGCGAAAGGAAACTCATACCATCTGGATCGTCAGAAGCCTCCATGAGCAAGCGACCAACTAGGCCCCCTGTCACAAGGAACGTGCCGCGGATTGCTCAAAGCCAGTCAGTTAATTCACTGCACCGGTTCTTCGAGATGCCAAAGAGAGTATCGATGGCAGAGATCGGTAGCGTGACGTCACTTGCTATCATACCACGAGGCAGTGTGAGCTCATTGGCAGTAAGTCAATGCGATCGGGCATCAGTCGTTTAAAAGGTCAGTGGAAATTCGTAGTTATTGACTGCAGGTTCCTCTAATTAACACTTTGCACTATCAGAAAAAAATTGCTAGAAATAGGAGGAAAAATTGAAAAATAATTCATATAAATATGGGTAATTAGCTTTCTTTAAATATATAGAAAAGAAGCGTCTTCGCTTCATTGTGATTTGTACATGGTTTTAAATCGTGGCAAGATTTTGTTTTTACTCTGTGATTCTGAGCCATCTTTCATTGTCCTCTTGTTTAGTATCTTTGCATGTCCGTATAGTTCTTTACGCTTTATATTAGCAGGGCCGTCGAATAAAGGGCCGGGCCCCAGGTTTTGAGCAAACATGGGCCCTTCGCGTTGAAGGCAGTGAAGAGTTTTAATACATACCTTTTTTCCGGGCCCCTAACGGGCCCGGGCCTCCCGGGTAACCACCCTGGTTGCCCCCTTCACGACGGTCCTGCTTTGGAGAGCTGCAAAAAGTTCAATCTTTTCTGGATACGTAGATATTATAGGAAAATGCTTTTTACAGAGGCTTCGCAAACAACACATCTTGCACATTTTGTCACCGTAAAAAAAGGCTAGCCAATTCTGCAATTTCATATCTATTCAAAAAGAGAAACTATAAAAGCCTCCTGTATTTTTTTGTCTACTTGGATAAGACCTGAACAGTTGAAGGAAGTTTGATTTCATAACAAAACGTAACCTAGCCTCAATACGTTTCCAGCTCATCTTTGCAGTATTCTATTTTTTTTCTGTCTGTTACCAGTTCTATTTTGTGTCAAAAACACTACATGACTCAAAGACTCAAAGATGCCACATTTGACATTTGATGCCACATTATGCTTTAAAATATCCAGTAAAATAGAAGATATTACCAGAGAATTTCTTAAAACGTTTTAGATTAGAATCTCGATTCAGTTTCTTGGTGATAGTCGTGTCTTTACTCGTATAATTGATGTATTTATGTTCTTAATGTTGCGTTTTTGTCGTTAGATTCTTTAAGATTTTCTTTACCAAGAACCAGATTAGCTTTACCAGCTCTACATGGCACCCATTTTATTGTGAGAACGGGTTGATTTTAGCCGGGCCTCGAGGGCCATATTCAAAGCCTGTGTTTTCGCACTGTTAGTGACATCTCAAAATCTGATTGTCTCTAACTGCACACAGCAAATTGTCCACCGTAAATTTTAAGTCGTCACTCGCTGTATCAACCCATCGATTAGTTGTTCGCTTAGGCCGTTTTTAAATCGTTGGCGAGTAGCTAGGAAAGCTTAGAAGATACTTGGGATGTTAAAAAGAATTAAGTTCCCAACTCTATGTTTTGCATGTGTCAGGAAATGGTTTTGGCAGCCATTACCTAGTACACTTGCCTCTCCGTTTCCTTTAAATGTTTATTTGTACAGCAGTATATGTTAACCTTTTGGTGGTCATGATGACCGAAACTTGAATGCATTTAAGGAGAGATTTCTGACTTTGTGACCACCAAAAGGTTAATTTTCATTGATTTGTATAGGCTATTCTTTATTGTAATTGCTGTATTTTTCGACATTGATTTCTGTATCTATATATGTTGTTATTGTATCATTTTATTTCTCCAATTAATTGTAGACAAATTTAGGTATAAAGGTTTGTCATGTTATACAGTACTTGCATTTAAGTCGCTGCACCAATAGCTAGCTATTAAAGGATGTTGGGTTCGTTAAGTCATTTATGTAGCATTCACTATCGGATTATGTCTATTAAGTAAATAATTATTGTAGACGTCATATGCGTTCAGGTTAAGTTGAGTCAACATGCATCGCGGTTTGAGGCTCGAAACTTGAGACGGGTTGTTGAAAACGATGATAGTAACGCCAGGCCTAAACAGCGGCCTTCCTTTTTTTATCGATGAACAATGTTGATATTTGGCCCCTGAGAAAAACCACACCGCACCATGTCCGCTGTAAAAGGGCGACTTGGTGGGGCATATCCCGCCTGCTTCAAAGAAGTCACAAACAAATTTAGTTTCTGCTTAGTATTTGAGTCAGACAAGTATTTAGAGTAGCAAACAGCAGATGTTTTGACTGTACAAGATATGACCCTCCGCATAATCACGACAACACTGTCTTGCTCCCCTGCCACCAAGAGAAGCAAATTGCTGCACATATACAGTGATTGAGAAGAACATCAATTTTTCTGCTTGATAATAGGCCTAAGCATCCTCAATATGACTGAATATCGCATAATTATGATCGATGTGTCTTGATCAATTTATTGAACATAACCATTCATTGTGCTTGACGTATGCTCCAGAGATGCATGGGCGAAATGCTCTGTTAATTCCAACACCCTGTTAGCCCATATCAGATTTCTGCGGCTGCAGCATAGCAGTCAAGATTGATACGCGGAATCCTCGTATTAAACTGTCACACCGCAAATTCAACAAGAATGTTCTTTCATTTGAATTTCCTGATCTAAGCAGGTTCTCCGCACACGTGTTGGGGCAGGCAATTTTAAAATTTTGCACAAAATTTTGACATGGTCACTTCGCCTTTATTACCCATTCCCTGTCATATTCGTAAAGTTAACTCGTTTCTGCAAAGATACACCTCGAACCTATCTCGTTTTCGGAAAGAAGACTCGCCTTCCCTTGTTTTCCCTCGTTTTCGCCGACGAGGCAAGCTCGCTGCCGCATGATGCACTCGTTGTTCACAGGATATACAGTAACCTGAACTCGTTTGCGTAAATTAGACTCGTTTTCTCGAAAGGAGCAAGCTCGTATCGTAAAGTGCACTCGATTCGTCTCGGAACCAGTTCGCCCAGAGCTCGTTTTCATAAATTGCACTCGTTTTCCCCTCGCCCAAACACGTATTCGTAAATTAGGCTCGTAGAATTTTTTAGTCCGATTATTCACGTTTTCCGATTCAAGCATCAGGTCCCCATTTCACATTGGCTTTGCGCATGATAAAATTTAAATATGTTAACGAGTACACCAAAGTACAAGATCATAGTTCTTAGCACTATTACAAATTAGTAGCCTGCTTATCTAGTAGCAACCCCTGCCAAAATTTGTTGGAACACTAATGAAAAGTCATATTTTACCAGTTACTTTGTAGTTTTCGGCCAAATAAGGCTAGTATTACCCCCTTCTCCCTGAAAAACAATGTTGGTTAGAAGGAAAAAAACTTCAGCTTTGTTTACTATTGTTTACTAAGGGTAGCCATGATAGCTGGTTCAAGCTACATTGTTTGAGGGGAGAGGGGGAAGCTGCAGAAAGATGACAAACATTGTGGTTAGTGGTTCAAGTCTTTTGGCAGGGATTGAAGTTCACTTTAGAGAAACCTGCATGTCCAGTTTTTACGAAATCAGCAAAGTACGTTTGAAAGACCCTTGTGGTGATACGCTCTGTCCGAATATTTCCAGTGATTGTGTCCGAATTGCTGTTAATCTCCTGAGCATTGGACAACTCTAAAACGCCAAATGGCAGTTACTGCATTACCAAATTTGATATTGTCACCTAATCCATAACTAAAATTTGCACCACCGGATGCCAACATCAATACACTCGTCCCCCACCCCTCCCACAATCCTCCAATTCTAGAAATAATAACGCCACACCAAAACTATTCCTCAATTCTTCTGTGTAAGGTTGATTCATGCTGAACCTTTTGGCCGTAGTAATGCTAACGCCTACACCCATGTTGCAATATTCCTGCCTACAGTCACCAACTAATTCTGCCCTCACCTTAACCTCGCAAAGATGTCTACCATAGGTTTATCCCCCTATTAACAACCCCTTCGTAGCCCCGAGCATATTCTTTCTGACATGAGAGTTCGATCCTGTTGAGCTTATTTCAGGGGTGCTCCCAAGGAGGGGGGTTGAAAATATTTGCAAACTTGATCACATGTTCAATATCTCGGAAAATTTGCCAGCAATTCGGACTCAGCGAATGTTACAGCTTTTATAAATCGAAAAATAACGGATTTGTCGAGAATTTTGATAAAAGATAAAAATTTGTTTGAAAAATTCATTGCTTTTTCGTTACTTCTTTCTCGCCTGGGGTTTGTTTGGGGCAAAAAGCATTTAGTTGATAACTTTGTTCGGTACAGGCCTTACATAACGATGCAATAATATTGCAAATGAAATGAAAATTGGCGACAAATTGTGTTTGCTCAGAAGTTCTTTTCTCTCGTCTATTTGTCATCAAAGTAAACACAATTCTGCAGTTGTGTTTGCTTGATTTGTAACTGGAAAAGCAATTTAGTTCCAGAAATAGAAAGAGGAAAGTTTATGCCGATAAAACGTGGCTTACAGGGGGGTTGCTGTCGATGACAGAGGTGCCCCCTCAATGAGGTAGCAATGCAAGAAAATAGCAGAGAGCGAGCGAGAGAGAGAGAGAGGGGGGGGAAATTCAAATCCAAAAGCCCCCTGTTACATAGTAGTCATGTGCCCCACCCTCAACCGGCATCCCACGCTTGTAAGAGCCAAAGCAAAATGTATGCCCGTCAAATCAGGTTTTTGAGACCACACTTGATAACGAAATATATTTACATGAACTCATTTGAGCACTTCATCTTCAATGGCATAAAATTATTCAGCCTTCAAGATCACTCGTTACAGGAACATGATATCACATGTACACTTGATATTCGAAACCTTTGGAAAACACGCTAAAGAAAGTTTCTCACAACTTGTTTGGAAACGGAAACCTAACTTCTGACGGACCATTGCAATCTCTACCCTCGTCACACTCTTACTCCCCCCCCCCCCCGAGTTTGCGATGCCAATAGGAGGTATGCGTTGCAATGCTTCGCTTCCTTTCATGTCCTGTTCTTAACCAAAGAACTGTAATATTGATGCTGTCAATACAGGATACAGCATAACTCTCAAGGAGTTGAGCAATGACTTTTTCAATACAGCTGATTTTCTTAGGCATTGAATGTATTTTCTTAAACAAGGCATAGTTACTTTCTCAATACTGAACTTTCTCCGCTAATTGAGAAGCCGAGCACAACTTTCTAACAAACCAATTTCATATGAAGAAACGTGTTTGACATGAGGCCAGAAGGGGGCTAGGGGGTTTAGCCCCCCCCCAAACAGGATGATAAAGCAAAAAAAGAAAAGAAATGAAAACATCACATTTTGTAGTATTTTTGGAATGTAGTCCCCCCCCCCCCCAGAAAATGTTATCTCGCCTTGGGCTTGGTGCTTGACGATAGCAAAATGACCTGAACCGATCTGGTTGGAAATGAATGAATTTAAATGCAAAGAAATCAGTTGATGGGCAATACAACAGTTCGAGTTTCACAGTCTATGACGCAGGCTATTCGAGGGTACTTTGTTTTGTGTTTGCTCATTCTAAAACCCATTCACATAACTTTGTTGACCTTATTAAGTAAAATTCTAACTAGGTCAATAGCCCTGCACATTCTTTTCTTATAAGAACACTTTATGTAACAACCATCCTCGATACCTAACATGTAAGAACAACCTTTCTTATGTGCAGCCACCCTCAAATCCAAACTTGGAAATATGATATTATGATGTGTCTTTAAATGATAAAACACACCATATTAAAAGCTCAAATTTTTTCTGAAAGATCATTCTCAATAGATCTGTCTAGTACTTCAAATGCATAAGTTAGTACGGGTAAGAAATAACGTTCTTGAGAAAGCTTTAGCATTGAAATCGTGAGGTACATAGAAGGTTTGAGTTTGGGGTTATTCTGAGCTGTATTATTGATGAACATGGTATAGAATTACCCTGAGAGCCTTGGCATTTTGCTTCTAAATTCGGCGTGATTTAATGTGTAGAGGAACAAGACGAAACTGGGAAAAACAGGATGATATATGATTGGGAAAAGGAGACGAATGTTAAAGAATCGATGGTGATGGTGATGAGGATGATGATGATGATGATGATGATGATGATGATGATGATGATGATGATGATGATGATGATGATGATGATGATGATGATGATGATGATGATGATGATGATGATGATGATGATGATGATGATGATGATGATGATGATGTTGATGATGATGATGATGATGAATATTGCTCCTTGAGCATCATGACTTCTAATGTATACATTGTGTATCTAGGAAGGCTGCAGGTGGTGACCATTTGCTACCACACTTGACGGTTTCTATGATTTTTAGAGCTAGCATGGATTCCAATACGGCTTTCTCCTTAATCTAGTCGTAATAAGCAGATAAAGCATCTGCAAAAAGTGTTTACTTCAGAATTTGACGAAAGTTGCCACTGAAAACTGCTCATTGAAAAATGAAGGAAAAGATGTGTGAACATTTGGCCTAACGGTTCATCAACATTACTTGCACAGTTCTCACAATTTTTCTCGCCATTTTAGAGGTTTTATGTGCGAAAAAAGTGAAGAAGGCAGACTTAAGCGTCAAATTATCGTAGAAAGCGATATTTCATCCAAGACAGACGCCAGATATGAACGGAGTTTGACTACAACGAGGATGTGAAATTTCTGTGATGTTCTACCAATCGATTTCTCATAAAGAATATCTACCAATCGATTTCTCATAAAGAATTGGGAGAATGTAAACATAATTTTGAATGATAAAATTAGGACTTCATACATCAGTAATGGACGCAAATCAAAGAGAAGGATCCTGCAATCTTTGTGGTGTTATGTTTAAGCCATACGAAGAAAAGATCTCGTTAAACAGAATGCATGGAAGGATCCAGAGTTGCCTATACCATAAAGAATGTTTTAAGTGCACTGTTTGTAATCGGCAATTGTCGATTCAAAATTATTTCCTATCATCAACGAAACATTTCTACTGCATCCTGCACTGTGATTTTGAAAATGGATACAACAATTGTAGTATGTCAAGGCAGCTTAAGGCATTCAAAAGTTATTCAAAAGAGAAACTTGCCTCCCTTCTCCATAACCCAACCCCATTTGCTGCACCGAGGGCAATTTATTACCCCCCGAAGCAAGGGAAGGGCAGTTTAGTGTCAAATTTTCAAAATGAACTCTTCTGTTTCTGTAAAAGTAATGATATTGTGGCACCTACTAGTAACTTTTGGATTGAGTGCATAACGAAAGAATGCAAGGAAAATAATTGTATCCGGCAAAAAAGTATAATGGTGTTGAAAGATTATCCCCACAGGATTGCAAGCAAAGCATTTGAGTTGGAGCAGTACAATGAAGAAGTTTATGAACTCTCCTTCAAAGATTCTGAGCATGAAAATTTTTATTGCATCGATAACGATCTCAAATCAGTTATCATGAGCTTGAAGCAAGAATTCTTGAACGAGAAGGAATATTTCAGGTAATTCCTGCAATTTCTTGATTCTAGAAAAGCCAAACTTGAACATAGGGAAGATGTGTGCCTGCTAGATGGTAGGGGTTGGGGACCAGTTTGCAAAAGCCCCCTTCCCCTGTATAGGCTATACACAGACCTTTCAAGATATGTCTATGAGCAGGCTTCCCCCAGTTAGATACAGGGGTTGTCATGAAATCTAATATTTCAAATTATTTTACTCTTCCCTGTAAAGGAGTATGCATACCCATCTAGTTATGAATTATGAAAATCTTTAGTTTTGAGAAATTGTGAAGCTATGAAGATAGTACTAAATAGAACTTAATTTGTGAAAAATTATAATCCTGTGTTTCTACAAGTTTGAGTTTTGGTTTAAAAACCAGCCATCGGCCCTTTCTGTCCATTAAACTGTCCATTAAACCTTTCTATCACATATTTAGCTGTAACAATAAGTTGCCAAATGGTTTGCAGCATTATTACGAACAATATAATTCTAAATATAAACTATCAACTATAAAATATAAACTGAAAAACTGAGACTGAAAAATGTTGATATTTTTTGGCTTGCATCTAGATAATGATCGTTTCTCTTTGATGGCATATATTTAATGGACTCTCCATGTGAGTACAACAGCTATCGGTGGCTCTGATCAACCACTTCTCATTAATAATTATAAAATAGTTAATGGTTTTGACATCTTATTTTCGTTGACTTTGATGGTGATTTCCATTGCTTTCTCGGACTGATATTTTGCTGTCTTAATGATGAGGATTGGTCCATAGCATGCATTTTCCCACACAAAACTTGAATTTCTACAATATTCAAGAATTTTTTATTTCCACCAGCAGTTACTTTTTTGTGACACAGTTTCCAGTCAATAAATTAAGGAGTTAATTCTCGCAGACTCTATTTTATTTAAACTTGCTTGATTAGGATTGTAGGACTGAAATCTTTGAAGGCAATCAGAATTTCTTGCGTTATACTTTAGAAATTAATCTATGCGCAGAAAACATTTTTTTCAAGATAAATAAAATAGGCAGCATTTGACAATAGACACATTCATTTTGGAGCACAGAAAGAAAGAGAGATAGACATTACATCTTAGATAAAATTTAAGTTTCTGACATTTCCTGCAAATTTCAAAGTATTTTATAACTACTAAAATATCTTTCTTTTTCTCTTTTCTGTGCTCCAAATTGATATGTTTACTGTGTTCACATGTTTACTGTATTTCACAAGGAAAACTTGCCATATAAAGAAGACAGTTTTAGTATAGGCAAAAATTAACAGGATTCCTAGTACTAGTAAATTTTTTGGAAGTAATTCCTCTAGAGTTTTTGCAAATAGCTCTAATTTAAGAATTTTTTATCCATTAAAAAGTTACAAAACAAATCTACAAGGTTCACTACCTTACCAAATTACTTTGCAATCATAATATCATACTAGGCATGCACATCTACCACGGCCAACTGGACTTAAATGAATGAAAGAAAATAAAATTAAAACAGAAAAGAGAGAAAATACCTAAGATGAGACATGATGGTTGGGATTGTGCAGTTTGTGAGGAAGAATGAAATGTTCTAATCTAATTAAGTTCATTCAGAATAATTTTTAAAATGCCATGAAAATTGCAAATTCATGCGGTAAATATTTATACTAATACTTTATAAAATCTTTCAGGGTGCTTATCAGGTGTTCTTCGCATATCATCGAAGGTCTTCTTCCGACATCATGCATCTGTGCAAATAAATACAATGAAATTGAAGTTGTGGATGCCCTGCGACGGGAACTGAGGCTCAGTGAGCCGTTCAAGAGATTTCAAGATGAAAAAACTCAGGACAGACTTTGCAGACTTGATAGGGTAAGTGATTGAAATTTCATTGTTAATATTTTTATATTTTTATCCTTGTATTTATGTCACTAGCAATACTTTATCAGTTGGCATTGGGCAAACACCAATCACATGAAATTCTTTTAAATGTGACCTTCTAATCTAAATAAATATGAAGCCCAAGAGAGCATGTAATGATTTTCTGCTTTATAGATTGGAAAAAAACGAGATCTGGATCCATTAAAGTTAAACATCCTGAAATATGTGGCAGTAGCAATAATAACCAGGGAGATTGGGAGTCAAATCCCCCCCCCCCCAAGTCGCCATCAATTCTTTGATATACTCAGCAAATTTTTTGGCCCAAAGATCAACAAAATTACGGCATATCAGAACTGCCAAGAAATCTAAAACAAACTTTATCTCAACTTTAATAGTATTTGACAAATTCATCATTAGACATCAATTTGACAGGGGGTTCATTTCATGCTTTGTGTTAGGTTGGTGTTTTTTTCCCTAAATAACGTTCTACTCTGGCAAAACGAGCGAGGGTAATCTCTTAGAAAACTCTGCCCTGCAGTGAAGATGTTTTCATAGTTGGTCGGTTAAACCACCCTTTAGAATTGCGCTATATCTTTATCCTCATGAACCAAAAGTTATTTAAATCTAGAAGCCTTTTGCAACCATGACATTTGATTGAATGAACGCGCTCCGCTGCTGTTAAATCTAAGTGTGGAGAGCAGATGGCAAACACCACACTGATGTGCGCTATAATATTTTATTTATAGCTAGAAGGAAATAGCTGAACGAAGCTCGCTCATCGTGTGAGATGCAGGTGAAACTGAAAAATAAGTGTTATGGATTGTATTCTCTCGTATAGAGCTGTGCTAAGTTGCATAAAAGACTGTTTCTCACGTCATTTGATATTCAGAACTATTGATGTTTACCGTTTGTCCTCAAATTTACGTGTAAAAACTGTGATTTTTAATCATCTTTAGTTAATTTCTAATCATTCACACCTATTTCAGTTAAAAAAGAAAAAATATTTCGTCACAATCTGTAACCAATAGCTATGTAAAGCAATGCAATATAAAGTTAAGTAATGTAATGTAATGTGATGTAAAGTAATGTAATGTAATGTAATGTAATGTAATGTAATGTAATGTAATGTGATGTAATGTAATGTGATGTAATATAATGTAATGTAATGTAATTTAATGTAATGTCATGTAATGTAATGCAATTAATATAATGTAATGTAATGTAGTGTAATGTATTTTAATGTAATGTAATGCAATATAATGAAATGTATTATAATTTAATGTAATGCAATGTAATACGTTATGTAATCTAATGTAATGTAATGAATGTAATGTAATGTAATGTAATGTAATGAACTGATGTAATGTAACGTAAAATAACGTGACCTCTTTTTCATTCCAATCCCTAATGATTCGAGCAACATGCCTCATTATCATTTTAAGCCCCGATTTTTCCTTTGGGTGCCTCCATCTGCTTTCACATTAGCGCTTTAGGGAACTGGAATTCCGCTCGATCTCAACTTCTAGAGACCATAGTGCGCAGGTGAGAGAGCGCCTCAAATCGAGCAATATTCTGCTTAATTTAGAGATGAGATTAATCATTGCGAAATTCAGCGGTCTCACCACGGATTCTCCACAAGGAATTAGGTTTTATTTCGTGCTGTGAAAAGCTAAATCAGTCCTGAGATATGACCAAACTTACTGTCGATTTCGAAATCATCACAACAGATGCGCTGGTATTTTTACTTATTAGAAAATGAGCCCGGTGTTTGTGGCCAGTTTCTTCAATTTTTTGTAATTTTGCAATCATCCTGCTGTCAGTAACTCAGTGGAAAGTTGCACTCTTTTTTATAAGAACAATTTCATAAAAACACGAGGCCTAAAGTTGTGCGGAGATTAAGAGGAAATTGAAAAACAGACTGAAGCACTCTCGTGAAGATTTCTACTGCCGTAAAGAATTCACTTCATTTCATTTCATCCCATTTCAGTTCATTTCATTTCATTTCATCCCATTTCATTTCATTTTATCCCATTTCAGTTCATTTCATTTCATCCCATTTCATTTCATTTCATTTCATTTCATTTCATTTCATTTCATCCCATTTCATTTCATTTCATCCCATTTCATTTCATTTCATCCCATTTCATTTCATTTTATCCCATTTCAGTTCATTTCATTTCATCCCATTTCATCCCATTTCATTTCATCCCATTTCATTTCATTTCATTTCATCCCATTTCATTTCATTTCATTTCATTTCATCCCATTTCATTTCATTTCATTTCATTTCATTTCATTTCATCCCATTTCATTTCATTTCATTTCATTTCATCCCATTTCATTTCATTTCATTTCATTTCATTTCATTTCATTTCATTTCACTTCATTTCGTCCCATTTCATTTCATTTCATTTCACTTCATTTCATTTCATCCCATTTCATTTCACTTCATTTCATTTCATCCCATTTCATTTCATTTCATCCCATTTCATTTCATTTCATTTCATTTCATTTCATTTCATTTCATTTCATCCCACTTCATTTCATTTCATCCCATTTCATGTCATTTCATCCCATATCATTTCATTTCATCCAATTTCATTTCATTTTATCCCATTTCAGTTCATTTCATTTCATCCCATTTCATTTCATTTCATTTCATTCATCCCAATTCATTTCATTTCATCCCATTTCATGTCATTTCATCCCATTTCATTTCATTTCATCCAATTTCATTTCATTTTATCCCATTTCAGTTCATTTCATTTCATCCCATTTCATTTCATTGCATTTCATTTCATTTCATATTTTTTAGGAGGGTCACCCTTCAGCAATAAAGCTGATTTTCAAGGGGCCCTCCCCTTAACAACTTACAATAAGTTTCAAAACAATTAAAAGATAAAGATTTACATGTATACTACATAAAAACTATTACAACAAATTGTTAAGATAGAAATAATTAAATAAAATAGTAAAAACCCTAATTAAAATTTTTATCAATAAGAAGCTTTTGCTTAAAAAGTGAAAGGGAGGGTGCCTGTTTTACTTCAAAAGCAAGGTTTTTCCATAATTTGGCTCCTGATTTAAAACTGATTCTTTCAAAGCTCTGCATCTATAAGAACATTGTTATCAAGGATATACGCTAATCTTTCATCTTCTGCTGATTTTAATAAAAATAATACCTGTTTCATGAACATCCAATGTTGTTTTGTTATCTGATGTATAAATTGCCTACATCCTAATGATGCAAGACGATCCTTATAAAATTGTTCTCATTAAAATGAATGTATTTTGAAAATTTGGAGGGTTGAACTTCCTCGCACCTACCTTTACTCATGCCCGTCTGATCCCTAGATAATAGCGGCTTTTGGTTTTTATGAAAGGCTGGAAATCACCTTCTTATGTACCCTTTGCATCCAAAAACTTGGATCTTGCAGAAGTTTTACAAGGTCTATTATGATTGGCTCAATTCGAATTATTTGATTTGCATAACAATAGCGAATATTTTATTTAAAACCAAATATTTGCCAGAATTGTGCTAGAAAAGTGGTCTTTGTCTTTTAGACAATAGGGGAATACCAACCCAAGCCCTACTGACCAATAGTATGCTTGCATTCCCTCAAAACATGAATCGACCAATCAACGATGATCTTGTAAAACTTCTGCAATACCGAAAAATTCGACCCAGCTGACTTTAAAACAAACTGTGACTTCAGTGTCTGTAGCCATGGTCTTGTGGATCAGTGGTTAGGGCTGCTGAATCTACGAAGTCTCAGACGCCGCGGCCGCGGGTTCGAATCCCCCGCATGCCCAATCCATGTTGACCAGCTTATGATGATTTCTATAATCTGTCAATCCACTGATCCTCGATTTGACGATAGTATACATGTAATATCTGAAGCTAGGTTCACTCTAGGATTTTTTTGGGAAATTGAGATTTCTGCGAGGCGCGAGGGATGGAGACGACCATTGATGCATTTTATGTACGAGACACTTGTCTATATAACAACGTGGTTTTTGAAAGTGAGCTCAAAACTCTTAAGAAAATAAAACAGGGGATAACCTCCATCCCCCTTCCCCCTCTGGCGCCACCTCTTTCATAGGTGGTGCCAGAGGGGGAAGGGTAAAATGGGGGTTATAACCCTCCCGTCGGGAAAAAAATTGTTGCCTGTCGGGAAATTCTGTGCTCTTTAGCTCAGATTGATAAGCTCTGTTCTGTCATATAGCCCCCTCCCTGGCGGGCAAATCCTGGCGCCACCCTTGCTTAGGAAGATTCAATACTGAGTCATTCCAATCTAAAAAGTGTGCAAACCATGTTTGGTTTCAGAAATTACTTTCTATTCCTTAAAATACCGCGTTATTAAAAAATTGCATTGCGTAACTAGTTAAACAAAGCATTCACAGCTTAATTTTGCCGTAAATGTTAATCTGACTTTACTTCAAGCTTAACTGCGTATTACTTTAGGTACTCAGGAGAAATCTTGAGGGCGCAGACCTTCCAAGGCTAAGGCCTACATCAAATAGATAGCTGCCACAACCCTGGCTTTGGTAAACAAATAAAATTGCTCGATGACTTTCGAAGGGTAGAGGGTTTAAGTATGTTTCAGCACTGAAATTTTGCTGCAGCTTTGAATGATCGAGCGCTTAGGTTATTTCAAACTTCCTTGCATAAAACCAGGGGCGGTGCCAGAGGGGGGCAGGGGGCTGTAGCCCCCTCGTCGGGGAATGTTAGCCCCCCCACCATCGGGGAAAAATTTCGTGTCTGTCGGGGAATTTTTGACGGAAAATTGTGTTCTAATGCATAGAAAGATCCCCTCTATTCTGTTATTTAGCCCCCCTGTCGGGGAAGCCAGCCCCCCGTCGGGCAAATTCTGGCGCCACCCTTGCATAAAACGTATAACAATTTCCAAACATTTCCTTTATTTTAACACTTTGTTTTATTACTTTTATTTTGCTTCAGATAATGCACAAGAGCGAGTTTAAAGTTGGTGTCCTCTTCATCAAAGATGGACAAGAGACTGAGGAAGAGTTCTTCACCAACAATGACCACAGCCCGGAATTTGAGAGGTTCCTGGACTTTCTTGGCGAGAGGATCCAATTACGTGGGTTCACAGGGTTCAATGGGGGCTTGGACACCCTATATGATCTAACTGGTGACAAAGCTGTCTTCAGCAAATGGAACAATAATCAGTTCATGTTTCATGTTTCGACTTTACTACCAACCGATGAACATGACGATCAAAAGGTTTGTAAATGTCCATAATTTCTCGCTGTTATTCCTACACCTATTTTCCCTTACCTAATTTTACCCTCCAGAAGGGGGCAGGGGTGCTAAACAAAGAAGGAGGGTTTAACCCTTTCATCCCCGTGATTACACAGCTGTACAGTAACATCAATGGCGTCTTTAGCGTTTTTACGAATGCTTAGAAGCCTATGTATTCAGTTGCGAAACTAAACTAAACTAAACTAAAGTAAACTAAACTAAATTAAACTAAACTAGACGATTCAGCCCTCCTCTCTATTAAGCCCCCTCCCCCCAGTTTTGAAAATAAAGCTTAAATTGCATCCCCTCTATATTACTCCCCCAGGTAACCCTTGAGAATACTGATAAATCCCATTGAGGATGTTTCAGACCTGTCAATTGACTCTGATGATTAGGTTGTAGCCATTGACTGAGTCCTCACAATTACTGGACATAAATCAAGTTTTTGAGCATTTATCAGATGCTTGCTAGCTATTTTTTCATAGCTTTGTAGCCCAGCAAACATCAAGAAAACAATTTTGTAACTTTAATTACGAACTTTTGTAATATGCCCATCTTAATTGCCAACCACTATTTTAATCCCAAGGGTCTCAAAATTTTTTAAGCCCCCTTCCCAGGGGGCTTAATGGAGCTTTACGTTTATTCTAACTGGAGCCAATGTTACTTATACTTAAAGTATGTTTTGCAAAGCTTTCGTTTCATTAACTGAAGCCCATGTGGCTGATACTTAAAGTATATTTTGCAAGGCTTTCGTTTCATCAACTGAAGCCCATGTGGCTGATACTGAAAGTATGTTTTACAAAGCTTTTGTTTCATTAACAGCTGCAGCGTAAAAGACACATTGGTAATGACATCGTTTGCCTTGTCTTCCTCTCATCATCGCGTGCCACCTTCAGGCCAAGTGCAATCAAATCCAACTTCCTTCACGTGTACATTGTGATTAGACCGTTGCCTGGTAACGTAGCAGTCAACAACAACAACGACGTGAAAGCCCGCCAGTATCAGGTATTGCTGATAAGAATTTAATACCAGTGACGCACATTTGGTGGTGCGGGAAGGGGGCTTTTTCGGTCACACCCCCTCAGTTTCTTCAGATTCGATCTAAAAATGTTTATTATATAGAAAAATTTGGCCTACAAATCTACAATAAAAACTAACCTTTTAGAAAAATACAAGATGAAGAGAACAGTTTTTACCCTATTTTGTTACAAACACTGGGTCCATCTGTAGAAGAATACATTGAAAGTCGATCCCGCTAGAGTGCACGCCCCTCCGCCAAAAAAACGTGTGTCCCTGTTGATGTTGCTACTTCTTGTCCTTATACAATGTAAATGCTTATACTAAAAATTCTTAATGTTTTTGGCTAATCCAGTGCACACCTCTTAAATAAGAATACCTAATATTTTGCTCTCAAAACAAAAAGCCTGAAACTCGCATTTGATAGATGTAGGTAACAACGCAAAGTGGCAGGAATACGAAGCGAATACGACAAGATCATAGTGTGTTACATACATACATACATACACATACATGCACCAATCATATAACATTTAAAGTAGAGAACAAAATAGCAGGCTGTCTATCAGATTTTCAGGGAATGCTTGCGATGGTGTATGTAAATGATAAATATAAGGAAGAACGCAAAGCGACAGGAATACGAAGCAAATACGAAAAGATTATTATTATGTATTCATATATTTCAAACTCGCATTTTTCTGCTTTCCAGCGATAATCAAATCAAATAAACAAAATATTCATTAATTAATGACGCCTAAACTTTGCAATGTTATTAAATTATTGTCAAATTTCCCGGCACTGTAATGCTTTTTAAGCATTTATTTTTAGACCTAATATTCCTCTATTAGGTATGCCGCATGTTGCAGCTTGTTGCATTACAGTACATATATTGCATGCATATTTCTTTACCTGATTATCTATTGCATAACACATATTGTATATCACAGGAGTCACGTTTCTTGTAACCTTTCATTTGAACAATTCCCTGTCTTTCTTCACCAGGTTGCCGTCATAACACGAGGACTTGTCATTCCTTTTGGCCCACCTCTGCCCTCAACTGGATCTTTTGATGAGGTATTAATCCCGTAATTCTGCTAGCCGTCCATCTTGGTCTAACAGATTACTTCGAAATATCTTATTCTGTCTATTTTAATTCATTCAAGTCTAGATTCAATGTCATACGATCCACTATCTGGAATCAAAGTATCTGATTGAATTTGAGACACCAAACGAAAGATTTCATTTCAATCGCCAGAATCAACCTGTGTCTACCTACTTTCAGGTGCTTTTTCATGCGCAATGAACATCCAAAGAATATGAAAAACTGTTAACTCTCCACCCCTGTAGGAACCTCATAGCCCAATGACCTTCAAGGGAATTGCTAATTTGGCAGGGGGCGAATACTTTCAATATACCTACAATAAACATTTATAGGGATTCTTTGTTCAAACCTTAGGTAACGTACCCCCTGCAGTTTGGCGGAAAGTATTGCGTACAGCGGTAAAATCATTAGAGATGAATGGTTAAATGTGCTTCATAGCGCCTGCTGCAATTCAGGGCAAGGGGGCAACACCCTATAAATAAGAACAAAATAACTGCAAAAGAATTTAGCTTTTTCTGACGCAGGGGGCGGTGATTAACCTCTCTGCCTCCTCCTGTAGGAACCCCTGAAAGAACCCCTGAATAAACTCCTTTGTGCAAGCGGGATTTCCATGCTTTGCAAGACCATATTTTGAGAATGAATAAAGTCTGTAAAAAGAAACGTTTACGTTCTTTTTGCATACATTAAGTGTCTTAATTTCTGGATATAATTGATGCGAATACTTTTCTGCAGAACGGAGGCGAGGCAATGGCCTTTTAAATGGTGCCTTCCTTACAGGAGCATTTAATATACTCACAAATTTCTCTGCAGATGCATTCTCAACTTTCTTTGTTTTTTAAAATTTGGTTCTTTGCTGCATTTCAGGATGATGACTTTAAAAACTGGTTAATGACTAAGATAGTTAACGGAGAAAGAGCGAGTTACAAATCTCCGAAATTTTCGACAATGCAGGTATTAACCACATCTTGATCTTCTCTTAGGGATTGGTCGTTTTCAATCCTGGGTACTATGGCGGAAGATCCTGAGTAGTGGATCTTTTTTAATCCCGATTTGAGCTTTCTCAAATCAGTAATGCGCAGCTTACTGCGTAGGGATTAGAAGCCGACTGCGTGCTAAATTTCCTTATGTGTAATCGCAATCAAAAATTCATCTTTGGTAACAGGGCCAGCTCTCTTGATAGGGCAAGCCCCTTTCATGTAATCAGGCCCTAAAGGACGTAAAATGAAATGAAAACCATGTAAGAAGAATGGTATAGAATAACGGTGTCTGGAAGACTTTTCGGGGGTACCAATGATCGTTTATGTCACCCCTGTCACCCCTGTCCCCCCACCTCTCAGCCATCACAAGCCCCCTACCCCTCAGCAATCACAAGCCTCTTGTATCAGATGTGATATTAGCCTCTTTTTACTGGGACCAACAATCTTGGTATTTCGTGGTTATTTCGGGCCTTGTTGCTGTTGCAATTTGATAATGTTTTTGTTTTCATTTAGGAAAGAACCAGACGCCAAATGCTTGATGAAATAATCAATGATGAAATAAATAATGAAGTATTCACTCTAAAACCAAAGGATAAATCTAGTAGTCCATTGCAGAAATTATTCAACCAGAGGTTTGTTCTCACCATTTTTCCTTTTTTAAGAAATTAGCAACGGGCTCATACTACTACCATCATTCAGATTCCCGAACTGCTGTGGTGGCAGATACAATTGTCCTCCTGTCTTAGGCCAAGGACCGAGATACATTTTCGATTTTTTCTGGGGGGTTGGCAAGTTTGAGAGATAAAAGAGGAAGCTGTTAGGGGATCAGGGGGCAAGCTCCCCCGGGAGCACTGGACCCCCAACTATTGTCTATCGGCAAACGATGGTTTCACCGGCAAATGATGAAAATTTGCGATTTTCTTGTTTTGTTTTTGGTTCACGGCATTTTTCAATAAAACTCGTAAAAGATTATAGCATAGAAGTTGATTCTAAAGGAAATAAACGTTTTGATGCTAAGGAAATTCAATGCTTTTAACAAGAGACTTATATGCCACGCCCTTATGATGCCCTAAAGGTATGCCCTACTTTTGGCGAATCTCAACTTTGTACTGCCCAAATAAGAATTGTTGTAGCTCTAACCCTGTGCATTTTTAAAACAACCTTTGCTTCATACACAAACACGCGTCAACAATTGTCTTTCGTGTGCATTTTGGTTTCCAAATATCGTCTTGTTTTGATGAAACTCACGTAACAGCCGGTCACAAGATACGTGTGAACACCAAAGGGTTTCCTGTATCCAGCTCGCTAAAGAAGAAAAACATAAGCTTATCTCAAATATAACATCGTGTAAAACCATTTCATCCTCCGTAATATCGTCTAGAAATCCAAATGGAAACCACAGGATCTCAGTTCTTTCCAGTTTTCATCACATCGTAAACATTATTTCAAATTGGATTTCTAACCACTAACAGCAATTCATTCTAGGCTTAATTTAGCCAACGTTTTTCTGTCGTCTTGCCAAGGGATTTTCTTCTGTAAATAATTACTCATAGATCTATGATACCCGTATCTTGATATATTAAAGCGGTTTATAAAAAATTACTTATTTTTTACAACAGAAGATAAAGTAAACGTTGCGAATACAGACTGCTGAACGGTTTGAGGCGAGGTATAGATCTCTCATGCAGGAGGCTAAATGAATGATTCTCTAGGGTGATACAGGGAGGTTTGGGGGCTAGTCATGATATGACTACGTTTTAAGGTTCTTTTACCGAATGGTTTGTTACTTTTGTTTTTGATTTAACAGGTCGAATGGAAAAGTTGGACAAGATGCAGTGAGTAGAAGGTATCTAAAAACCATGCATTTGTTTCATCCTTTTTTGGGCGGGGGGGGGACTCATTCATTTTTAATGAAGGCAACGGGCTGATCATTCACATAATTGGGGCCTGGAAATCAGGACAGGGAGATATATTTGGCGACTGATAATTTGATGAGTGACGAAGCATTCAGGGTCTAAAATTCGTATGTGGAATTTTGTGAATACAGGAACTTTTGAAGAAGATTTTGGGTTCAAAGAAATTGGTTTGACATGACCATCCCTGTCAACAAAGTTAGAAAACGCCTATCTGGATAAATGAGATTATGAATAGTGCAGTTATAAGATAGTGGAGGTTTTTCATAAGACAACCCCCTGCTCCCCGGCTCTGTAGGCATCCTATGAAATTCAAGTACCCTTTGTGACCAAGGATATAGGAAGAAGAAATACCAATGACAAGAGGGCAATCAATCCCATCTGCCCTCTATTTCTATTATATCTGGTTATAGACACAGATTTAAGAAAAATTCTCTTTACCCTTAGCCCCCGGTGATAACACAACCTTACAGTCATGTTAAAAGCATCTGTTCAGATTGTGAGGGGGGTACAAGTGTTGATAATATAGGAGACAATTAGTTTCATTCTTTATGGAATTGCCAATTCTCGCATGAGGCCATTAGGCCTAATGACCCCTCTTTGAATAAATGGGTGAAATTCTTCATCTTGAAATTATTGTTTTTCTTCGCAGACCGAACAGTTTACCGGATTGGTTTCAGCAGACATTCGACGATTCAGAACAGTTGCAAAAAGATTTGATTACTTCTTTCAATGGAATCGTCAACCATTATTTTTATGACGTCTGTTTCATTGTCGGTGAGAATATTATCGGCTTTCATTTACTTTTTGATTTGTTTACTTCACATTTTGGCACAAATGCAAAGTAAGCATTTTTAATGTGATCATCATTGCTACCATGAATTTTACAGATTTCAGTGTCATTTTCTCAACATTTTTTGCGCTCCCCTTCTGTGTTAAGTCTTTCCTCTTTTACACCCTTTTCTATTAACTTCTCTCTCTGTTTAGCCCCCTCTCTTTTAAGCCCCCTTTTTTGCCCTCTTTCTTTGAAGCCCTTACTCTGTTACATCCCTCTCTATTAACCATTCCTCTATTATTCCCCTTTTTGTTGAGCTCTTTTAACCCTCCTCTCTCTATTAACCCATTCCCTGTTTAGCCCTTACTCTGTTACATCCCTCCCTATTAACCATTCCTCTATTAGCCCCCTTTTTGTTGAGCTCTTTCGCTGCTACACTCCTACCTATTAACCCTTCTTTTTCTATTAATCCCTTCTCTGTTTAGCCCTTACTCTGTTACACCCCTTTCTATTAACCAATTTCTCTATTAGCCCTCTCTCTCTTCAGCCCTCTCGCTGTTGCACCCCTCTCTATTAACTTTTCTCTCTATTAGCCCCTTCTCTGTCCAGCCTCCTTTCCTATTGAGCCTCCTATCTGCATGGTTATCCTCTCCATTAAGACTTCAGAAGCAGCGTATACTAGTTATTTTTAATAGATACCCAAAACAATTCAAATTTCATTTATCTAGGTGTGAATCATCAAAAGTCCTTACCAGCTATAAAGGCAATTTTGGCTGCCAAAAGCAGGTACTTTCGTAAATCTTGTTTAATCAAAATCCTATTTTAGCTGAATGTTCAGATGCGGTTGAGTTGAGGGTGTTATCCGCTAAGATTGTAAGGATAAAATAGATATACTTCCAGCACAATCTTAATTACTACGTTGAAAATGTTTGCCCCTCTAAATCCATGGTAATAACGCTGTTTTTTGTAAAAATGTTTTTGTCATCATTCTACAGCTATACCCTTGATCATCATTGATTATTTGATTGATTGATTTATAATTGAACACATATGTTTGGATGGGTTGAGTGATTAATTGATTGATTGATTGATTGATTGATTGATTGATTGATTGATTGATTAATTGATTGATTGATTGATTAATTGGTTGATTGATTGATTGATTGATTGATTAATTGATTGATTGATTGATCAATGGATTGAATCATTGGCTGATTGCTGACTGTTCGTAAGTTGTTAATTGATCTGATCATTGATTGATTCGTTGACTGATTAATTCATTGCTTAATTTATTGGCTGATTGATTGAATACGTGAATAATTAATTGATTAATTGATTGATTGATTAATTGATTGATTGATTAATTGATTGATTGATTAATTGATTAATTGATTAATTGATTAATTGATTAATTGATTAATTGATTAATTGATTGGCACTGATGACTTTGTACAAATTTCAAATATATGTAATGGTTGATTTCTGATTTGATTGGTTAATTCATTACATTATTTTAATTGGTTGATTGACTTGTAAAATTGATTGATTGATTGATTGAATGATTGGTTTTCAGAGTGTTTCATGCCATGTTCTATGATGGTGGATCCTCAAAGAGCACCCCTAGTTCCTCTCCAAAACTCGTAAAGCGCACATTCAACAAGTCACCTTCATCACCTTCATTTTCATCTGGTTTGAAAAAGAAATTATCATTTGAGAGGCTGAAAAAGAGAAGTCTAAGTTTTAAGAGCATTGATGAAGATATTCCAACAAGACCTGGAGTTACAGAGGTAGGGAATTATTTCCACATCCAATCCACTTATGCTGTTTATATTAGCTGCACTTTTATGCGTAGACTTGTGATCAATTTTGCACCCTTGCCTTATAATACTTTTTGCACTACCACCAGCATTTGAGATTGATTTTGCCAACTTCTGCAAGCAAGATTGCAGATAGAGTTTAACGCAAAAGAAACAGTTTGAACCTTTCATTACATGTGAAAATGAGCTCTTAACAAACAACGTATACGTTTCGTCAGATTGCCAGTAGGTTCGTAAATTGATGATGTTGATGCAAACGTTAGGTTGTATTTGTGTATTGAGAGAATTAGCCCCCCCCCCCTGGCAAAGCAGCAGTTTTTACTGAAAGTCATTGGGCTTTATTCTCTCTCCAGGGGTAAAAGGGTAAAACGTTTCAAAAACTGTGAAAGGTATCGGCTAAAAACAGCACACCGTAACATATCTCTAATCGAGTATAACCTATGACATTATTGACTTTCTCTTCAAGTGCCTGGTTACTGAATTCGAGGCAGAAGAGTTCAAAGTGTTTCTTGACTATCTACACACTGGCACATGCGTCATATATCCAGAAATACTTCCCAGCCTCCTTTGCATTGCAAACCACTACGAGGTTGACGCATTGGCTGAGTCTTGTATGAAATCTTTTGATGACCTCATCGCGCCAGATAATGTAAGTTGGAATTGTTTTTGTTACGCGAATTTTTCAAATTGTTTATAAGGAAATCTTTCTCATAAGGGCTCCAACGGATTAAGCAGATTTGCTATGATTTGAAGAGTGTAGACGGGGGTGCAAATGAGCATCTTTTTCAGGGGGTTTGCTTTCAAAGGACCGGAGTTTCCCCAGAAGAGACCGAAATTTGCGAAACAGCAGTTGTCACCAATCAAAGAAGATAACATTTTCTCAATTAATTGGAGCTGATGTTGCACTTTGATTGGAATAATCAATCAATGTAACTTTAACATCAATCAATCAATCAATCAATCAGTCAATCAATCAATCAATCAATCAATCAATCAATCAATCAATCAATCAATCAATCAATCAATCAATCAATCAATAAAAACAGAAATAATTCAAGTTCAGAGAAAGATCGGGACCGTTCTTATCGCAGTCAAATGCAGCTGGGAGCGTACGGTGAATTTGGAGAGGGTTTCACACCCTCGAAACCCTTTCTTATTAGCGTCCCTGACTGCAACTCCAAGGAAAGTTTTCATTTTTTAGCACAATCTCGAAGACTGATATAAATGTAGTTCTTTGAATTTTTTAAGGTTTGTCTTCTTTTGGTTTCAACCCGGAAATTCACAAGAGGTTACACGATAGCAGAACAACTTCAATTAAAGGTGAATTTATTCTATTTTTTATCATTTCTTTACATGATAGTTGGTCGTATTTGGAGGAGAAGACGCTAGCCAAAGCCCAGATCAAACCTAGACCAAACCTAGACCAAATCTAGACTAAACCTAGACCAAACCTAGAACCAGCCTTGACCAAGCCTAGCCCAAGCCTAGACTCAGCCTAGTGCAAGACTAGCCCAGCCAACGCAAGTTTAGACCCAGACTAGTCCCACCCGACCAAAGAATGGCCAAACCTTTGTCCCAGCTACGTCTAGGCCCACTCGTATCCTAACACTTACCTTGCTAAGTTATTGCCTACCTTGTTACATCATCACTACCATCATGCTATCCTTTCTCTACAAACACCTCGTAACTTATTCTTGCATTTTCGAAGTAACTTTTACTAATTCGATGCATTTTGTAATTTTAGATATTACGTTACATTGAAAAGCACTCCCAAGAGGTTCTATCTTCTTTCGATGTCGCCGCTCTCTCAGAAGATTGCCTGTCTCTCGTCCTCTCCTTAAACTTGAAGGTAAACATTCATTTTGTCAGGACTTCCCAATTACCAAATTATTGCTTGCTGCTAGAAAGTTTTTTTTTCAGTCCATTAATCAAAATTTTACTTATATAAAAGGTATTCAATTTTACTGACTCTCATTCAAAACAAATTAGATCTTTACATTGCTGCTCATTTCAAACTTTTTCTCTCTGCCAGTCCTTAAGGGTTCTTTTTGGTACCATATGTGGATGGTTTAAGAATAAATCTAATCAACTAATCAAACTGCAAAAGATAAAGCCCTTCAAAGTTAAAAAAAGGTTTAAACATAGCGTTATTCCGGTGCCATTTGGTTTAAAAGTATCTGTTTATTTTTTTCAGGTGAAGGAAATCGATAAACTTCATGTGATAAATAGCTGGCTGCGACGAAATTTCTCTAATGGTAAATATTTATAGAGAACAGTTTTTAAATCATTAGAGTACAACAAACGAGGTGCTTCAAACGACAAAATTAACACAAGAATTAAAAACTGCAGCTGTTTCGTGGTGCAAAGTGCAAAGAAAAAATTTATAAAATTTTGGCATTGCCAAAACGATAGTTTAAAGTTGCATGAATTTGGAATTTAAAATTGCAGGCCTAAGATAATTTTTTAACGTTGGCTTTGCTTAGATATGAATAAGTTCATTTCAGTTCAAGTTCATTCTTAAATTATCATATTGCATTATATATTGCATTATATATTCTAATATATATTGTATTATATATTGTATCATATATTGGTTATATATTGTAATATGTATTGTTTTATGTATTATTTTTTCTTTCTTTATCATATATTTATTTTTAAAGGGATTGGTGAACATGAACTTCTAATAAAAGATTCCCTCTCTTGCCTGGTTAATATTTCTGAAATTGATATCGACGATCTTGCTTCAGTAAGTAAAAATATTTTTATTTAACCTTACAATCCTTTTTTATTATCACAACAAAACATAGATTGACAAATTGAATGATAAGTTAGTGGTAGAAAGCATACGTTATCGAGCCATTTTTAACCCAACATTGTTATCTCAACCATAAGTTTAAAAAAAATTAAAGGTAAATTTGAAACCAAATGGAAAAAAACAAGATTCAAGACAAAATAACTTGTTTTATATATGACGGAATGATTGGAAGCGATTTGTGAGAATCATAAAACAAACGGTGGCTGTTAAAACGATTTTTATTAACCATTTCAACTGCCATACTTAAACGATAAAGTTTCATATTCCATCTTGCAATTCTTTACTGCAATGTGATTAGAATAATGACTTTCGCACAAACAACGAAAGCATAATTTGCTGTGCTGAAAGAACTTCTTGCGTTCGGTACTTAATAAAAGTTTAACATATCAAATTATAACTTAAAGGGGATAATAAGTAGCCACCTTGAAATCGAAATCCAGGGTGGCAGTAGGGGCTGGAATCAAAGATGCTAACGATTATTTTTGAATCAATATTTCCTGATAGAAAACTTCAAAATTGGGCGAGAAAATAATGAATCATAACCTTGCAAACTTAAAAATACTTTTTTTTCATTCGAAACTTTTCAGGGTATGAACTTTATCAAAGAATGAGCAAAATGCTACCGTAGATAGATTTCCAGTTTTGTTGTTCCTGTGCTAAGAGACGAGTAGCCTATTGCTTATATTAGACTACTAGTAAACTCGAAGATCCATCTTTCTACAATTTGCACTGCCAAAACTAGGCAAAGGTTTCTTACATTAACACACAGAAACGCATCAAACTCATTAGGTCAAGCATCTCTTTAATTTTACTTTCGAGAGAAGCTCAATACTGTAAAATCATACTACGATGTTCCCCTTTTAATTTCAATGAACCTCAAAATGTCTCTACATTTAATTGATTTGAAAACACGCTTATCAAACTGAACAAGAAAATTATGTAATTCCTTTGCGATAGCGTAGGAAAAAGGGTCTATGTGAAAAGTGATTTTGACGATGATTTTTTAAATTCTGAATAAACATCCACCGACTATTTCGAAATCGTGAAATTCGAAATTTCATTTTTCGAACCAAACAAGCGTCTTTTTTCGAACCCCTTTAATTCGAACTTACCGTCATTCGAACATTTCCACGGGCTCCCTAGTACTGGAATCATACAAATTGATTTTAAACAAAATGAAACATATACCTTGAAATCCAGCTACTTTCCCTAAAGCAAGATTTTTTTATAAATGCGAAAATTTTCTGTTGTAAAATTTGGTAAGTATGTAGATTTGTTGATAGAAAATTTCACTTTTAGTTTACTTTCAATTGTTTTTTTGTTCTTAACTTGTATAATTAATTTCCTTGTTTAATTACTCAAGGGAAATTTGTTTTTTCTGCGGATTTACTTTCATTAAAAATACGTTTGCGGTAAATCCGTGAAAGCAAAGCCGACGAATATTTAATAACTTGGAATACTTTGATTGAAAAAAAAATCGAAGTCAGAGTTTAAAACGAGATCTGTTTCATCGTTTTTTTTAGGAAGTTAAAGACATTGGGTTGTTGTCACAAAAAGACTTAGAAATCGAAACAAACCGTAGGATGAAAGCTGTTTGATAAACAAATAGATAAATAAATAAATAAATAAATAAATTAATAAATATCAAGACGACATTTACCGTATATCTTTTGATTAGAACCTATTCCATCGCAACCCCCTGCAAAACATTGCGTATGAATATAAAATTCTTTTAATTCATCTAATGATCAGGGAGTATGCTAGTGATTTATCAAGCAGCACATGAGAACGTCTAGGATTAGATTTAGAAAGAAGATAAAAAAGGAAACACCTTCTTAATCTTAAGTGAAATCAAAGTGCAAAATTAGCACACCCGGATTTATTTTCATTTATTTGTTCAAACCCATATAAATCTACGCTTTTCAGGGGGAAGCATAGTGAAAAATTAGGTAAAAGTGGTAGCTACTATAGAAAACTGCCAACAACATTTACAATATTTTGTACTTTACCCCCTGAAAAGTTATCTTTTACGGTGTTTGTCATTGGGCCCTATGGCCCGTCCGGGGGTAAAAGGGTTAAGAACGCCGTCTTTCAATAACAAGGTATCCAATTTGTTTGGCCATATGCTAGACAGCAGTGATAAAACCATAGGAAAGTTTACGGTTCGATAGAGGGAGGTGGTGTCGAAATCCAGGTTCCATGTGGTTGGATTGTGTTTCAGAGTATCGTAAAGTATCGCAATGTATCGCAAAGTGTCGCAGAGTATCGTAGAGTGTTATAGATTGCTGCGAAAAAGTGTTCTGCAACTCCCTGAAACAAATCGAAACCACTTTTCTAATTTCTCGTAACGATTTGCAGCTCCTCTCGCTGAGTATCACAGAGATAGGAAATTTCTACACTCTACACTACTTTGCGGCACATTACGACACTCTGCAATACCCCACGACACTCTACGACACTCTACGAACTCCTGTGACCAATGGAAACTTCCTTTCTGATTTCCCGCGACACTCTGCGTTTTTCTGCAAGAAAATGTTGTTTTATTCGTAAAATACCTCTTCTATCAATCTCTCCTTCTAATAAGAACACCGTAAACGGGCATTTTTACAAACTCATCGGGTGCTAATTAGAAGAAATATGGTATTACTTAGATTATTTATGAACCTTTAATGCACTTAAAATCCAAAATATTACACTCTGAGTGGTATTTATATCTAAAAATCAGTTGAATACTTATTAAATTTAAGTAGAAAGAATATGATTTGTGCAACAGCACCATGTTATCATTTGTCCCATGCAACGAGAGATAAGGGCCACTTTTGATTGGCACTTGATCCAAGTACAATTAGCCCTTCCATCCTTATATATATATATACAGCCAATGCCGAGTTGATTTGCTGTTTTAGGCATGGCTCTGACGAAGGCATTAAGTCTAAACAAGAGAAAACAGTATCCCATGGTGAGAAATGCGTAAAACCATATCGGAGTTTCACGATTATTTCATTGCGCCGGTTAGGCTATGAAAGATCCCTTAAATACCTATGAACAAACAAGTTTTAGTCAAGGGGAATGAGCCGCTAGAATGTTTAGAGAATAAGGAAGATAGAAGGTTTGATGAATATGGAATGAAAGACGTAATATATGATTTTTTGCGCATTAGCAAGGGGTCTGTTTTGGGGCTGTAAATTCAAAGGATGTTTTCTTAAACCTTTTTTGAAACGTCTAAAAAGGACCTATTGAACCTACAGGACCATACACCTTGAGTTTTGCAGAGGTGATACAAGGCAAAAGGTGAATGCTGCTATTTCTATGGTGACTGTTAAATTGAGAAATCAAATTTAGGTCCAGGATTCTTGCGCTGGAGATTCCCTTGAACACGAAATCAAATCTGTTGCGCTTGCACAAACTGGCTCCTCATCAGGGCCACCGAGAGGGAGAGGCAGCGGGAGCAGTTTGTCCCAGGGCCTCAGGGTCCAGGGGGCCTCATCAACTAATATCCAAATTCTTATTTAAAGCCTCTTTAGATGTATCCAAGGAACCTCCCAATAGAAGCAGCCTACAAGGTTCTAAGATTGCCTCCAGATTCAGTTCCCCAGATTCCCTTGCTTTCTGCCCCCTTCTGCTCGCTTCGATCACAGAAACAAGGGTCCCCATTTTGCAATTTTGCCCCTGGGCCTCAAAAACCTCTCGGCGCCCTGCTCCTCATAGAAGGTTTAGGCGCTTATTCAAGGACGAGATCTTATCCGTTCTTTCAGTTGACTCGAGGGGAGGGCTGTGCAAGTGGACCAAACCCCCCTTTTAAGTAAATCAAACTGTTATCACAACAAATAGACACAGCTGGTCTGGAGTTGCCTCCTTAAAATTATTTAAAGCCATAGTTTAATGGACACTTTATGTTGATAATATAATGTAATATAAATAATGTGTAATTATGATGAATTTATGTTAATTATGATAATTTTATAATTATGCATTTTAACCTATCATAATTAGAGTATTTGCGAATAATTAGGGGTGTCATTATTGCTGTGCTGTTTGCATGCGGAAAGTGTATATGTTCAAAGAAATTGCTTTATTAATGGCTGGCCGTTCCTACCCAGAGTATCATTGTCCTGCAAGACTGTTTCCTAAGGCCATTTATTCTCATTCAGGACAGCAGCTGTCTAATTTCCTATTTTTGACCAAAGATTTATTAGCGTATAAGGAAAAACAACAACTTCGGAAGTATTTGGCTGTTGATTCGGCATCTTACACAGAATTTTGTAATTAGCCGATCTAGCCTTAAGGCTTCCATTGTGACCAGGCCATATTATGAAAAGGGAGAAAGTCATCAGAATGGAAGATTTAGCTACCCAAAGGTGTCATTTGAGGGGAGAATAAGTGCTCATGGGTGGCACTCGAATTGGGGGTGGGGGAGGTTTACCCCAATTATGAAAAAATTGAGTTCTTGTAGGACAGGCAATAGCCGACAGAAGGTACTTTTTCTGCCAAATCAGAACATTGAATAATTTATCCGGGAACACTGTGATTTTTCCAAAACAAAACTGACGTCACTCTACCATCACAACCCATCAGGTTATCCTCCAATGTACCCACCTACTTTCCCTTGCATACCAGCCGCAAATTTCTCCTCTTTGTATAATAATTTTAACAATTAGATTTTAAACTTTAAGTAACGTATGGCTTAGGACCTAATTATGAAGAGTCTTTTAGCAAATAGCATCAAACGTCAAATTAGAAAAATTTTAAAGGCTATCGCTATTGCTTATTTTTGCTTCATAATCAACTCGTTCCTTCATTCTTAACTTAGTTACTACTCTTTCTATCAACCCTAGAAGATTTAAGCAAAAAAAGATCATAGGCTTGCAATTTAAGGCAGAAATTGATCCAACTCAAAAATGCCTGATTTTGGCCAAAAAGTATGGTTTTTGGCTTACCATTTCAGGCCAACATTGATCCACCAGGAAGTGCCTGATTTTGGCCAAAAAGTAAGGTTTTTGGCTTACCATTTCAGGCCAACATTGAACCACCAGAAAGTGCCTGATTTTGGCCAAAAAGTAAGGTTATAGGCATGAAAGTTTTGGCCAAAATTGATGAACCTGAAAAGTACCTGATTTTGGCCAAAATGTAAGGTTATAGGCTTGAGATTTTAGGTCAAAATTGATGAACCTTAAAGGCGCCTGATTTTGGCTAAAAAGTAAGGTTATAGGCTTGACATTTTAGGTCAATATTGATAAATCTGGAAAGTGCCTGATTTTGGCCAAAAAGTAAGGTTATAGCCTTGACATTTTAGGTCAAAATTGATGAACCTGTAAAGTGCCTGATTTTGGCCAAAAAGTAAGGTTATAGCCTTGACATTTTAGGTCAAAATTGATGAACCTGTAAAGTGCCTGATTTTGGCCAAAAAGTAAGGTTATAGGCTTGATATTTAAGGTCAAAATTGATCAATCTAACAAGTGCCTTATTTTGGTCAAAAAGTAAGGTTATAGGTTTGATATTTTAGGTCAAAATTGATCAATCTAAAAAGTGCCTTATTTTGGTCAAAAAGTAAGGTTATAGGCTTGATATTTAAGGTCAAAATTGATCAATCTAAAAAGTGCCTGAATTTGGCCAAAAAGTAAGGTTATAGGCTTGATATTTTAGGTCAAAATTGATCAATCTAAAAAGTGCCTTATTTTGGTCAAAAAGTAAGGTTATAGGTTTGATATTTTAGGTCAAAATTGATCAATCTAAAAAGTGCCTTATTTTGGTCTAAAAGTAAGGTTATAGGCTTGATATTTTAGGTCAAAATTGATCAATCTAAAAAGTGCCTGAATTTGGCCAAAAAGTAAGGTTATAGGTTTGATATTTTAGGTCAAAATTGATCAATCTAAAAAGTGCCTTATTTTGGTCAAAAAGTAAGGTTATAGGTTTGATATTTTAGGTCAAAATTGATCAATCTAAAAAGTGCCTTATTTTGGTCTAAAAGTAAGGTTATAGGCTTGATATTTTAGGTCAAAATTGATCAATCTAAAAAGTGCCTTATTTTGGTCAAAAAGTAAGGTTATAGGTTTGATATTTTAGGTCATAATTGATCAATCTAAAAAGTGCCTTATTTTGGTCAAAAAGTAAGGTTATAGGTTTGATATTTTAGGTCAAAATTGATCAATCTAAAAAGTGCCTGAATTTGGCCAAAAAGTAAGGTTATAGGTTTGATATTTTAGGTCAAAATTGATCAATCTAAAAAGTGCCTGAATTTGGCCAAAAAGTAAGGTTATAGGCTTGACATTTTAGGTCAATATTGATAAATCTGGAAAGTGCCTGATTTTGGCCAAAAAGTAAGGTTATAGCCTTGACATTTTAGGTCAAAATTGATGAACCTGTAAAGTGCCTGATTTTGGCCAAAAAGTAAGGTTATAGGCTTGATATTTAAGGTCAAAATTGATCAATCTAACAAGTGCCTTATTTTGGTCAAAAAGTAAGGTTATAGGTTTGATATTTTAGGTCAAAATTGATCAATCTTAAAAGTGCCTTATTTTGGTCAAAAAGTAAGGTTATAGGCTTGATATTTAAGGTCAAAATTGATCAATCTAAAAAGTGCCTGAATTTGGCCAAAAAGTAAGGTTATAGGCTTGATATTTTAGGTCAAAATTGATCAATCTAAAAAGTGCTTTATTTTGGTCAAAAAGTAAGGTTATAGGTTTGATATTTTAGGTCAAAATTGATCAATCTAAAAAGTGCCTTATTTTGGTCAAAAAGTAAGGTTATAGGCTTGATATTTTAGGTCAAAATTGATCAATCTAAAAAGTGCCTGAATTTGGCCAAAAAGTAAGGTTATAGGCTTGATATTTTAGGTCAAAATTGATCAATCTAAAAAGTGCCTTATTTTGGTCAAAAAGTAAGGTTATAGGTTTGATATTTTAGGTCAAAATTGATCAATCTAAAAAGTGCCTTATTTTGGTCAAAAAGTAAGGTTATAGGTTTGATATTTTAGGTCAAAATTGATCAATCTAAAAAGTGCCTTATTTTGGTCAAAAAGTAAGGTTATAGGTTTGATATTTTAGGTCAAAATTGATCAATCTAAAAAGTGCCTGAATTTGGCCAAAAAGTAAGGTTATAGGTTTGATATTTTAGGTCAAAATTGATCAATCTAAAAAGTGCCTTATTTTGGTCAAAAAGTAAGGTTATAGGCTTGACATTTTAGATCAATATTGATAAATATGAAAAAGGCCTTATTCTTGCTTAAAAGTAAGGTTATAGGCTTGACAGTTCAGGCCAAAATTGATCAAACTGAAATGTGCCTGATTTTTGCCTAACAGTAAGGTTATTGGCTTGCCATTTTAGGCCAAAATTGATCAACCTGAAAAGTGCCTGATTTTGGCCAAAAAGTAAGGTTATAGGCTTGCCATTTTAGGTCAAAATTGATCAAACTGAAATGTGCCTGAGGTTAGCAAAAAAGTAAGGTTATAGGCTTGTCATTTTAGGCAAAAATTTATCAAGTTGAAGTGCCTGATTTTGGCCAAAAAGTAAGGTAATAGGCTTGACCTTTTAGGTCAAAATTGATCAACCTGAAAAGTCCCTGATTTGGCCATAAAGTAAGGTTCTGGGCTTGACATTTTAGGCCACAATTGATCAAACTGAAAAGTGCCTGATTCTGGCCAAAAGGTAAAGTTATAGGCTTGATACTTTAGGTCAAAATTGATCAACCTGAAAAGTGCCTGATTTTGGCCAAAAAGTAAGGTTATAGGCTTACCATTTTAGGCCAAAATTGATCAAACTGAAAGTGCCTGATTCTGGCCAAAAAGTAAGGTTATAGGCTTGCCATTTTAGGCAAAAATTGATCAACCTGAAATATGCCTGATTTTGGCCAAACAGTAAGGTTATAGGCTTACCATTTTTGGCCAAAATTGATCCACCTGAAATGTGCCTGATTTTAGCCAAAAAGTAAGGTAATAGGCCTGACATTTTAGGTCAAAATTGATGAACCTGAAAACTGCCTGATTTTGGCCAAAAAGTAAGGTAATAGGCTTGATATTTTAGGTCAAAATTGATGAACCTGAAAAGTCCCTTATTTTGGCCAAAAAGTAAGGTTATAGGTTTGATATTTTAGGTCAAAATTGATCAATCTAAAAAGTGCCTTATTTTGGTCAAAAAGTAAGGTTATAGGCTTGATATTTAAGGTCAAAATTGATCAATCTAAAAAGTGCCTGAATTTGGCCAAAAAGTAAGGTTATAGGCTTGATATTTTAGGTCAAAATTGATCAATCTAAAAAGTGCCTTATTTTGGTCAAAAAGTAAGGTTATAGGTTTGATATTTTAGGTCAAAATTGATCAATCTAAAAAGTGCCTTATTTTGGTCTAAAAGTAAGGTTATAGGCTTGATATTTTAGGTCAAAATTGATCAATCTAAAAAGTGCCTGAATTTGGCCAAAAAGTAAGGTTATAGGTTTGATATTTTAGGTCAAAATTGATCAATCTAAAAAGTGCCTTATTTTGGTCAAAAAGTAAGGTTATAGGTTTGATATTTTAGGTCAAAATTGATCAATCTAAAAAGTGCCTTATTTTGGTCTAAAAGTAAGGTTATAGGCTTGATATTTTAGGTCAAAATTGATCAATCTAAAAAGTGCCTTATTTTGGTCAAAAAGTAAGGTTATAGGTTTGATATTTTAGGTCATAATTGATCAATCTAAAAAGTGCCTTATTTTGGTCAAAAAGTAAGGTTATAGGTTTGATATTTTAGGTCAAAATTGATCAATCTAAAAAGTGCCTGAATTTGGCCAAAAAGTAAGGTTATAGGTTTGATATTTTAGGTCAAAATTGATCAATCTAAAAAGTGCCTGAATTTGGCCAAAAAGTAAGGTTATAGGCTTGACATTTTAGGTCAATATTGATAAATCTGGAAAGTGCCTGATTTTGGCCAAAAAGTAAGGTTATAGCCTTGACATTTTAGGTCAAAATTGATGAACCTGTAAAGTGCCTGATTTTGGCCAAAAAGTAAGGTTATAGGCTTGATATTTAAGGTCAAAATTGATCAATCTAACAAGTGCCTTATTTTGGTCAAAAAGTAAGGTTATAGGTTTGATATTTTAGGTCAAAATTGATCAATCTTAAAAGTGCCTTATTTTGGTCAAAAAGTAAGGTTATAGGCTTGATATTTAAGGTCAAAATTGATCAATCTAAAAAGTGCCTGAATTTGGCCAAAAAGTAAGGTTATAGGCTTGATATTTTAGGTCAAAATTGATCAATCTAAAAAGTGCTTTATTTTGGTCAAAAAGTAAGGTTATAGGTTTGATATTTTAGGTCAAAATTGATCAATCTAAAAAGTGCCTTATTTTGGTCAAAAAGTAAGGTTATAGGCTTGATATTTTAGGTCAAAATTGATCAATCTAAAAAGTGCCTGAATTTGGCCAAAAAGTAAGGTTATAGGCTTGATATTTTAGGTCAAAATTGATCAATCTAAAAAGTGCCTTATTTTGGTCAAAAAGTAAGGTTATAGGTTTGATATTTTAGGTCAAAATTGATCAATCTAAAAAGTGCCTTATTTTGGTCAAAAAGTAAGGTTATAGGTTTGATATTTTAGGTCAAAATTGATCAATCTAAAAAGTGCCTTATTTTGGTCAAAAAGTAAGGTTATAGGTTTGATATTTTAGGTCAAAATTGATCAATCTAAAAAGTGCCTGAATTTGGCCAAAAAGTAAGGTTATAGGTTTGATATTTTAGGTCAAAATTGATCAATCTAAAAAGTGCCTTATTTTGGTCAAAAAGTAAGGTTATAGGCTTGACATTTTAGATCAATATTGATAAATATGAAAAAGGCCTTATTCTTGCTTAAAAGTAAGGTTATAGGCTTGACAGTTCAGGCCAAAATTGATCAAACTGAAATGTGCCTGATTTTTGCCTAACAGTAAGGTTATTGGCTTGCCATTTTAGGCCAAAATTGATCAACCTGAAAAGTGCCTGATTTTGGCCAAAAAGTAAGGTTATAGGCTTGCCATTTTAGGTCAAAATTGATCAAACTGAAATGTGCCTGAGGTTAGCAAAAAAGTAAGGTTATAGGCTTGTCATTTTAGGCAAAAATTTATCAAGTTGAAGTGCCTGATTTTGGCCAAAAAGTAAGGTAATAGGCTTGACCTTTTAGGTCAAAATTGATCAACCTGAAAAGTCCCTGATTTGGCCATAAAGTAAGGTTCTGGGCTTGACATTTTAGGCCACAATTGATCAAACTGAAAAGTGCCTGATTCTGGCCAAAAGGTAAAGTTATAGGCTTGATACTTTAGGTCAAAATTGATCAACCTGAAAAGTGCCTGATTTTGGCCAAAAAGTAAGGTTATAGGCTTACCATTTTAGGCCAAAATTGATCAAACTGAAAGTGCCTGATTCTGGCCAAAAAGTAAGGTTATAGGCTTGCCATTTTAGGCAAAAATTGATCAACCTGAAATATGCCTGATTTTGGCCAAACAGTAAGGTTATAGGCTTACCATTTTTGGCCAAAATTGATCCACCTGAAATGTGCCTGATTTTAGCCAAAAAGTAAGGTAATAGGCCTGACATTTTAGGTCAAAATTGATGAACCTGAAAACTGCCTGATTTTGGCCAAAAAGTAAGGTAATAGGCTTGATATTTTAGGTCAAAATTGATGAACCTGAAAAGTCCCTTATTTTGGCCAAAAAGTAAGGTTATAGGCTTGTCATTTTAGGCAAAAATTTATCAAGTTGAAGTGCCTGATTTTGGCCAAAAAGTAAGGTAATAGGCTTGACCTTTTAGGTCAAAATTGATCAACCTGAAAAGTCCCTGATTTGGCCAAAAAGTAAGGTTCTGGGCTTGACATTTTAGGCCACAATTCATCAAACTGCAAAGTGCCTGATTCTGACAAAAGGTAAAGTTATAGGCTTGATACTTTAGGTCAAAATTGATCAACCTGAAAAGTGCCTGATTTTGGCCAAAAAGTAAGGTTATAGGCTTACCATTTTAGGCCAAAATTGATCAAACTGAAAGTGCCTGATTCTGGCCAAAAAGTAAGGTTATAGGCTTGCCATTTTAGGCAAAAATTGATCAACCTGAAATATGCCTGATTTTGGCCAAACAGTAAGGTTATAGGCTTACCATTTTTGGCCAAAATTGATCCACCTGAAATGTGCCTGATTTTAGCCAAAAGGTAAGGTAATAGGCCTGACATTTTAGGTTAAAATTGATGAACCTGAAAAGTGCCTGATTTTGGCCAAAAAGTAAGGTAATAGGCTTGATATTTTAGGTCAAAATTGATGAACCTGAAAAGTCCCTGACTTTGGCCAAAAAGTAAGGTTATTGGCTTGACAGTTTAGGCCAAAATTGATCAAACTGAAATGTGCCTGAGTTTTGCCAAAAAGTAAGGTTATAGGCTTGATATTTTAGGTCAAAATTGATCAACCTGAAAAGTGCCTGATTTTGGCCAAAAAGAAAGGTTATAGGCTTGCAATTTTAGGCCAAATTTGATCAAACTGAAAAGTGCCTGATTTTGGCAAATAAGTAAGGTTATAGGCTTGCCAATTTAGGTAAAAATTGATCAACCTGAAAAGTGACTGATTTTGGCCAAAAAGTAAGGTAATAGGCTTGCCATTTTAGGTCAAAATTGATCAAACTGAAAAGTTCCTGATTTTTGCCAAAAAGGAAGGTTACAGGCTTGCCATTGTAGGCAAAAATTGATCAAATTGAAAAGTGCCTGATATTGGCCAAAAAGTAAGGTTACAGGCTTGCTATTTTAGGTCAAAATTGATCAACCTGAAAAGTGACTGATTGTGGCCAAAAAGTATGGTTACAGGCTTGCTATTTAGGAAAATTTTATCAAACTGAAAAGTGCCTGATTCTGGCCAAAAAGTCAGGTTATAGGCTTGATATTTTAGGTCAAAATTGATCAACCTGAAAAGTGCCTGATTCTGGCCAAAAAGTAAGGTTATAGGCTTACCATTTTAGGCCAAAATTGATCAAACTGAAAGTGCCTGATTCTGGCCAAAAAGTAAGGTTATAGGCTTGCCATTTTAGGCAAAAATTGATCAACCTGAAATATGCCTGATTTTGGCCAAACAGTAAGGTTATAGGCTTACCATTTTTGGCCAAAATTGATCCACCTGAAATGTGCCTGATTTTAGCCAAAAAGTAAGGTAATAGGCCTGACATTTTAGGTCAAAATTGATGAACCTGAAAACTGCCTGATTTTGGCCAAAAAGTAAGGTAATAGGCTTGATATTTTAGGTCAAAATTGATGAACCTGAAAAGTCCCTTATTTTGGCCAAAAAGTAAGGTTATAGGCTTGTCATTTTAGGCAAAAATTTATCAAGTTGAAGTGCCTGATTTTGGCCAAAAAGTAAGGTAATAGGCTTGACCTTTTAGGTCAAAATTGATCAACCTGAAAAGTCCCTGATTTGGCCAAAAAGTAAGGTTCTGGGCTTGACATTTTAGGCCACAATTCATCAAACTGCAAAGTGCCTGATTCTGACAAAAGGTAAAGTTATAGGCTTGATACTTTAGGTCAAAATTGATCAACCTGAAAAGTGCCTGATTTTGGCCAAAAAGTAAGGTTATAGGCTTACCATTTTAGGCCAAAATTGATCAAACTGAAAGTGCCTGATTCTGGCCAAAAAGTAAGGTTATAGGCTTGCCATTTTAGGCAAAAATTGATCAACCTGAAATATGCCTGATTTTGGCCAAACAGTAAGGTTATAGGCTTACCATTTTTGGCCAAAATTGATCCACCTGAAATGTGCCTGATTTTAGCCAAAAGGTAAGGTAATAGGCCTGACATTTTAGGTTAAAATTGATGAACCTGAAAAGTGCCTGATTTTGGCCAAAAAGTAAGGTAATAGGCTTGATATTTTAGGTCAAAATTGATGAACCTGAAAAGTCCCTGACTTTGGCCAAAAAGTAAGGTTATTGGCTTGACAGTTTAGGCCAAAATTGATCAAACTGAAATGTGCCTGAGTTTTGCCAAAAAGTAAGGTTATAGGCTTGATATTTTAGGTCAAAATTGATCAACCTGAAAAGTGCCTGATTTTGGCCAAAAAGAAAGGTTATAGGCTTGCAATTTTAGGCCAAAATTGATCAAACTGAAAAGTGCCTGATTTTGGCAAATAAGTAAGGTTATAGGCTTGCCAATTTAGGTAAAAATTGATCAACCTGAAAAGTGACTGATTTTGGCCAAAAAGTAAGGTAATAGGCTTGCCATTTTAGGTCAAAATTGATCAAACTGAAAAGTTCCTGATTTTTGCCAAAAAGGAAGGTTACAGGCTTGCCATTGTAGGCAAAAATTGATCAAATTGAAAAGTGCCTGATATTGGCCAAAACGTAAGGTTACAGGCTTGCTATTTTAGGTCAAAATTGATCAACCTGAAAAGTGACTGATTGTGGCCAAAAAGTATGGTTACAGGCTTGCTATTTAGGAAAATTTTATCAAACTGAAAAGTGCCTGATTCTGGCCAAAAAGTCAGGTAATAGGCTTGATATTTTAGGTCAAAATTGATCAACCTGAAAAGTGCCTGATTCTGGCCAAAAAGTAAGGTTATAGGCTTGCCATTTTAGGCCAAAATTGATCAAACTGAAAAGTGCCTGATTTTGGCCAAAAAGTAAGGTTATAGGCTTGATATTTTAGGTCAAAATTGATCAAACTGAAAAGTGCCTGATTTTGGCCAAAAAGTAAGTTTATAAGCTTGATATTTTAGGTCAAAATTGATCAAACTGAAAACTGCCTTATTTTCGCCAAAAAGTAAGGTTATAGGCTTGACATTTTAGATCAATATTGATAAATATGAAAAAGGCCTTATTCTTGCTTAAAAGTAAGGTTATAGGCTTGACAGTTCAGGCCAAAATTGATGAAACTGAAATGTGCCTGATTTTTGCCTAACAGTAAGGTTATTGGCTTGCCATTTTAGGCTAAAATTGATCAACCTGAAAAGTGCCTGATTTTGGCCAAAAAGTAAGGTTATAGGCTTGCCATTTTAGGTCAAAATTGATCAAACTGAAATGTGCCTGAGGTTAGCAAAAAAGTAAGGTTATAGGCTTGTCATTTTAGGCAAAAATTTATCAAGTTGAAGTGCCTGATTTTGGCCAAAAAGTAAGGTAATAGGCTTGACCTTTTAGGTCAAAATTGATCAACCTGAAAAGTCCCTGATTTGGCCATAAAGTAAGGTTCTGGGCTTGACATTTTAGGCCACAATTGATCAAACTGAAAAGTGCCTGATTCTGGCCAAAAGGTAAAGTTATAGGCTTGATACTTTAGGTCAAAATTGATCAACCTGAAAAGTGCCTGATTTTGGCCAAAAAGTAAGGTTATAGGCTTACCATTTTAGGCCAAAATTGATCAAACTGAAAGTGCCTGATTCTGGCCAAAAAGTAAGGTTATAGGCTTGCCATTTTAGGCAAAAATTGATCAACCTGAAATATGCCTGATTTTGGCCAAACAGTAAGGTTATAGGCTTACCATTTTTGGCCAAAATTGATCCACCTGAAATGTGCCTGATTTTAGCCAAAAAGTAAGGTAATAGGCCTGACATTTTAGGTCAAAATTGATGAACCTGAAAACTGCCTGATTTTGGCCAAAAAGTAAGGTAATAGGCTTGATATTTTAGGTCAAAATTGATGAACCTGAAAAGTCCCTTATTTTGGCCAAAAAGTAAGGTTATAGGCTTGACCTTTTAGGTCAAAATTGATCAACCTGAAAAGTCCCTGATTTGGCCAAAAAGTAAGGTTCTGGGCTTGACATTTTAGGCCACAATTCATCAAACTGCAAAGTGCCTGATTCTGACAAAAGGTAAAGTTATAGGCTTGATACTTTAGGTCAAAATTGATCAACCTGAAAAGTGCCTGATTTTGGCCAAAAAGTAAGGTTATAGGCTTACCATTTTACGCCAAAATTGATCAAACTGAAAGTGCCTGATTCTGGCCAAAAAGTAAGGTTATAGGCTTGCCATTTTAGGCAAAAATTGATCAACCTGAAATATGCCTGATTTTGGCCAAACAGTAAGGTTATAGGCTACCATTTTGGCCAAAATTGATCCACCTGAAATGTGCCTGATTTTAGCCAAAAGGTAAGGTAATAGGCCTGACATTTTAGGTTAAAATTGATGAACCTGAAAAGTGCCTGATTTTGGCCAAAAAGTAAGGTAATAGGCTTGATATTTTAGGTCAAAATTGATGAACCTGAAAAGTCCCTGACTTTGGCCAAAAAGTAAGGTTATTGGCTTGACAGTTTAGGCCAAAATTGATCAAACTGAAATGTGCCTGAGTTTTGCCAAAAAGTAAGGTTATAGGCTTGATATTTTAGGTCAAAATTGATCAACCTGAAAAGTGCCTGATTTTGGCCAAAAAGAAAGGTTATAGGCTTGCAATTTTAGGCCAAATTTGATCAAACTGAAAAGTGCCTGATTTTGGCAAATAAGTAAGGTTATAGGCTTGCCAATTTAGGTAAAAATTGATCAACCTGAAAAGTGACTGATTTTGGCCAAAAAGTAAGGTAATAGGCTTGCCATTTTAGGTCAAAATTGATCAAACTGAAAAGTTCCTGATTTTTGCCAAAAAGGAAGGTTACAGGCTTGCCATTGTAGGCAAAAATTGATCAAATTGAAAAGTGCCTGATATTGGCCAAAAAGTAAGGTACAGGCTTGCTATTTTAGGTCAAAATTGATCAAACCTGAAAAAGTGACTGATTGTGGCCAAAAAGTATGGTTACAGGCTTGCTATTTAGGAAAATTTTATCAAACTGAAAAGTGCCTGATTCTGGCCAAAAAGTCAGGTTATAGGCTTGATATTTTAGGTCAAATTGATCAACCTGAAAAGTGCCTGATTCTGGCCAAAACGTAAGGTTATAGGCTTGATATTTTAAGTCAAAATCGATCAATCTGAAAAATGCCTGATTTTGGCCAAAAAGTAAGGTTATAGGCTTGATATTTTAGGTCAAAATTGATGAACCTGAAAAGTCCCTGATTTTCGCCAAAAAGTAAGGTTATAGGCTTGACATTTTAGATCAATATTGATAATATGAAAAAGGCCTTATTCTTGCTTAAAAGTAAGGTTATAGGCTTGACAGTTTAGGCCAAAATTGATCAAACTGAAATGTGCCTGATTTTTGCCTAACAGTAAGGTTATTGGCTTGCTATTTTAGGCCAAAATTGATCAACCTGAAAAGTGCCTGATTTTGGCCAAAAAGTAAGGTTATAGGCTTGCCATTTTAGGTCAAAATTGATCAAACTGAAATGTGCCTGAGGTTAGCAAAAAAGTAAGGTTATAGGCTTGTCATTTTAGGCAAAAATTATCAAGTTGAAGTGCCTGATTTTGGCCAAAAAGTAAGGTAATAGGCTTGACCTTTTAGGTCAAAATTGATCAACCTGAAAAGTCCCTGATTTGGCCAAAAAGTAAGGTTCTGGGCTTGACATTTTAGGCCACAATTCATCAAACTGAAAAGTGCCTGATTCTGGCCAAAAGGTAAAGTTATAGGCTTGATACTTTAGGTCAAAATTGATCAACCTGAAAAGTGCCTGATTTTGGCCAAAAGTAAGGTTATAGGCTTACCATTTTAGGCCAAAATTGATCAAACTGAAAGTGCCTGATTCTGGCCAAATAGTAAGGTTATAGGCTTGCCATTTTAGGCAAAAATTGATCAACCTTAAATATGCCTGATTTTGGCCAAACAGTAAGGTTATAGGCTTACCATTTTTGGCCAAAATTGATCCACCTGAAATGTGCCTGATTTTAGCCAAAAAGTAAGGTAATAGGCCTGACATTTTAGGTCAAAATTGATGAACCTGAAAACTGCCTGATTTTGGCCAAAAAGTAAGGTAATAGGCTTGATATTTTAGGTCAAAATTGATGAACCTGAAAAGTCCCTGATTTTGGCCAAAAAGTAAGGTTATAGGCTTGTCATTTTAGGCAAAAATGTATCAAATTGAAGTGCCTGATTTTGGCCAAAAAGTAAGGTAATAGGCTTGACCTTTTAGGTCAAAATTGATCAACCTGAAAAGTCCCTGATTTGGCCAAAAAGTAAGGTTCTGGGCTTGACATTTTAGGCCACAATTCATCAAACTGAAAAGTGCCTGATTCTGGCCAAAAGGTAAAGTTATAGGCTTGATACTTTAGGTCAAAATTGATCAATCTGAACAGTGCCTGATTTTGGCCAAAAAGTAAGGTTATAGGCTTACCATTTTAGGCCAAAATTGATCAAACTGAAAGTGCCTGATTCTGGCCAAAAAGTAAGGTT